>JANZXV010000210.1:18259617-18269988 GCA_027576455.1 Erythroxylum roigii | reverse complement strand
AGTCCAAATACCTGAAAATATTTCTTAACCAATTCTTTAAGATTTATTATTATCAAAACATAGAAGGATTTAATTTGTCAACCTTCATTGGTCCAACACCACTAGTAACATACTTGCTCGAAACTTGTTCAACTGAACTTATGCAATGACTCTACTAAACCATGACAAACGGAGCAATAACAACAAAATTACTACAAACGGAACAATAACAACAAAGTTACTAAGTAACAGTAACAGGAATACTAACAAATCTGGATTACTATCAACAGATGTTAGTGTCTCTATTCAATTTGTTAACGTGACTTGTCACGTGTTCTAGAAACTTTCTTCAAATGACATCAGATTAATTAATTCTGGTTAACAAAACTACTATATTGTTTAGTTTTCAACTAAATGGCGTAGTTTTGATAAGAAATAATTTAAACATTGCCCTTTCTACTTTTGAAATTGTCTGCTTTTGAAATCGACAAATTAATTAAATGAGTAGCTTATTTCTTTTATAGAATTAGAATAACAATAAATTGACTTATATTATGGTTATGGAATCAAATGGGTTGAGGAGAGGATAATCAGAGAACTAAAATTCGCCAGGAAGAAGCTAACCTACTACTATATTTCTGTTGTTGTGATTTTAATCACACCTAAAGACTTAGAGTCTCGCATATCCATTACCAAGAACTCTTTCACTTCAAATATTAGTGATGACTTGTTTGATTGTGCTAGTTCAAAGGAAGAATTGGAGAATAGCAATTTCAAAAGCAAAAGGAAGGGGGCGATTTCAAAAGCAGAAGGAAAGAAACAACGTTTAGGTTCTTTCTTGACAAAACTATGCAGATTAATTTTCTTTAATCTGTCACTTTAAAATGAAGTAGTTTTGTTAACTTGAATTAACTAATTTGACGTGTATTAAACGATGTCGTTTAGTGAAGGTTTCTGGAATATATTGTAAGTCACGTCAGCAAACATAACAGAGACACTCATATCCGATTATAATTAAAAAAATTTAAAATTTTGAACATTTAATTGACGCTTTTTAAAGTTTAAGTTGTAATTATAAAATTGAGCAAATTTTGTGATTTTTTTTATACTTAACCCTTTCTCTTGATATAGTTTCCTAATTCAATAAAAATTTAAAGAATGATATGATGCTTGATTCTTCTGCAAGACCTAATTAATGGTATTTGGTTTCATCCTGAAATATGCAATCCCACGATTTTAAACAAAATTTAAGCATTTAAAAGTAAATCCCGTGCTGGAAAATTTTCACAATTCGGTTGAGTTTTTAGGCCATAAAGCAAAATTTTAAGTGTAACTCAAAAATTGTAGCAGAATGTAAATTAAGTTTTCTATCTTTTTTAATCTGTAAAATCTAATAAATTTTAATATTTAGAAATTTTAATTTAGTAATTATTTTTTAAACTCATTCAATTAAAATTAAAATATTTTGTTTGTTTATTTTTTTAGTAATGCAATATGTTTATTAAATATGACTTGAGTGTGTAATTGTTAGTTACATCAAGAAATAACTACGAAAAATAAAGTATTAATTTAAGTTATAAAATTTAAATTATTAATCATTAAATTAAAATTTTAAAAAGTTAAATATTAAATTAAAAATATTATTTGAGTGTCTAATATCTAGAAATAACTAACAAAATAATAATTTTAAGTCAAAATATTAATCACTTAATTAAATTTGAAAATTAAAAATATAAACTTTTAATTTATTACATCTTTACGGGAAAAAACATATTAAAATAATTAGCAATGTCCCAATGTTGTCTTTAATCCAACCGTTATATTAAATCAATATCTAAGCAGTTTTGTGGCTTATGGGAAAACCACTATTAGCACGTTTAGAGTTCTTCATTTCTTCTTGTGCATACAGAAACTATTAATTCTTTTACCATACACTATTAAACCTGGACATATACATGCCCTAACTACCACTTTCCATTTATATTTTCATCATTTCTGAATTTTAAAAAAAAACACTAGCAAACGACGTCGTATCAAGACATGTTTCTTTTAAAGGCACGAACTAGGGTTTCTGCAACGAACCCAACTCTTTTTTTTTTAATATTCATCTATGTTAGTTAACTTAGCCCTAGCAAACGCCCTCCGATATGCTTCCTTATATGTTTAGCCTCATTATCTCCCAATCTTTGTCTAGATGCGATGGTTCTCGGGAAATTTATTGGATCACCACCGTTTATTTTTTGCATCAATGGTCATGAATGATAGGTCAAGCTTCTTCCTAGTTTAATGTATGAACAGTCGTGTCCTTTCGCTTGTAATAGACCACCATATGGATTTGCCTTCCAAGTTCAAATCTTTTCCCAACCCTCTATATAAAGCTTCACGCCATTGCAAGCTTTTGTGTGCCTTGCATTTCCATGCAACACTATTCAAGCCCTCACTTCCCTTACCTGTTGATTGTTTTAGTCTTTACCTGTTTATCACTTGCCATGTCTAGCCCTAATAAGAGTTCTGAAGCTAAGTTCTCTGATGGGCTTGAAACGAGTCCGAAGAATGATGAACTGAATGAAAATGTTATCCCTAGCCATGAGATTGTGAATGTTCCTGTTGAGATTGAAGGTTCTAAGGCTGATCCTAGTCCAGGACATGACGTTGAAGGATCTTCTGTTAAGGCTGAACAGGAAATTGGAATTTCTGATGTTATTACCGATCCTCATCATGACCATGATGAAATAGAAGGATCTCCAGTTTCTACTAAGCCTACTGCTCATGAAATTGGAAGTTCTTCTGATGATCATCCTAAGCCTAGCAATCCTGAATTTGAAGGAAGTCCTAGCACTGAGACGATCAAAGGATCTCCTCCTGCCACAGAAAAGCCTACCCTTGAAATTGAAGGGTCTTCTGGTATGGTAAGTCCCGGTGCTGATAAAGAGACGACGCATGCTGAAGAGGGTAGTTCTGAGAAGAGGCCAGAGATCACAAGCAAGGGCAAAGAAATATTGAGCAGTGAGGCTGGTGAAGAGATAACTCTTGGCGAATCTGATGCTCCTACGCTACCTTCTGATCTGGTTTGTCCTGTTTGCAGCAAGACATTTTCTTCAAGGAGGGCTGTTTACGGACACTTACGTGCACATCCTGAACGAACAAAACGTGGCCTGGCTGGTCTTCCTCCTCCTGTCCGCACCCCCGCTACGCCAAAACCTGTTTCTTTACTTGATCGCCAGCGAAAAATTCTGGCGAAGCAATTGGCTCCAACTTTGCTGCATTTAGGTCAGGCCGCTCTTGAGCGCTTAAGTGAAGCACAAGCGAGCGAAGAGGGTCCTGTTCGACTAGGTTCTCTTCCAAGTGGCAAAACGGTTCAGGACTTTGACATTAATTGTACGCCACCTTCGGAGGAAGACGAAGACCCTTCTGATCCACCAACATCTCCGCCGGCGAGAGTTGACCGCGGCTTTGATCTTAATCTGCCTCCTCCTCCAGAAAATGAAGAGGAAGATTACGATACGGGTGATGGAGATAATTAAAGAAGAAATCTAAACACAGTTCTCTCAACTAGACTCCCAATAAGTGAATTTTTTATGCCTTGCAATCGAACTAGATCATGCATGGTTGTTAAGAATCTTTCCTGTCACATCTCTGTTAGCAGAGTCCATTGAATAAGGGAACCCGAGCTAGTACACTCCGGTTCTCGAGAATAATGTCTAGTTGATGTTAACGTACTAGATGTTTGCTTCTTTTTCTTTTAAGAACGAGAACTTGTTTGGTTTGATAATTTCGTGATATTGTGCAGTCGATGATGCATGGTTGTTATAAATAAGACATGTATACTTCCGAGATATAATTTTGGGTTAGTAGGCATATGGCTGAACCAACGTCTAGAGTTTTTTTCAGAAAATTATTTGTTTAGGTCACTATAGATGATCATCAGCTGTTGAGTGAGATTTGCTGGTACAGTTTGGTTTTCATCGTTGGATGCGTGCTAATTATACAAGTCTAACATCACTTTTTATGTCGTCTAGAAGTCCATACTGAAACCTTGTGATCAGCACTGCTCTAATGTGCCAATGGCACTTAGACAAGAAGATGCCTCATGGAAATGACAAAGGAAAAATTAGAAAACAGAAGGAAAATGATGTGGCTAACAAAAAAGAAAAGTGAGCTTTTGTATCAACAATACCTTATCTTTCCTCTCAACTTTGCCTATTGCATATTGCCAAATTTTCATTATGCTAACCTAATGAACCACTGGTTTATTCTACTTTCAGTGGATATTGCGTAATTCATCGCCACCATTCTTGAAACGTTTTTTTTATAATTCCAACTCCGTGAAACCTAATGCTAGAGTTTGTCTTTGTTTCGAACTATCCTACGGTCAAGCTCTAATCACTGAGAAGGGGGAGTTTCACGCATGTAAAAGTAATCCCAGAAAAAACTGAGGGGTGTACTTTATCGTTTAGAAAATTAGGAAAACAAAAATGGATCAGTACATACGAATAAATATATCTATACATAAAGTGTCAATACTGAAATCGGGACTTGATATTATATGAACATTTGCAATGTATTACGTATTTAATCTTGATCATAGCCGTATGCAATGTAAATTTTCGTAAGATTACGTAGTTTTAATAACAAGAATGGCATCGATTCTCCAAAAAAAGGCTGTGATCGTTTCATGGTGATGGTTGAAAACTCAAAACGCTAGAGATAAAGAGATAGATCAGTTAATGAAGAGACGAAATTTAACCTTTAATTACTAAACAAACAGTGCAAATTTCTGACTCTGTGTGAATCGTCATAATGCATCACATTGTTTCTAAAAAATTGGTTTCGTCCGTCTGTCCAAACTCCAAACTAATCGTCATTACATGTTTACGTAAAGCTAGTGTTGTATGGACGTCCAACGTTTACACCCAGTCTGCACGCAAGCCATGAAGAAACATCGTACTCTTTCCAACATACCACCAAAGGTAAAACCAAATGTAACTTAACTCTCAATGATCGTTAAATTCACAAAACGCTTAACATCACTAATTCCCTATGGACCCCGTGAATCTTCAGGCACAACACATATGAATCTTTAATATCTCATTTTCCGTTTTGTCCCCCAGGACAACTGGTTCCCTGACACCTACTTTGGCGACGCTCATGATAAGCGCAATGCTTCCCTCAAACTGTCGGAGAAGACTTTGTTGCTCCTCCGCCCAGTGAAACCGATGCGGCTAGATCAGAGCAAGAAATGTTGTAAGAGGTGGTGCTGGATGTTGTTCTTGTAACACATAGCATAGACCTTATTACTTGTCCCGTATTATTTATAAGAGGGTTAAAAATGCGAAATACCTAATTTTGATTTCATCTTGACTTTTGAAGTGATATTCGTGGCCAAAACGAGTTCCAATCTTCTAGGACCTTCACAGAAAACGTTCACTGACACGTGATTAACGCTTTTTTTTACAATTTTCTCAATACGTAAGCGTTTTTAACGGATCAGAGGATCCGTATGCTTACGAATGATATGAGGAATTGTAGGAGACCTTAACCTTTATTATATATAGCTTCCATATCGAGCTTGTGATCCATATCGGGCTTTGCCATCACAAGCTCGATATGAGTCTAGTCCACACTAATCGAGATCTATTTTGCTCATAGACTTCGATCCATTGATTTAGATCACTTATTGAGCTATTTTATCACCTTTATCTTGATCAAATTACGTAACTTAACCGATAAGTTAATGAAAAACCAAAAATTATAATTAATAGTTGTCCAACATAATGAGAAAGGACAAAATTGTCCAATATTCTCCCCCTTTGACAATCATTAATTACAGTTTAATTTGACTCAAGTTTAAAAATAGTTTGAAAACTTGGTTAAGTCACGCTATTGTATTAGTACTAAATTTAAAAAATAAAAACATTTGATCCAAAGGTTATGAAAGTCCAACGTGCCGTCTTGAAAGATTTTTGATACCAAAAAATATCAAACACATGTGTCATGTATGACACAGGTTCAATATAATCACGAATATCTAATACCTTACTAACATGAATGGAAAAATGGAGTGTGACAAACTAGGATGATGCTTGTATGATTTAATACGTCATCTTCATTTATAGGTCTCGATTTCTCCAACTTTATATTAAACTGCATTTGCTAAACTGCAGCAGAGAAATCTTGTATTCTCTTACCAAATGCTAAATAGCATTAGAGAAAACCCTGTTTTCTTTCACCGAATGTTAAACAACATTAGAGAAAACCTTTATGTTCTCTAACTAAATGATAAAATGCATTAGAGAACCTTTATGGGATTATACCTTATATCTCCCTATGTCATGTCAAATTTATGGATGTCCGTACTAAATTGTATGTGTCTAACTGACATAGGCTTAAGGTCAATCTTTATATATGCCCAATGACATTTAAAATGCTTAAGATCAAAAAAATCTTAAGGCTTTCATATGTATTATGATTATACACAAGAACAGTTATTACTAAAGATAAAAGATGGTCATCTATATTAATAAACAATCATAATGTCATAATACATTAAAATGTACAAATATTTAAGGAGAAATACAATGATCCCTAACTACTACTGTCTAAGGACCTTAACATGCCCATACTGGATACATGTTTAACAAACTCTAGTAGGCGAAGTTCTTTAGTCAATTGATAAGCTAACATCTCCTCAGTCCTGATATGTTCCACTTTGACGTCACCTTTCTGAATCAACTCCTTTATGGTCAAGTATTTGACCTCTAAATTCTTAGACCCTGTGATATTCTTGTTGTTGTTACTCTACAACACTGTAGCAAGATTATCACAATATAACCAAATGGGTCTAGCTATCGAATCTACCACAGATAACTCAGAAATCATGTTTTTGAGCTAAACCTCCTATGTAACAACTCCCTAACATACAACAAACTTTGCATGCATGGTCAAGGAAGTTATCAGTGTCAGCTTGACACTCTTCCATGATATTGCACCATCTACTAACATAAAATTGTACTCTGAAGTGGATTTACGAGCATCCGGACACATAGCAAAATTAGAGTTTGTATACCCTGTGAGGTTTAAATCATTGACTTTTCTGTATGTCAACGTATAATCCTTGGTATCCTTTAGGTATCTCAACACTCGTTTAACTGCATTACAATAGTCTACACTTAGGTTAGCCAGATATTGACCCAGCAGTCCAACAACAAATGCAATGTTCGGTCTAGTGCAAACCTGAGCCTACATCAAGCTACCAACTGCATTAGAGTACAGGACATTCCTCATAGCCTCTCTCTTAACTTCATTCTTTGGACACTATGCCAAAGATAATCTCTCACCATGAGAGATAGGTGCCACAATATGTTTACATTGAGCCATATTAAACCTCTGTAGCACTCACTCAATATATGATCTTTATGAGAGGCTCAATAAGTGTTGAGATTTGTCCCGGTGAATCTTTATACTATGGATAAGAAGTCAGTTTTGATATGTCTTGCATTGAAAGAAATGTTTACAACTAAAGTATTAAATACAAAATGATAGCCCTCTTTATCCAAAATTGATACAGAGATCAAATTCTGTCTAAAAGACGGTATATAAAACGTGTCTCGTAAAATTAATACAAACCCCGTATTGAGGTTCAAGCCTACATCTCCTACAAACAAAACATCCATCTCTTCATTGTTGTTGACCATCAGCTTCTCCTCTTCTTTAGTCGACCTTCTTTTGGATCTGAACCCCTATATTGTAGAAACAACATGATTTGAAGCTCCACTATCTAAAACCAAGAATTTGATGTGGTTATAGCTACATTAGATTCGTGAATCATA
Source organism: Erythroxylum roigii (assembly GCA_027576455.1). Classification (NCBI taxonomy): domain Eukaryota; kingdom Viridiplantae; phylum Streptophyta; class Magnoliopsida; order Malpighiales; family Erythroxylaceae; genus Erythroxylum; species Erythroxylum roigii. Next base: position 18,262,180 of record JANZXV010000210.1, on the reverse strand, counting down.
TAGGCCGAGGAGTTACTTGACAGTTTCTGCTTAACCTTCCATAGCTTATACTTCGGGCAATCGACCTTCCTATGCCCCTTCTTCTTACAGAAGAAGTACCTCATACTTTTTACATCATGTGGGCCCTTAGCAATGTTGGACTGTCCAGTCTAAATTTGTGAAGAGGGTTTGGGTTTCTTACCCTTACCTTTAGGCTATTGGGGTTTAGCCTTCCCTTTACCTTTGGCAGCTGCATACAAGGCTGTATGAGGAGAACTCTTAATCTTCTCCTCAGTTGTAGCACACTGAGAAATCAACGCATTGATGTCCCAGGCCTCATCCTGAGAGGTGTAGGACATTGCCAACATCTCAAACTCTCGTGGGAGAGTATTAAGTGCCTGATACACTATGAGCGTGTTATGAATAGATACATCAAGTTCCTTTAGCTTACTCTAAAGGTGAACCATCCTGATAATGTACTCTCTAACACATCCTTCTCCTGTATACCTCGTGGAGAATAACTCTTTAATCAAGGTTCTTTGCTCTGCATGAGAAGACACCTTGTACCTCTAGGAAATGTTATCCATAAACTCCTTCGCTATGACTGTATTCGATAATCAACTAAGCAGATGATCTAGGATCGACCTCTTGATGGTCAAATAGCACATCCTATTTGACTGCTCTCAGATTGTCATAGCTGCTTTACCAGCTTCTGAGCTTATATCAGTAAATGGAGAAGGCCTCTCTATATGCATTACCATGTTGATGTAGACCATCTCCAGTGCAAACTTATCATCCTTCTTCCATTTCTTGAAATTGAAACCATTTAAAGTCTCAATCGTGACAACATTGTTGTTTACAGAAAAGTTGACAGCAAGATAGAAAAGACAATGTAAAGATCAGTATAAATGCAGGATAACAGTGATACTTGAAGCATTAAAGCAATATCTATAAAACGAATATGATCACACATATTATGAAACACCTGTGAACTGAATACATAATATATGTAATTAGACCTCTACATGAAAGCGATTAGAGTACAAACCATCAGCTCTCATGACATTACCACCTCTGGGTACGTAAATCATTCAAGCAACAGCTTTCCTCCATCTAATGCCTTTATGTACATCTCAAAATCTCATACAAGGTCAACATCTGTAGGCAGAATAACCAAACATGAGATCAGAGACATCCCCCAACATACAAGCGGTACAAATCAAATACTGACTTGATAGGCCACTGTGGTGATCACAATCTTACCAGTACCCAAAAAAACTACAAACACAAGGGATACATCCTTATATTATTCTCACATTCTATATGGGCATAATGTATGTAAAATCAGTTACAAATGCAAAAACTAAATGCACAGCCAAATAATCACATACTAGTACTAAAAACATTGTCTTTAAACTTTATCTGAGACTTTTATTTAAAAAATTCTCAATAAGAGTGACTATCGTACTTTCCCGAATACCAAACCTACCACATAAGACACTAAACCTTAAGTGTCACCCTTATATATAATTTGGAGCATGAAAATGCACTCAAAATTAGCTTAAAAAAAGTTTAAAACCTTTTTCCAGAATGAAATTACCAACATAACAAATCCATAAAAATTAAAAAATCACATTAAAAATTCCCCCGACCTAGAAACTGACCCAAAAGGACCCCAGACAACTTTATGGGAATTCTGAAAATTTTTCTTTTTTTAATTTATGGTGTTGATGTCAGCATGATGTCAGTAACATTGTAGCGCTGACGTTAGCAGATGTCATGCTTGCGAGTGGCAAGGGCCACGTGTGCATTGCATGGGCGCATAATGACGAGCGTCAGATGCTTCTGGCGCATGCTTCGCACCCACCTGCCATGCGCATACATGCTTTCACTGTACGACGCATACATTGCACACGCCACCACATGTCCGAAGCGGCTTTCGTGGCCAAAACGAGCTCCAATCTCCCAAGACCTTCACGAAAAACGTTCACTGACGTGGTTAATGCCTTTCTACAGTTTTCTCAATACGAAAGCGCTCTTAATGGGTCAGATGATCTGTATGCTTATGAATGATATAAGCAACTGTAGGAGACCTTAACCTTTATTCGGGCTTCCGTATCAGAAGCTCGATATAGGCTCGGTCCACACTAATCGAGATCCATTTTCTTCCTAGACTTCGACCCATTGATTTAGATCATTCATTGGACCACTTTATTATCTTTATTTGAATCAAATTACCTAACTTAACTGATAAGTTATTGAAAAACTGAAAATTACAATTAATAGTTGTCCAACATAATGAGAAAGAAGAAAATTATCCAACAGTTCCTGATCATCTTGGTGTTGCTCAAGAGTCACTTGCTAAACTTCACCACAAATAACAACCCAAGATTTTCGACTTCGTATTGGATCTTATCGAGAAAACTAAATTGAGTTTAATTAAAGTACCATTAAAAAAATTAGAATTTAAAACTCGAATTTAACCTACCTACAAAATACAGCTAATTTTTAAACCTTCCATATATTATAAAATTTTAAATTAACTCATAAACTCATAGTTTATTAAATAACAATGGTATATACA
>JANZXV010000210.1:18209848-18226720 GCA_027576455.1 Erythroxylum roigii | reverse complement strand
GTAACATCAAATCTTGTGACAACTCTTTCCCTAGTGAACACCCCAACTTCTCAAGTTGCTCTATAAGATCAATCATCTTAAAGACATGGGGTCTCACAGGAGATTTGGGCTTCAGTTCAGACTTGAATAAAGAGTTAGATAACTGGGATCTAGCAATCCTACTTTGTGACCCATACATCTTCTTAAGATGCTCAATGATCTGTGAAGGGTTCATACCTTCATGTTGCCTTTGGAGTTTAGAACTCATTGATGTCAGAATAATGCACTTGGCATTAGTACTTTGCTCATTGTACTTAAAATCTGCATCCCATGCATCAGCATCATCAATTCCCTCAGGAGGCGCTTCCTTTATGGGTTTATCGATCACATCGATAAGTTTCTCATGCATAAGAACAATTCTCAGATTGTGGTACCAATCATCAAAATTGTTACCCGCTAGCTTGTTAGCATCAAGAATGCTTCGCAATGATATAGTAGATATTTTGATAAATCTAATAAAAGAGAAAAACACCAAAATAAGAACACAATCATATATCATTAAGATATGGACTTTTATCTAAATAATATAAAATCTTTAAAACATGAATGAGTCCCTTGGTTGTCAAGTCGTTACTCATTGCATAGTTAAAGAGTGATACATTTCCTATTTTATCATATAAAATTTATAGTAGGCTCAATACTATATAGTCTCTTGGTTGTCAGGTCGTTCCTATTAATATAATTTAATTTTTCCATCCAAGTGACGGAGAATTAATTAATATTATACTCCCTAGGTAATCTATGCCAAAAGTATAAAATTAATTAATTTTTTCTCACACATGCATAATATGCCATAGAAAATATTATTTATCCTTGAACTACAAGTTACCTAGTTATCAGGTCATTCCTTGTAAACAAAAATAAATATTATTATCTATTTGAGTGAAAAATATCTTTTTGATAAATATCATATATTATATCAACATAAACTCAATAATTTTAAAGAGTCAAAATTTTATGTTATTAAAACAATTTTTAATACAATTAGTGATCATATCACCTTTCTAAATAACATTTACAATTAAAATCGTTTATCAATATAAACTCATGCCTATTGCCGTGCACTCAACATCTGTTAAAACAACCTTTTAACACCAACCGTGTTAAAGCATACGTACAACATCTATTAAAACAAACCTTTGCATTACCCATGATTACAACACCTTTTTCATGCATTTAATGCATGTACCGTACACATTTATATGGACAACATTTGTCCAAAGACTTTTAATGAGTTTCTCACAGTGGAATCCCTAGCCTTTGTTTGGATGCTTAGTTACACAAGGGAAAGGAAAGGAAAGGAAATCTTGCATTTCCCTCTTGCAAGATAAGAATAAAAATGACCCAAATTTTCCTTCCATTCATCTCAATTCTCTCTCTTATTCTTGTCCAAACAATGGACAGGAAGAGAAATACAATTTCTTTTCCTTTCTCTTCTCTTGGTTTCTCTTCATCCAAACAAAGGCTAAGCTTTTAACATTGATCTCCGTCATCTTTTGCTTACGAATGCACTCTTCTCCCTCTGTAATGTTTACTTGTTCACTTACTAAAAACCAAAAAACAGCCTCTCACATACACGTTACTTTCCACTGGCTCTTCATTTTTGTTATTTCAACGTAAAATGAAGAATGAATATGGATTGAAGTGTTTCGGTTTCGTTGAAACCAATTTCAACGCAAACTTAAGATGCTGTCATGTATTTTAAATAAACAACTTTTACGTATTGACACAAAGAACACAATAGCATATGCAAATTATTGGTCTTCGTTGAGTATGATACAAACGTAAAACTGGCTTTGATGCCAATTGAAGGATCGCAATACGCAGTGGAAATAAAATTGCAATCACATATTTATCTATTGCATTTAAGAATCATACTTATAATCAAAACAGACATAAATAAATACTTGGAATTCGTGACAATTAACCGATATTGAACTTCGAAAGTCTCTATGTACTCCACATCAAAAAATATATCCCACTCTCAACACTTGATATGACTATGGTTGATTTGAAGAACCCTTTCTTTAAAAATAGAGAAAACAATTTTTTCTTTACTCTCTTGTTTATTTTCATATGCAAAGAACGTGAATCCCTCTGTTTCTTTATTTTTCTATCAATGTACAGAAACGAAAAACACTGAAAGAATATAGGAGAGTTTTCTTGTCTACGTTTTTCATGCATTAGAAAACGATAACAACATGAATGTGTATATCTCTCTCGAATCCTCTTTTTCTCGGCATGAAATTCTCCGTCTCCAAATTTGTGTACCAACTCTGTCCCATTAGATTTAAGCCATCTACTTGTGTGGTCGTGTCCACACAAATAGATGGCTTAAATTTAATGGGACAGAGTTGGTACACAAATTTAGGAACAGATGATCTGTCCCCCTTTTTCTCGCAGTAAACATAAAAAAACTCTTCATGCTATATATCTATTTTAAGTTATTAACGTTTCTCATAACTTAAAAACAAAAAACAAACAATCACATCGTTTCATATTGTTTTGGTTTTAAATGTTAAAACCAAAAACCACAATCACCAAGTCCAACACGCCAACTTCCTTTTTTCTCTTTTTTTAACAATAATAAATAATTATTGTTATTTATAAATGTTTATTCATTTATTTTATACTAGAAAATTTTCAATATCAATTATATTTTCTGTGCTAACAAAAAATATAATAATATGCCATATAGATTATTTAATAAATTATCTCATAATAAATTAAATAATCATAAACGATAAATATTACACTCGTAAGTGTATGATCACATAGATTCATCACTAAGCCGGTAGTAATTAATCTAATTAATTACTAATCAAGGTTAGCGTCTAGTAATACTCCTCAACAACCAGATATAATGAAGTAACAACTTTACAAAGATAGAATCTGGTTAAGGATAATGTATTATTACCTTCCATCATTACAACTTCGGATTATCCTAAAGTATAGTTTAGCTGTCAAGCCTTATTAGATAACCAACTATGTTACATGTCGATCATTAATGATTGGTGAGTGACTTAGAAAACTCGTTTTCCTCACTCATTCAAACGCACTAGCCAAGGTCTTGAAACAACCATTAAGATCAATGACAACATAGAGTTCAAACTTATTATATAGAGTCGATGGATCCCATCTTGACTCACCACTAATTAAATAGGTACTTAATTATATCCAATGATCATTCAGCTAGCATTTTTATACACTAGGTATCCGACATCAAAACATAATAAGTGACCTATTGATTATTATGATAATCTCAGGTCAAAAGAAAAATATACATTTAAATCCTTATGAGAATATCTCACTTGACAATTTATAGGTAATATTAACCATTGGGAATTCTCAGTTTGGTAAATTCAATGATCATATTTTCATATGCATCATCTATACATGTAACTTAGTAAATGAGATCTACTAATATCCATCTAATAAATACTATTACATACATATTGATCTAACCGGATCATTAAAGTCCTTATTTGATGATCCTATGATCAAGAACATTTTTTGATTAAATCCTAAAGACTTGATTTTTATTATCATAATCTCCATTATGATGGCAAGTGTATAAATTTAATCAAAGACTTATCATATTAGAATAAAAACAATAAACGTAATATGATAATAAAATCATTTGTCATGTTACTAATCAAAATTAATAATCACAAAATTAAAGTGTGCAATCTATTACATAACGATTGCGTCATTGGCATAATTCCAATAGCAGGTTCGAACCGCCCTTATGTATACAGCCGTTTAAAATTTGGGGCCCGAGTTTTCACTATCGCAAGAGACCTACCTGCTTCAAGCGAGAATTAGTCTAAATGTGGATGACTTAAAGGTGTTTTTCTATAATTGGGACCTCCTAGGATACTTCGTGAGAAAAAATAAATAAATCAAAACGTTCGAACCCGTCACAGTAATTGTCGTGCAACTCTTTGACAATGTCCACCGTAAGACGCGGGAATAACATAAGTCAGTATCAAAGGCCCGAAATGCTGGCATAGTCGCTCGGCTCTCTTTTAGCCCAAACCCGTCGAAAGTTCCGCCCGAACAAGATTACCCCACGAATTTTCATAGTATAGACGGGAAAGAATTCGAATGACTGAAGTGAAGAAACTGAAGCGAAAGCCAAATTCTGAGGACGAAGACACGAACAAGATGTGTTTTGAGATAACCCAAAAACACAGGAGTGGAGGGTGATGCTTTTGGTGTTGTAATATTACTTCGTCAGAGCAAATACATTTTTGCAGGTTTGGACCTCTCACATTCGATTGGATCTCGTACTTTTCACGTAGCTTTCGTTGGTGCTCTTGCTGAGTACTAAGGTAATACCTTGTCTTCCTTCTTCTGCTTGGACCCTTTTAACGTATGGAAGTTTCGTTCAAAACTTCGAAGTTACGTTTATAGAAGTTGACAACTCGGGTTGAATTCCGTTAATAGTTGTTTCTACTGAGAAAAAAAAATACCGAACCTTTTCTTTATGGACATAAACTAGTATATTTGTGTTCTTTTGGGGTCTGCTTTTATTTCTTGTCATGTTGGGTTGTAGTGAATTGGAAATCCAATAATGATGGAGAGAGCAGAGTCAGGGCAGAAGTTGTATACACGTATGCGGCTCTGGGAATTTCCAGATCAGTATGTGATTGAACCCACTGACGGGTCCTCAGGTTCCCCTTTGGCGATCACCCGGGCTGATGGCTCCATGAATGTGATAGGTATGCTATTTGTTTTCACATAATTTCCTAGTTTGTTTCTCTGGGATTCTATTTGTTCTTCAAGGTAATGAGGTGATGTTTTGGATCTCCAGATGGAGTTCCAGAATGCAGCGCTCTTCGAGTTCCTAAAATTCAGACCATTTTTGGGGTTGTTGGAATGCTAAAGCTTGTGGCAGGTAATGCAATAATTGCAAAAATCATCTTAAACTAAGAAGAGAAATTTTATTAACTTTCATTTGCTTCAATGTCTTTGTTGGCTCAATTCTTTACTTTTCCACGGCTCATAGATATCAATTCATTATTTATATCTGATGATCAGATGTTTACTTCTAGTAAGTTGATGTGTGTTTTGTTCTTTTTCAACTCCGTAATTGCAAGTTTTCAATTTTATAACATAACAATGGTTCTCTCTATGCCATTAGGATCATACTTAATAGTTATAACAGAACGGGAATGTGTTGGATCATATCTGGGACATCCAATCTTCAAAGTTACATCACTGAAAACTTTTCCTTGTGATCACTCATTAAGAAGTTCCTCTGCAGAGCAGGTGAGTCTACTCTTATCTATCGTCCTTTCTGTTCATGTGACTGCATAATCTTCTCACTTCTGCCTTACCTTTTGCAGAAAAAGGTTGAGAATGAATTCACTGCACTGCTTAGTGTTGCTGAGCGCACTTCTGGTCTGTATTTCTCGTATGATACCAACTTAACACTAAGGTAAGTGTTTGCTTAATTTCACTGGCGTCGTATTATCTTTAGGGAATGATGTGCAAACCACTCATGTTAAATTGTTGTCGAAACCTTAGATCTGGCAGTTGATGTGAACTTGAATTTCCTTATCATCCTGTAATGATTAAAAACATGGAATGCATGCTAAAAGCTTCAGATCTTGCAATGCCATAAGGGCTGTAAGCTTCGAAGTAAATTCGTTTGAAGTCTGAAAAATGGAGTATTATTCAACTCTCAGTTGTACCCCAAGATGGTTACTGAAGATACAGTGTTAAGTATTAGGGAGTTAGCAGTGTTTGTAATAAGAAGCTAAATTAAGAAACATAGGTTGTCCCATCAGATGGTACAACTAAATGATGAAGTATTTGATCAGCAAGGTTCTATGCATGCTTATAAGTTTCGTGGTTAAATTAAAAGGATGATCTCTTATGTAACAGTGCACAAAGATTGCATGATCTGGGTGATGAATCAAAATTGCTTCCTCTTTGGAGACAGGTGAGTCACAGGACTTGAAGTTGTTAAATTAACGGGAGACCATTCTCATAAAATTTGTTTTCCATTGAACATTGCTGGATTCTTTAGTGGCAGCCATAGCCTCTATAAGTACAAGCCTTTGATTTTGTAGTTTGCTCCCCTGTCCACATTTCCTGTTATGTTTGATTTCCATACGACATAATTATGGTTATAGGGTATATCTGTTACAGGCAGAACCAAGATTTCTCTGGAACAATTTTATGTTGGAAATTCTCATAGAAAACAAGGTTGTATTCCGTTAGTTCCAATCTTATTTACATTCACAATTCTTATTCTGTTTTAAAAGTTTTAGGTTAATGAACTGCTGGTACATTCATTGATCTGTTTCCTGCAGCTGGACCCATTCCTTCTTCCGGTTGTTCAAGGAAGTATCCTTTTGAAAATTTTCACCATTTGACATAAAAACTATTCCTAACAATACTTAATGTTCGTTTTAGTTACATTCTCCTCCTTAATAGCTGACTAGGCTTTCAGAACTTTCAAGCAGCCATCGGAAAGGAAATTGTTGACGTGACTCTAATTGCTAGGAGATGTACTCGGAGAAATGGTATCTTTTCCATGTTATAAGTTCTAGTCTGTTCCTAATATGTTAGCCCACTTTTCTCACTGTAATAACATAATAAACTCTCTACTATTGTTGTTGGAGCATCTAAGCACATTATTCTGCTTAGCTGCAAGCTAAAATGCCAAATTATATCCAGCCTTGGAGATATAAGAAAATCATTAGCCTTATTTTGTAATTTGATTTAGCTTATGAAAATATTTATTAAGGTACTCGCATGTGGAGAAGAGGAGCTGATTCTGACGGTTATGTTGCTAATTTTGTGGAAAGTGAGCAGATTGTACAGATGAATGGGTTTACAGCATCATTTGTTCAGGTAAAAATTCGATATAGTTTGTGTAGTTACTACATAACTTTGAGGCCCCTCTTTTGTTTAAAATGTTACTGGAAATTGTACATGATTCTAAATTCCAAAACGAAATAGTAGTATGAACCTTCTTATCATGTACTTTCTCAAAATTTTAAGAAATATAATACCGAGTCAAGTGTAAGAGAGTGCTGCAATGCTGGTATTGATGTATGGTAAGTAATTAGGACTGGCTTTCTGTTGTTATATCTTTACGGCTTATCAGTTTCTTTGAAGTTTTGTCAAATTTAGTCTCAGCTCATTTTCTTTGCTTTATCGCTTTTCCAAAGGTTCGGGGATCTATGCCATTTCTTTGGGAGCAGATTGTTGATTTGACATATAAGCCTAAATTTGAGATCATTAGACCAGAGGACGCTGTAAGTGTTGCTTGTTCATTGGATGTTTTGTTTTACACCTTTGGCACCTATTGATTCCTAGTGTATCACTTGTTGACCAGCCTCGAGTAGCGGAGCGGCATATTCTTGATTTGAGAAAAAAGTATGGGAGTGTATTCGCAGTTGATCTCGTTAATAAGGTGCACACTCTCTTCCTTGGTCAATAAATTTGGATGACTAAGATGTTTGATTTATTGGTTTTCCTTTTTTTCCTTATGTATTATCAGAAACATTTTCTTAGTGGTATGCGTGCTTCTATGTACTTCTGTTATTATATTTTTAAACTATGCTTCTCGGTACATGAAAATATCAAGGAGTCAAAGTGCATTTTTGTTTCTGAGCACTCTAGGACAATTTCTTATTTCTTATGCCCCTTCACTTCTTATCAGCATGGAGGTGAGGGACGTTTAAATGACAAATTTGCAGAGTCAATGCAAACTGTGACTAGTGATGATGTAAGGTAGAACTTCCTTTCATCTATCATCCTTTTTTCGTGCTGCTAATATGTTACTTTTTAATGGGAAATATCCTCTTAATGTTGTAGATATCTGCACTTTGACTTTCACGAAATCTGTGGGCATGTCCACTTTGAACGGCTTTCTATCCTTTATGACAAAATTGCTGATTTTCTTGAGAAGAATGGGTATGTTTATACATGTTCCTCCAATATTTCATGAACTATGATGGTTTGACGACAGCTATTTAATGCAAATGCATATCTTGGTTTCTACCATCCTTTTGTCATTGGCAGGTTCCTTCTGTTGAATGAGAAAAGTGAAATATTGAAAGAGCAAACTGGGGTTGTAAGAACCAACTGCATTGATTGTTTAGACCGCACAAATGTTACCCAGGTAGTTGACTTCTATCTTATATCATATATGTATATAATCCTAGCTTACTGCATTTTTCTTTGCTTTCTTTGTATTCATTTGCTTCACATAACAATCGCAAGTTATGTTTGCAGAGCATGATAGGGAGAAAATTGTTGGAACTCCAACTGAGAAGGATTGGTGTTTTCAGTGCTGAAGAAACTATTAGCTCACATCCAAATTTTGATGAAAGCTTCAAAATATGTGAGTATGTCAGCATTTCTATTTCTTCTAAGAGTAATTCAACAGAGGTTGGTAATTTTCCTTCAATACTATATTGCTTCATTTAATGTATTGTTAATGGTCTGTTTGACTTTTAGTGTGGGCTAATCATGGAGATGACATAAGTATTCAATATTCTGGCACTCCTGCTCTGAAAGGGGATTTTGTAAGGTATGTTTTCATGCATTTATGTTCAAGTTCTACATGCTCTGGCTTTAGTATTAAACCAATGCACTAAACTCTAATAGTGATTACATTTGTGAATTTTCTCTGGAGCAATTTTGGGGTAGAACCTTATTCTCTGTTGTAGTGCACTTTTCCAACTTATTCATATTTTGAGAAGAAGTTGAACTTTTTGGAGTCAATAAATCATCCAGACCTTAATCACTGAGTAAAGTTTTTCATTGAATCGTCACTTCATTTGGTATTAGAATCATTATTAATGGGATGTCCCAAATTGAAATTATGCTTCATGTCTTATATGACATCAAGTTCATGCTTCCAGAAAAATGACTTCATGAGGCGAAGTTTGTTGAGAGTTAATATATGATCATAACTAGGCCTCACACAGCTTAACCTTTTGAGCTGAATGGTCTCTCAGAAACTTGATGACTCATCTCAACACTCATGATCAGGTTTGTCCATATGGGTCATAAAGTAACCAGGGAGCTTGTTTGGTGACTCTCCCCACCTAACATCCTGGTTGTCACGGAGGAAATCAGCTATGTTGGTTTAAAGGCTATTCTGGTCTCCTAGAAGCAAGGAAGGAAATGGGAAAAGCTCATAGATATCATAGACATAGTTTAAAGGTTCCCAGTATAGAGAAGGAATTTACATAATCCTAGGTGCTTGTGTCAATTTGCTTCAATCTTTCTGTGTGATATATCAATATTTGCTATTTTCTTTCCTTGCTGTAGTCATCCTTTTCTCGATGCCGTCAACCCTTGTTTTCTTTTAATGCTTTTGATTACAACCTTTTTCCATGTATATCCAGGTTGCTAAATATGTGATGGTCATTCTTATATGAACTGTATGAAAACACGTTTCTTGCACTTCAAGCTCATTGCCTACTGTTGAATTGCAGATATGGCCAGCGGACCATGCAGGGGATCCTTAAAGATGGTGTAAATGCCCTTGTCCGCTATTACTTGAATAACTTCTCTGATGGAACAAAGCAGGTTAATATTTTCATTCTTTATTCAAATTTGAGTTTGGAAAGTGTTAGTATAATTCATAGCGGTTTTATGATTGTTAGTAAAATTAATCTCTTTTTTGGTCTGTTATCTTAGGAATAACTTTCACTTTGTAGAACTTAATCAGTTATCTTAAAGATAGAGATCCTTAAGACACTATATACTTCCAAGCTTTGTATGGGTATTCAATGACTTTCATGTTTCTGAAGCAATATTTTATACATCATAAGGTTAGATTTCTTTGTTATTATGTAACATATATATGGATCCTGATTTAAACTTCTCATTTTTCGCTTTCTTTTTTTTTTGACACTTGTGAAGGATGCAATTGATCTCTTGCAAGGACATTACATTGTTTCTGTAAGTCGAGATATGAGCCCTCCATCTCAAACAGGCGGCCTTGAGAGTGTAGCTGTGAGTACGAATCAAACAAACTTTTCCTTGCAATTGTATTTTGCAATAAGTATACCAACTTCGCTGAGATTCTCTGCTTTGTTGTGGAGTTATTCCACATGACAACAATATTCATTAAGCCCATGATGACGAGTAACCTTTCCTTGTTCTATTCCTTCAACATTATGACAAAAGCAATAAACTGCATTTTGATCACCATGGTACTGGAGCTTCCATTCTTGATTTTTGTGAACTTCAGGTTGATCACTAACGTGTGTGAAGTATCTGGAAATTGTAATTTGATTGCTTGTGGCTCTACATTAACTACCTCAGACTAACGCCAAATTGTTTCTAACAGTCTTTTCCTCTGGCCTTATCGGTGGTCTTGATTGGATTCCTTTTTGCCATGATGTCGCTTAGACAAGGTGAGTTTGATTGAAAATGTCAGCAAATCACTGATTGGTTCATAAAGCTTTCAAGACTTTGCAAAATTGTTGCCTACCACTGACCATCTGTATCAGCATTATCTGACCTTTTCTTCTCCCCATCTCCTACGCAGTTCGTTATGACCTTCGGCACTTGTTCTTCTCAGTTTTGTGGGCAGGCCTTAGTGTTGCCAGTGCGGCATTTGTTAGAGCCAATGGGAGAATTTTCTGTAATCGGCCTCGTCTGCATAAGCCTCGACGTTGATTCAAATTTCACTCTGCTCGAGGAAGTACAAAAATGATGTGAAGCTCCCAGCTTACTGCATATTGTACTGCTTCACACGAGTTTTATTTTCTTCTAGTGCATATAGTTCAATTATTTGAATGCTGCCTGTGCAAAAAGGATCAGCAATTGATTGCAATTTGAGCATTTGTCAACTTCAAATGCCCAGTTCTTTATTCTTCCCTGTGCATTGGGTTTTCCTTGTGCTCTGTTCCAACTGGAAACTTTTGGATGACATCTTAAAGGAATATCTATACAAATTACGCCTTTTGTATTAAGAGCCTACCATGTGCAAAAGTTTGAAGCATATCACTAATGTAATTGTTCATTAAAAGTTTGTGCTGTAACTTGCAACTGCGGGTGATCATCGGTGCAAATTTGGACTTTTGAAATACCTGATCAAGCAAGTACTAAATTTTTAATGGTGCACATTACAAGATATGAGTGGGTAGTCAGCGGATGAATTGTGAAGACTGCGGACTCCACATTTATTGCAATGGAACTTAAATATATCCATAAACTACACATCGTGATTTTGGATTATCTTCAAGGAGAAGAAGCTTGACCAGCATATGCATATGGTGGCCAGTACAGGTGGAATTCAATCTTGTAAATGACTGTAAGACCTTTGGTATCCACTGGAGACGATGTGATGTAGCCCTGCACGAACAGGAAATCACCAGTACCACCTACCACAGGATGATCGGCAGGCTTGATGTTATTTGTGCCACCAGCTATGGAGATTGAACCTTTGTGATGCTTCAATTTTAGAGTGATCTTAGCAACAGAAATGCTCCTTAGACCATCAAGACTAGATGTTGTGGTAGTTCCTTCTGCAACGCCAACACGTCTCGAGGATCGGTTGGCTGTAACTGTCAAAAGATCTTCAAAAACATAAAAAGTGCCAAAAGGGGTTGTAGCTTCACTGATGCCTGCTCCTGCCACACCCTTCACTATTATATAACCGGTTTTGTTAATGGTTTCATGTTGGTAGAGTGAAAAGTGCAGGGATTTTAGTCGGTGGTGGTGGTGGTGGTGGTGAGAGGTGGAAGTTGCATCCAATACAAGAGCCAATAAAAGGGCAGAACAAAGAAAACAGTAGACAGACTTGATCATGGTTGCCGTTTGTAAGCTTGAAGACGAACTTTAAGGGTGTTTCTATTGATTAATCGAGCCTTAGAAGGACTCTTTTTAATGACAGCGGAGAGTACAAAATTTCTTTTACCCTGTGGAGAAGTTGAATAAGTCAACAAAAACAAGGTTGGGTTCCTAGGGAATGTAACTATCAAAACCTGATTGAATATTTAGTAGGTAAGACTTGCATTTCAAATCATAATTCTGTCACAGTTGTACAGAGATATGATCCTTTGTCCCATTTTTCATGTACCAATTTTATCCTATTTGATCTCAACCATCTATTTTAGTGGGTCTTACGTAAATAAAATAGTTGAGATCAAATAGGACAGAATTGGTACATAAAAAATGAGTCCTCTAGATGCACTTGTAAATGTGGCCTGACTCGGAAGTGCCATCCAGAACTTTGACCAGTAAACCTCGTCTGTTGAATAGCATGCCGCCAGACTTTTCTTCTCAAAATGCGCAGAAAGCAGACAAGTTTGACCCACACTACCATCTACAACATTGGATCTCACACTTTCACCAGCCTTGAAGTTGCACACTAGTCTAGCAAATGCTCTCTTAAACAGCAAAATTCTTCGTACTCAATTCACAATTTTGCCATTTGCACCTACGTGTTCTTATTCTAACTGGAGCCAGTATAATCAGTAAACTTAATTCACCATAAACAAACTCTATGAGAATCAAATTTATTGCAGTCATTCTGATACAAATGAATGGCCTAAATATTAACGCACCACTCCAGTATATATATATATATATATATAACAATTCCAATTCTCCAAACTAACAGTGGACTGTCTCGAAGTCGTTAAAACTGCTTCTTTTTCTTCTCCAAATACGAATGGTGGCGTTGAAAGTTCAACACTGCCCACACCAAGTGCCACAGACCAATTTCAGGCCATAATTCTTTAGGAGAGTACAATGGGCATGTACTAGTCTGCCAAAGCAAAAAGTTGCTAAGACGAGTCTCTCCTGAACTTCGAACAAGGATGTCAGGATCAGGAGCTACCGCCATGTACAAATGCTTCTCAATGTCTACCAGCTTTATGCTAAAGCACTCCCCCTGCATCTTGTCTCCAGCTTCGACCGGGAACACATTATTTTCTATTCTACTTGGCCTCAATTCTTGAGCTTCATCCCGTTTATCTTCACAGGATCCTGGGAAAGTATGCTCAACCACACCATTCCTAGTCTCTTCGACTCCTTTGGTCACACCATTTGCAGCTTCTGCATCACCGTTGCAAGAAACACCAGCTTTCAACACTCGAGACTCATAGGCGTCATGTTTGCAAGATTCTTGAACAACATGCTTAACGGCATTATCACTCTTCTTAGAATCTCTGCCTCCAAACCCCATTTTATGAGAATTACATGGCTGAGTTACCTCAATTATTTCTTTACAGGATTCTTGAACAGCATGTAAAATCTCATCAAGTGAAGTATAGGCTACGCATACTAAAAGCGAATATTTGGTGTTTTTAGCAGTAGCCCTCATAGCCTTTTCTGCTGCAACTCTAACAGGTTCACTCAACAGTTTCAAATTGCCTATAAAATAGACTCTGACACCATATTGGTTCACAATACTTTCTTCTTTAAGTAATTCCTCAATCTTTTCCAGCATCAGATTCATTAGGTTCTCCACCTCATCTGGCCGCCTTTTAAAATTTTCAATGCTAAAGGCATAAATAGTCACATATTTCACCCCTAATTCATAGCAGTACTTCAGCATGTTCATGAGGGCCAAAAATCCAGCCCTATGACCTGCCCCTTCTTCCAGGTTTTTCTTCTTTGCAAATCTCCGGTTTCCATCCATTATGATGGCAAAATGAGTGGGTATAGGACCCATAAATAGAATGCGAAACATACACCTTCTTAAAAAATCACCCAAATTGCTAAATAATTCACTCAAGCTCCAGGCAGTGTGTGTTTTCATTTTGTTCAACATAAATACTGCAAGTATAAACCCACCTGCTCACGAGGAAGAAGCAAGTTAGTTCACATCAGTTAAGTGGATTCCTCGAAAGATAGTAGAAAACAATAGCAAAATGATACCGAGACAGAAGCTGGAAATGAACATCCCCAAAGTAACATAGTTCCAAATAGAGAAAGAAATCACCTAAATACTCAACAAGACAGACCTCAAACCCATATGTGGATTCACGCAATTGAAAAATCTCTATCAGCTCTGAACCGCGAGGGATCATAACTACATAGTTCGCCTTTTATCTCAAACTCAGTAACAGAAGGTGCCCGTAGATCTAACAGTGAACTATTAATTTAATTCCTAAAGTAAATTGATCACCAACTCGTTTAAGTAGCTTACTGTAAACAAGGATGATTGAGCAGTAAGCTTATGCTTTGCACATCAATCAAGATCACGAAATCATATGATGATAACCATCAAAGCATGTCCAAAAACGAAACAGAACATTCGGATGATGCAGAAACCAACACCTAATAATGAACTCTAAATCAACACAGTTATCTAACACATACTCGCAAAAACATTCGAGGGCAGTTAAAACGAACATGGTTTCATGTAAAAGCGTTTAGTCCTGGCAAAAGCAAACAAAAACCCATGTCTGAAGTGGAAACTTTCAAGCGTAGAGAATCAAAATCAAAAAGAATACAAGAAAGACAGAAACTTGAATCAATTCAAGCTGGTTCCGTGAAAAAGGAAGAAGTCGAAAAGTTCCGATTGAAGAAACAAGAGATAAAGGACTGAAAGACTTACCTTATCGCCTTAAGCTCTATCAATGCAAATCGTAACCCAAGTTAAAACCCTAAAAGCAAGAAGAATGTAGAAAACAACTGAGCTGTAGAATAGAATAGTAGGAAGTCACATATAGAAAAGACTAAAGAGTGAGTCTGAGAGAAAGGCGGAGAGACACTTGTAAACATTACAGAACTAAGAATTTTTGGAATATTGTTTTCAGAAAAATACAAATACGTATTATATATATATATATATAGTGTGTGTGTGTGTGTGTTGTTTTTTGGCTTACAAACATGTGAAGATGAGATAAGAGAGAAACGGAGAACTTAAATAAGTTTAATGTTGTCGTTTTTGTGGTGGCTGTGGAGGCGGGAAAGTATCAGTGGACTTCCATGACCTCATGAGTGATCCAGTTCAAGCCCAACACCTTACCTAAGCAAACCTACCCTTTATTTTGGAACGTATTTGACTTTAGGATGAATTAAAATTTTAATTAATTTTATAGTATTAATTGATCCAAAATAGCTTTTTAAAGGATTTTTATGTTTGTCTTATTTTCTTATTTTGCAATATGTCTATAATATTTAACTTCCCTTTGACAACCAGCCACACGTGAAAGGAGGTTTTTTAAAGTAAGCATTTATCCCACACTAAGTTATGCCAAGATCAAACTCCCATTCTACTACAAAGAGCCATCCTATATGCATGATTGGTTAGTATACTGTCCATCTCTTGGTCTAATCCTCATCGATCCATAATGAACTGGGGCTGTAAGGAGCCAAAAATTGAGTGATAGGAGCTGGAACTCCTTGCTATAGATTATCACAAATCCATATTTTCACCTTTTGCTTAATGAGGGATAGAATTCAACAAAGATATATAAACAGGACTTTAGTATAATGTGTTGGGCCCCGATTCGTATTCAGCATGTTTTACTTATTCTGAGGATTAGTTTCCTATTTGTTCCTTTTAATTAGATTAAATTGGGGTTTTAGTACTTAGTTTATAGAATTAATGGAAGGGATTAGTTAGAATTAGAATTTTGGATAAGTTGTTAGAGTTAAATAAAATAAGATGGTGTTAGGAAAAATTAGGAAGATTATACATGTTTAATTAGGCTTAAGGTTAATCAAGTGGGCTTTTAGCCCTTTTAAATGTCATTGAAATGAAGAAGAAAGGAAGCATTTGGGCTAGGGTCCATTTAAGTGGCAATTAAATGAGAATAAAGGAAACAAAAGGAGAAAATATTAAAGCAAAAGAGGAGTAGTCGTTTATGTGAGGAAGTGGACGAAAATTTCCAAGGTTGAAGACTAAAAATGAAACTACGTAGTTTTAAGTTAGGTTTTAAGTTAGGAATAAATGAGTTAAGCCTTTGGAGAAAAGAAGCTCACGAAACTAACAAGGAGAAAGGAAAGATGGAGATTTCGGCTAGGTGATAGGAGAGGAAGAAGAAGATAGTTAAGATTCTCTTTGCTTGAGTTTTTCAAGAGGGTTTTCACGGATTTTCAAGAAAAAGAAGGAAAAGGAAGGAAAAATTTTCTATTGGAGTCAAGAAGGGAAGATTTCGTGGGTTATCTTCAAGGTAAGGGGGATTTCGAAATTCATAGTTTTATTGGTAGGATTTTGTCTTTCATGCTTAAAAAGGGTGGTTGGAAGAGTTCTTTGAGAGGGAATAAGAAAAGAAAGGGTTTAAGCTTTCATGGAAGCAAAATCAGATTTTCGTGGGTTTCAATCTCTAAGAGGATTTTCGAAATTTGTTGGTTATTTAGATAGGTTTTGATGCTAATGGTTTAGATAAGGTTAGGGTAAGGTTATGTAGGTCTTATTTCATGTTTTCCCTTTCCGTAAAATTTTCCAGCTTTGATATCTATTGTTAATTAGGGTTTTTATGCATTGTTTAAGGTCAAGTGAGGTCTTTGGAGGTTGAGGAAGGACAAGTTAACCAATCGTAAAGCCGAAGGAATCAAGGTGGGTGCTTCCTTAATAATTGAGTTAATAGGCAATTACCGTTTTTATAATACATGTTACTTAAAGCTTTCCAATGACTTAGAATTTTTGTAGGAATTAGTCTTTGTGATGTTCTGAACTTGTATGTGATGTTCTTTGATTATGAGTTTATGTTGGAATGATTTGTTTAATGGTTTGTTAAGTGAAAAAGATAAGAATTGGTGATTTCGGAAAAAGATTGACATTTTGGCATATGTATGTGAATGTGAATTTTGGAAAGGCCAATTGAGGCTACTGGTTATAAATTGTGTGAATTATGTGCTTTCTTTGGGTTTGTGGTGGTCCCATAAGAG
>JANZXV010000210.1:18152930-18167125 GCA_027576455.1 Erythroxylum roigii | reverse complement strand
AAAAAAATTCAGAATTCATAATATGATATATATTGATTGATGTATTTCAAAACTTACAACATCAAGATATCCATACATATTTAATATTTTATAAGCCTCTCTCAAAAAACATGGAGCATATATTCTATGGAGCCTATATTCCATTAAGCAATGTCCGAGCAGTCTCCAGACGTGTCCGAGCTGTGTTCACCGTGTGTCAATGAGTGTCCAACGCGGATACGTATCTGACACGCGAACACGGCTCTATTTTGCCGTGTCCGTGCTACATAAGTTTTATCAGTTCTCTCAGCAGAATTGAGACGGCTCTAACAAGCATCTCCAGCAGAGTAACCCAAATTCACGTTGCATGGCAATGGAAAATTTATGCGACAAATTCACTTACTGTGTCAAGGTGCTTGCCTCTTTCAACAATTTCTTTATTTCAGCACGCAACTGAACTTCTGTAACACTCAGAGATACTTTCTAAAAATAAGAAAACGAAGCACTTTAGAAAATTGTTACAACAGCAAACAAACGTAATGTGAAAATTACGCGTCCACTTTCTAACAATGCCAATATTTAGCACCAGATTTCCTCATTCAGCAGATATCCCATAAAAACTAAACTGTGATAGGTTTAATAAGCTCGTAAGAGCGCAAATTCCCAGCATAATCTTACCCGGGATGACTGCGACGGTTAAAACTTAAAATAAAGCAATGAAACAAGAACATTCAATCACATTCTTGTCAAATTACTCATCATCAAACCAATACAGTTGGCAATGAATTATTTCATCTATAAAACTTTGGAACAAAAAATAGAAACTCTGCCTATCAAAACACTTCTGATAGCATACCATATGATCAATTCACGTCGATGCTTAGGCATCCCAATATACCCATAACAAGAAAGAAGAACAGAGATCCTCAATATAAGCACTTAAACAACTAATGTACGATAACTAATCCATCCAAAACGAGAGAAGCCAAGATCACGATCCTTATGATTGCGAAAAAAGGCATATGTATGAATGCAACAAAAAAGACAGAACCTTCTTGAGCTCTTCGAGCCATATCGTCAGGAATTGGAAACCAACGACAAAGATGAAAATCAAAGGAGCCACCACAAGGGACTTTCCAGGTCCTTGGAGGCTTCCTTCTTCAGAAATCATTTTGCCAAGTCTCTTCCAAATTAGGAAACTGAACTTGATCACGTAATCTTCAGAACTAAAATGGGCTCAGTGCACTGGTCCAAATAGGAAAATCATCTTTGGGCCTCACTTTTTTCTCCGATCCAAACAAACAAGCCGGATCTGCTTACGACTTGTAGTTTCTCATTTTCCTTTTTTTCCGTTACCATTTAAAATATTATCTTCATATAGCGAGTTTCAATGCATACAAGCACTTATTATTATTTTTATTACTAAAAATTGATAGATAGATAATAGATATATACTTAAATAGGGGTGACCAAATTGTAACATATAGACAGAGGGTGGCATCTTTTGCCTTTTTTATGAAATTTGAATTGGCGAAAATTTGCCAGCTGCATCTGCGTTGCACAACGAAACGTCTTAACCCAAAATATCTAGCTAAATCCAATTACACAATTGCCCTCTCAAGTACAATGGCAACAATGTCAATAGCAACGGTGCTCCTTTTTATATTCTTCCCGTGTCTTGATAATTTCCCAACTACCAGCTTACCCCAATTGAAGGGCGAATTCGTCATTTTGTACCTTCGCGATACTTAGCTGCGGAGCTAACGATAGGTGGATTCGTTCTACAAAGAAGCACACAGGAAAGCACAAGCACTGGCAGCGGGAAACAGCCACTAAGAAGAGAACACACGGATAGCTGACGTGGAAGAGACGAAATTTGAAATCCCGCCCAAACCCGGGACTTCAATTCTTTTGGCTTGCGTTCCAATTTTATCTTTGCCTGTTTCCCCAAAAAACCCTTCTCCTTATCGCTCTTTAAGCCAAACGCAAACACGCTCACAAAAACCACACAATCACACACCTAAGCAAAAGCAATTCGTCTCTCTCTCTCTATTGTTATTTGAAAACCCTAACCTAAGGTATGTTATCCTCACCCTTTCGGCGCTGACTCTGTCCGAGTCGCATTCTTTCTCTTCGATTCTCACCGGTTTTCGCGGGTTTTCTGCAGAAAGCAGCCATGAAAGGCGGGAAAGCGAAGGCTGATACGAGCAAAACTGATGCTAGGTGAGTGCTTTTTATTTTTTATCGTTTTACTGCGATATTGTGGTGAGGATTCAGATCTATGATTTTCTGTGTTTTATGTAATTTTTTGCCCCGTTATTCGTCTTTTTATGTCATTTTTTCTTTTAATTCGTTGTTAGGCTGAAGAAGAAGGGCGCTGGAACTCGCAGGGCCACTAAGAAGGTGAAGGATCCAAACAAGCCAAAGAGGCCCCCAAGTGCTTTCTTCGTTTTCATGTATGGGATCTTATTGGTTTTTGCTTTAAATCTTTCATTATTTCTTAGTTTGGTTCTAGATTAGATACTTTGTTTTTAAAACTTATTTCTCTAAAATTTTGTAATCAATTACAGGGAGGAGTTCAGGCAGCAGTTCAAGGAAAAGCATCCTAATAATAAATCTGTTGCTGCCGTGAGTACTCTTATCCAAACGGATCCAAAACTGCGTTTGACTTTAGCTACAATTTAATCTCTCAGCCGGTGATATGTAATTTGTCCTAAATATACTTTTTTTTTAATATCAAATTTTCAACTCGTACGGCGTGGTTGTTTATATTCAGGTTGGCAAAGCTGGAGGTGATAAGTGGAAATCCTTGTCTGATGCTGTGAGTATTTTGTGGTTCTCAAGTTTCCATCATTACTTTTCGAGATTTTAAAACTTTTAAAAGGCGTAGGGTTTATTATTTCTAAATTTGGTCACAAATTTTGAATCAGGAAAAAGCTCCGTTCGTAGCTAAGGCTGAGAAAAGAAAGGCTGAATACACCAAAAATCTGGCGGCATACAACAAAAAACTGGTAAGCTCTTTTATCAGCGTGTTTCATTAGCCTTTTAAAATGTTCCTTTCATATTTCTTGTTTGTAATATTCCCTATATTAAAATTGAGTTTTGGTATTGTATGAAGGCTGGTGGAGCAAATGATGATGAATCTGATAAATCAAAATCTGAGGTGAATGATGAAGAGAACGAGGACGAGGAGAGTGGAGAGGTGAGATATCTGGAGTTACGTTTCTACAATTATAATTTTTAATGTGCTTTTTTGGAAGTCTTTTGACTGTTCTCATATTTTTTGTAGGATGAAGAAGGTGATGACTGAATAACTTAGGAGATACAGAGGATGCAAGAAGCAGTCAAGCAGTAAACTTGCGTAGAATATGATGACTTGCATTTTGACAATTTAAAATAGTTAGTTTCAATTGATCAGCCTGTTTCGAATTAGGGTAGGACAACATGGATTGGCTTCAGGACTATCCTGAAGTCATCAAATGGTTATGTACTTATATCCTTCTTATAAAATGATCTGATGGTTTAGTTTGATGTGTGCTGGCTTCCACTTTTCGTTGCTTTTGGACTTAATTGAACCAGCGCATCCAATGGTATATTTGACTAGTCATTAATTCACTTTGTTTTCTGTTAATTAAGATTCATTTGTTACTTGTATTTGTTAATCATTTAAATGTTTATGGAGGAAAGCAGGCAACTGAAAGGTGGTTTGAGTTTATCTACGTTGTTATTATCTAATAATGAACGTGGGCCAAAAAGTAGTTGCATATCAAGGTCTTGAGCAATATCGTTCATGCATTTACTTGCATTTTTGTCCCGTCAATATTAATGTGTAGTACATTGAAATCGCAAATTTTTGCACAGCTCGTTATCCTCAACAGTAACATCAAACGCAACGTAAAACTCAATATTGTCCACAGTGACCGTTTTCCACAACCTTCCCAATGAGTTAACTTCAATAAAAGATAAGGTCCTGATTATCCTCAACAGCAACGTAAAACTCAACATTGCCAATAGTGACCGACTTCCACAACCTTCCCAATGAGTAAACTTCAATAAAAGATAAGGTCCTGTTTGGTAGGAAATTTATTTTCCATAAATAAACAAGCGGATCAAGGTATATCTCAAGCATCTTCAGAAGTTAGGGTCCGTATCTTTAGACAAGTTGATTACAATTTCTAGGTTAACCTCGTAACCCTTGGTAATTCCTAAGAAGGTAAGCAACCAACTCTGCTGCAAGTTGAGTAGAATGGGGACTTTTCCTGGGAAGATATTCCTTGTCACCGGTCCTCCTGTGAGTGAAAACATAAACATTCTTCTATTTTATGCTATGGTAATTTGTATTCAGAAACAATATGTGCAGGGGTGAGTCTGAATCTGAGGTGTTGTTTGCAGGGTGTGGGTAAAACCACTCTGATAACAAGAGTTTTTGAAAGCCTGAAATCATCAATGCCCGACTTGAAGATTCAGGGTTTCGTCACCCGTATGTATTACCGTCTCTCTATTGTTGATGCTGGCAGTGGTATTGGTAGCTACTAGCTTAATTTTGAGTTGTTATAGGTGAGATTAGAGAAGGAAGTGACAGGATCGGGTTTCAGGTTGTCACTTTAGATGGTCGCACCGCTCCACTCGCCTCTTCCTCCATTTCCCAGTTAACAATTAACTCTCTACAATTCATAACCAAGACTCTTTTCTTTTTGTTTTTTCAGTAATTTTGATTTATTACTTCCCTTATGCTGTTGCAGCCCGGACTCTTACAGGTGGCCTGCCGTCGGCAAGTATAAAGTGGATGTCAAGTCGTTTGAGTCTTTGGCCTTACCCGAGATGCAGGTCTCATTTCTTCTTTTCCTTTCCATCTCCCGTCATCTTTGAGTTTCCAACGTGAGGCTTTGTGAATCTTTATGTAGCTGTGACTTTCTCGTGACACATCAAGCCAAAGGGTGAGGTGTGGGATTGATCCCTCGTATGCAATTTCCTTGTAACAATGAAACCGCTCTCTTGTTTGAGCCATTTTAAGTCTCGTTAGTCGGATCGTTCCCATTTTACTGAAATGAAAAGAAGAGTAAGCACTCTCGCAAGTTTGATGTTATCATAAAATGGCTATTGACTTCTTGCATCCTGTATATTTATAACATCAAACGTGAAAAAGTATTTATAAGCTTTCGTAAACACTCTTCTACGAAAGACTGGATATGGAAACAACAAATTAATCACATTGTTCACATATATGCGGTTAATTGCGATTGTCATATCAAAGAAAGTGTAATTCTTCCTGCTTATCCCTCTATTTACTCTATTTTTTCTTTTTGCAGAACAATTTGAGATGGAAAATATTGGTTTTAATAAAATGCTTTTCTCACCATAGTTTTAGATACTAAAATGGCGAGAGGGACCATCTTTAGATATATTGGCTTCTGTTGAGTTATCTCCTTCCGGTATCCAATTAGATGAGATGAGGAAGGAGATAAGAACAATGAAATGACCTAAAATTAAGTGCTTTTGTTTACTTTGCTAGAGTTTACAAAGGCTTCTACCCTCATTATATATGCAGTCATGGTGTCATGATAATGTTGAATTTGTTTGTAGATCAGAGAAGATACAGATCTCTTCATCATTGATGAAGTTGGGAAAATGGAGCTTTTCAGTAGACCCTTCATTGATGCCGTTGAAAGGGTTCTGGAATTGAATGTTCCGCTGCTGGCTTCTATTCCCCAACCGAAATATTCAAGTGATCCTCCAATAGGTAACACTTTGCTTAGTTACAATTTACTTCTATTGCACATCAAGTTTGTTTAACTGAAGTGGCTCAAGGACTTGTCAAAGTGGCTTCAAACTTGCAAAATTCAAAATTCAAAAGTTGAAATTGAATTTGTCTTGCTGGATGTGAAGTGGGCAAAAGTTGAATAATTTTTGTAGCTTTTTTGCTGTTTCTCTTGTGTTTTCTTTCTCCTCATAATTTGTATGTGATTAAGCTGTACGAACTCCTGCAGTTGCAAAGTTGAGAAATGAGCCAAGGGCCACCATTTTCACTCTCCACCCGAGTAATAGGGACGCAGCCAAAAATGAGGTATTCATCAAAGTGGTGGATTCACTCCACAAGCCTTAGATGATGCTTCGTTTTGCACATCGTCCCATCAGTTCCTTCCACAATTGAGTAGTTTCCGATCAAACTTTAAACTGTCCGAGATGCAGTTTCTGACAGCTTGTGTTCTGATCCTCTGATTTGGTTATCCTCTCTCCACTATATTGGGACACATGAAATCTTCTGTGCCCATAAAGGTGTTCCAACTTTGTGTCATTTAATTTTATCCATACATTTGTGTAGATTCTATGTAAATGTGTGGATAAGATTTAATAGAATATAGTAGGAACTGGTTTACGAGAACAGAGGGTGTTTGTGTTATGTCAGTTCAAGACTCGTTGAGTCCCTTGCTTGTAATTGACGACAATACAAAGTCAAACCTGGAGATGTCAAGATGAATGAATAAGAAATTAATCAACTTAACATAAATCTCACAGAATAGAGGTGTTTATTGGATGCAAAACGGAGGTATTAACATTGCGTATATCACATGTATGTGTTCCCACGGCGAGTGGGTTGTATGTGTGAAACTGACGAAAACACGAAAGAATAACTCCTGAAGTTGGGTTACAAAAACCTGAAGCTTGCTTCGATTTACCTTGTATATCTCATATTATATAGTTAAATCGTCCCTTCCATTTCAAATCGACAAGAAGGAATATGCAAGAACAATGACATATTATATAGTTAAAGTTAGAGGAGCTTCGGTTATCTTTAATTGAGTTCCTAATTTTTTTTTTCATGTTGTAATTAGCAAAGAAAGTCTTATAAAGAGGAAAAAGTAACTAATATAAAAAAGTTAGTTAATAAATTACATAAAATGTTAATTCTTAAAAAAGTTCAAAAAATTATAATGTTTTGAAAAATATTTTAGTGACAATTAAATTTAGAGTTCATTTACCTTAAATTAATTATAAAAAGTGTTAATTATTTGCATTATAATTTAAGGTTTTATAAAAATAATATTAAGAAAATATTAGCAAGTCAAAATAACATGTCAAGAAAAAGCAGGGATCATCCATGTTCCCATCGAAATAAAGACGACAAGAACCTAAAGGAGGAAAAATCATTCAAAAAAAGGACTAGTTGTAAATATTACCATAAGTTTAGGGGGTTGGAGCATCCTGTTTCCATTAGGATGTTCCAACCCTATTTCACTTAATTGAGTCTACACATTTATGTAGACTCTACATAAATGTGTAGATGAGATTTAATAAAACATGGTAGGATCTGGTTAATTAGAATAGAGGATCTGATTCTAGTTTAGGCATCCTCCAGATTGGTGCTGGTAGAGTACAGGCAATGTAGGACAAGTAAACCTATTTCTAAAAATTAATCACAGAAAGCAAAGGAAAAACTTTATCTCTTCTATAGTAATATCTATGGACATGATCATGATGTATGCTTTTTGAATAGCACTAAAAATTAATTAGGCAAGTACGTCAATCATTCTTATAGTATTGTCTCGTGAATACAAGTATTGTTTCTTTAAGGACTACAATTACTAGTAATAACTTTCTTTACGCTATTTAATCAAATAAAATGAATTATTGACTTAAAAGAAATCGTTAATTAAGCTAAAATTACTAATATGAAATAATAAACTAAATTAAATAAACAAAATGAAATAATTAATTGATAAATAAGATCTAAACGTGGAGTTCCTCTACATTCTTCTTATTCCTAAATTTATCCTGATTTAATTATTAACCCTAGTTTCTTAGACTAATAGAAATTTCAAAGTTATAACTATATTCTTTATCAAGAAATACAACTCCTATCTTTAGGTTGATTGATTGCAACGTCTTCCTAATAAAAATCCTTAAGAACACATTAACTTGTTAATTCCCTTATTAGATTAGACTTTAACTCATAAGATTTATGTGAACCTATCTCTATCGTTTCATGCAAATCTTATTATTTCTTATTATTCATGCCACAATCTATTCATATATGCTATTTCTCAATCCCTATATATGTAAAATGAAATTGAATCAAAATGCTAGAAATTCTTAATTCAAACAAAAGAAGTATGAACAACACAAGGAAACTTGGGTTTTTTATTAAATTAAAAAATCAATTCAAACAGATAGTTCTAGGGTTCATTCCATCTAGATTTATCCCAGTTTGGTTTATACTAAAATAAAGAAAGCTTTTACACATATGTGGAAGCATTTGAAATTTTGTAAGGAGTTACTAGCAAAAAAGAGGAAGTTGAAAGAGTTAGCAACTGTGATGTTAAGTGGAAGGTGCCTAGCGATTCTTTAAAGCAAGCTACAGAGAACCATAAAGATTCAGGAAGTTTTACTATCCCTTGTCAAATCAGTAGCTTAAAAATAGAAAAAGGCTTTTGCCTACCTAAAGGCTTAATCTACAAATGGGACTTGCCATTTTATGGAGAGAGCATAAGTATTTATAGGGAACACAGACATGTAACATGGTTTTGTTTAGCTTATTTTAGAGTCATTCAGGGACTTGTTAGGTTTGTCTTTTATAGCTTGTGTTGGATATTAAGGTAAGAGGAGTGACTTTGACTTTTGATAATAGAATAAGCGTTAGTCCTTTAGGGAGTTTTAGGTTCAGGAGAAGAGAAGATGTTGACAAATTAAGGATATGTTCTTTACCCTTTCAAAGAAGTCATTAGAATTAGTGGAGATTTTAGAAAAATATAAGATTCATAAAGCATGCATTTAGGAGATAAAAAGGATAGGTGATAAAATGAAAGAGAATAATGAGTTTAAACTTTAGTATTCGAGGTGTTCAAGACAATAGAATGAAGTGGCTATCTAAGTTGTCAAGGTACTTATACATCATCTTTTGGGGATAAAGAGGACTAATGGTAGGATTATGCCCTTAAAGATTATGGTGAAAGGTGTTATTTTAAATATGGTATATGTTTGTGCACCTGAAATAGGGTTGGACAAATAGTTTATGCATCAATTTTGGGAAGGGTTAGATAAGATGATTCAATACATCCCTCTTAACGAGAGAGATATTTTAGGAGGATACTTTAACAGTCATATAGGGGCAACCTTTGACAGGTATTCATGGACTCATAGGGCTTTTAAGTACAGGGATAGGAATGATAATGATTGCTTTGTTAAATTTCACCATAGCGTTTGAGTTGGTAATAGCTAATCGCGGTTTTCTGATATGTGTAGTTTTAGTATTTTAACCTCGATATTCTGCAAGCATACGGGTCGTTTGCATAGTATCTAAGGTGTCAATCCCACGATGAGGGTTAATCTACTCCTAAACTCTAAGGTTGAAACAAATTGCAAAAATTCAATTATAACTAAGCTAAACAATAACGCAATTCAATTAACCAATTCAACTCAAGAATAAATCATGAAATATTAACAAATCAGAAAATTACAATGCATACACCAAAAATCAACTTAAGGAACTACCAATTGAGAGAAAGGGAAAATTTTTACCTATCTTTAACACTAGCCTAATTAATTCTGAAATGTCAGATTATTGATTCTGAACTATCTTAGGGTTGGTTACTCTCTCTTGAGTTATAACTAAAGTCTTAAATTATAAACCCTAATCAAATTATGGAAAATTGCAATTTCTCAATTTACAATTTATCTAAACCCTAATTAGATCTGAAGTTTTCCACTAGACTACCGTAACCTATGTGAAATCTCTCGTCACACAATTACCAATTTGATTGATTTCTCATTCTTATTAAATTACCTAACTCTTGTTAGCTCAATTTAATTATTTTTCATCGGTTCATCCTCTCAGTCTATTACCGATTTATGAAAATGCAAAAATCAATAATAATGAATCCAATACACATAAACAATCAGATTTTTAATGAATTGAAGATAAAAATAACCCGAAGGTGAGTTTAGACAATTCTCAACATTCATAAATCCTATCTCAACAGCTATTCCAATTCTATACATAGATAAAAAATAAAAATCCACTGGAAAATAGATTCGAATGGATGATGGAGGTAGCAACGACGAGAAACCTCCTATTATAGGAAGAACTTTGTGTAGGCGTCTTCTCCACGTCTCTCTTTCTTCGTCTCTTTCTCAATCTCTTGATGAACTCACTTTAGGGCTTCGTGATGGTGGCTGATGCTAAAAAAAACTCCTTTCTTTTGTCTCATTATTTATATACTTAATGTGTTTTGGGCAGCCCTAGGATTTTTTGGGGGTCGAAAGGTTCAAAAAATCTCTCAAAACTCGACTTTTTTGTGTGTCTAGGAATCTTCCTGACGCAGGCCACGATCGTGGGTCACTTGTACACTTTCTGTCATGATTGTGGCAGGCAGGCCACGATTGTGGGCCAAGTCTTATGCTTCTATCACGATCATGGCAGATAAGCCACAATCATGGGCCGTTGTTTCGGTTCAAGTCTCTCTGAAACTTCTTCGTTCTTCGTTGTTGATTCTGAAACACTAACAAATAAATCAAGGTACCTCAAAGACATAATAATTAAGCTCAAATGCTTGTACTAACCCATAAAAGCACTTAAACACAAATAATTCACAAACTAAACACAATTCTACTGAAAATACATACTAAACAATTGAATAAACAGATAAACACATATCAAACCATACCCTAAAACATGATGCATTTCAGACTTATCAATAGCTACCTCCTTTTTTAAGAAAAAAGAGGAACACCTGATGACTTTTAAAAGTAGAATCATAAAAATGCAAATTGACTACTTCCTTGTAAGGCGGAGCGATTGACCTAGTTGTAAGGATTGCAAGGTTATATATAACGCATACTTGTCATTTTAGCATAGATTGTTGGCTATGGATCTTATAATTAAGGGTTAGAGGAAGAAGAGAAGTCTTAGGAGATGTACTAGAGTCAAATAGTGGAAACTAAAAGGGGATACGGTAGAAAAAATTAGGGATAAAGTAATATATGGAAAAGAACGAAAATTGGAAGGAAAAGTTAACCAGATTTGGGAGAGATTAGCAACTCTTTTAAGAAATGTAGCTAAAAAGATCTTGAATGAGTAGTAAAACAAAGTCTTGGTAGTGGAATGAAGATGTACAAGAAAAGGTTAAGATCAAGAAGGTTACCTATAAAGCTCTATTGGATAGCACTAGAAAGGTAGAGAAGGTAGTTAATATAGAAAGTTACAAACAAACAAACAAAGAGGTGAAGAAATAGTCTCAAACACTAAAACTAGAGCTTATGAGAAATTATACCAATGATTGTAAACTAAAGATAAAGAAAAGGTTATACTAAAGTTAGCGAGAGCTAGAGAACGGAAAGCGGGAGACTTAGATCAAGTTCATCGTATAAAAGATGAAGTAAGACAAGTGCTCATGGTTGAAAATGACATTAAGAGAAGATGATAGAGATACTTCTATAGCCTTATTAATGAAGGTATAGAGGACCGCATTGCTTTAGGTAATCTTAGCATGTCTGAGAGGTATCGTAACTTTACTTATTACCAATAAATCACAAGGGAAGAAGTTAAAAGAGCTTTGAGGAGGATGAAGAGTGGAAGGGCAATAAGGTCTAATGAGATACCCATAGAGGCATGAAAGAGCCTAAGTAAAGAGGGTCTTACTTAACTAGCCAAGCTTTCTAATATGATCCTTAAATCCAACAAAATATCAGATGAATGGAGACTTAGTATGTTAGCTCCGTTTTCCAAGAACAAAGGGGACAACCAAAGTTGTATATAAAGACATCAAACTACTTAGTCACACCATGAAGTAATAGGAGAAAGTGATTGAGAAGAGAGTGAGAAAGGATGGACCTATCTAGGAGAACCAATTTGGTTTCATACCAAAAAAGGTCCACAACAGAAACTTTACATCTCCTTAAAAGATTAATAGAATAATATAGGGAAAGACAACATAAACTAAACATGATTTTTATAGACTTAAAGGAGTATAAAAAGGTACTTAGGCAAATCATGTAGAGGTGTTTGAAATTTAAGAGAGTTCATATGACCTATATATGGGTTATTAAGGATATGTATGAAGGTTTTAAGATTAGAGTAAGGACGACAGAGCATTTTTCTATTAATATTGAGCTATACCAAGGCTCTTTATTGTGCCCCTTTTTGTTTGCAGTAAAGATGAATGAGCTCACCAAGAATATCCAAGGAGATGTGCCTTGGTATATATTGTTTGCTGATACATTATTTTAGTGGATAAAATAAAAAATGGTGTCAATGTCAAGCTAGAATTTTGGAGAGATATGTTAGATTTGAAGGATTTCAAATTGAGCAGGACTAAAATTGAGTACTTATAGTGTAACTTTTTAAACCATAGGGTGACTTTCAATATGGAGGTAAAGATTGGTTCAGAAGTAATACCATAGAAATAATATTTCAAGTATCTAGGATATATCATCCAAAGCAATAGAGAGATTGATGAAGACATTATTCATTGTATTAGATTGGGTGGCTTAAATGGATAAGTGTAGCAGGAGTTTTACATAACAAAAAGATATCAATCAAGCTCAAAGTAAATTCTATCGTATAGTGATTAAGTCAACCATACTTTATGGGCTAGGCTATTGGCCCATCAAACAGGAGAATAGTCACATGTTAATAGTGGAAGAGATGAGAATGATCCATTAAATGTGCAACTTTACTAAAAGAGATAAGTACATGAATGAAATGATAAGAGAAAAATTAAAAGTGACTAATATTATTGAAAAATTAATAGAGACAAGGCTTAGGTGGTTCGGATATGTTAAGAGGAGAAATCTTGATACTCCAGTAAAAAGATGTGAGATGATTATAATTAGGGTCTGTATGAGAAAAAT
Source organism: Erythroxylum roigii (assembly GCA_027576455.1). Taxonomy (NCBI): domain Eukaryota; kingdom Viridiplantae; phylum Streptophyta; class Magnoliopsida; order Malpighiales; family Erythroxylaceae; genus Erythroxylum; species Erythroxylum roigii. The sequence goes on along the minus strand of JANZXV010000210.1, from coordinate 18,154,300 downwards.
TGAAAGGCCTAAGAAGAACTGAGGAGAGGTAATTAAGAATGATATAACATTGCTGAAACTTACCGAGGACATGACTTTCATAGAAAACTTTAGCATAATAAGATACGAGCAAATGATCTTATATAAAGAGGTCCTTCTCTTTCTCGTAAATCTTTAAAACATCTTCCTTCGAGCTTTATGTCTCATTTCTTATATTTAGCCTAAACTTTTAATGTGTAACACTTCCCTCTTAGTTATTTAGTCTAAATATTTTCGTACCTAGACTAAACATTTTCTTGTAACGACTTGTTTGTTTTACCTATTTATTTGTCTTCTTTCTTATTTGCATATTTATTTAATTATTTTATCCTTTATTTTTATTCGATACCTTTATTCTATATTTATTGCATTATTTATCTTATTACTTTTTTTATATTTCTATTTCTAAGTATTTGCTTTTTATTTATTTTAATTTATTACTATTATTATCTTTTGTGTTTTTTAATTTTAATTTTAATTTTTTATTATTACTACTTTATCAATTTAATTTGTATCTTTTATTTTATTTTATTTTTGTATATTAGTTATTTATTTATCTAGTATATATATACTTTTTCTTTTCTTTATGTAGGTCTATCGAAAATAATGTCTCTATTAGTTAGGACTAAGGTTGTGTACTTTTAGAGCTCCTCAAACCCAATTTTCAGTGAGATTTTTATTAGGATGTTGTTGTTGGTCTTGTTATACTGATAGATAATGTAACTAATGGACTTGGGCCAACACCTAGCTATCCCTTAGAAATCAAGTCCAACGACCTACAACAAGCCCAAAGTCAACTCCTATTCTCTTCTTTGACTAAACCATGTTTACCCTTGGATGAGTAAGCCAGAGCCTAGAGGCTATCGACGACCAAGCCTAGTCATTTAATAGCTTCGTCGACTTATCTCGCATGCAAGCTCATTAATCACGGTCATCAAATGTATTGCTAATAGTATTGAAGTTCTGTAATCATCATTGATGTTATGCACTCACAATGGCAGCTTTCACTGTGATGAAGTTTCTGCCTTCTTCCTTTCAGTGCACCTGTGTCTCCCTTTGACATGTTGAGTTACTCTTTCTTAGGCTTATTTTTAGGTTGTTCATTAGAGTTGTTCTCTTGTGTTTCACAAATAAGAATAAAAGTTTCCTCCATGCTTGCACTTCTGACATTATTCTCACCTATTATTAATCCAATTGGATTTCCAAAGAATAAAACTAATTAAATCTCAAAATACAAAATAATTATCTCATTAAAATATAAGATAAAATTAGATATCTTAAAACGAAATCAAACTTAAATGGATAAAATATGATAAAATTGTGACTAAAATTTAAAATACATCTATTTAATT
>JANZXV010000210.1:18032850-18045157 GCA_027576455.1 Erythroxylum roigii | reverse complement strand
ATTAATTGATATAATTAAATATATCTTCAAAATATATAAATTTTAAATAAATTTTTATTCAATACTTAAAATATATTTAAAATAAATATTAAATTATTTATTTTAATAAAATAAAGTGCTTTTTGTTGATAATTTATTAATAAAATATCATATAAGAGATTAAAATAAATTTAATTAATTAAAAATAATTTATTGTTAAGTTTCATCTAATGTACACTTACCATCAATAATAAAAATACAATGACACTATCAATTAAACATGTTTTTATTTTTATTTAAAAGAAAAACATAAAATATAAAAAACAAAACAAAAAACCCTAAATAATCCCACAAATTAGAGATTAAGAAAAAGAATTAGTAAGGATGTGAGATGGCTTGACAAGGGTCCACTCAAAGTAGCCACGTAATAAAAAGGCTGGCCGTTTGTGGGCTTCCCATTCAGTGGGCTTTTGGTTCGATCGTCTCTCACACTTTCTCCATCTTCTTTCTCTCTCTATTTTCCCTTCTCTGCGAAGAACATAAAAAATCGAAGAGACTGTGAGTGTGATCTCGGAAATTATTGGATTTGATAATTTCCAGTTAATTTGGCTGGGGGTGTTGACCGAAAATGGCAGCGCTGAGCGCGACTAGCGATATGTTTGATGCATATTTTAGGAGAGCAGATTTGGATGGTGACGGTCAGATCAGTGGAGCTGAAGCCGTCGGTTTCTTTCAAGGCTCAGGTTTATCCAAGCAAGTTCTTGCTCAGGTATTGCTCTGTATTTGAAGACTTTTGCTTGGAAAATTTTCGTTTCATGTAAATTAGGGTCATTGGAATAGTTCTTCTCTATTTGGTTAATTACTAGATACATTTCACAATTTCCTTGTTGAAAGTCTTTATAATCAACTGCTCATGAGGCATAGAAACTAGCTTATGCTGTTGAATGTTTGAAAACATCTGCGCTTACTTCACTGTGATCGGACTCAGCCACGTTCTTTGTTTTCTTCAGCATAATTGTGCATATCTCTTTGCACTTTACTATAAAAGCCTTCCCTAATTGATGATTTATTCTTGTTACACCAACCTGACAGTTTGTTCCTGTTCGGTTCTATGCAGGTATGGATGCATGCTGATCAGAAGGAAGCTGGCTTCCTTGGTCGGCAAGAATTCTATAATGCCCTTAAGCTTGTAACTGTGGCACAAAGTAAGAAAGAGTTGACTCCGGAGATCGTGAGAGCAGCACTGTATAGTCCTGCTTCAGCTAGAATTCCCGCTCCACAGATAAACCTTGCAGCAACACCTGCCTCTAGAGTAGGACCATCTGCTGCGCAGTTGACTGGCAGCACATCTGCAACACCGCAAATTGTTGGCATCAGACCACAACAAGCACCTGGAACTGTGAGCACAAACCACCAGTTTTCTCAAACGCAGCCAAATCAGTACCCCAGACCAACTCAGGCTATGTTCCCTGTCCCTATGTCCCCTCCACAGCAGCTTCCTGCAGGCCAAATGGTGTCCAGGGGGAGTAACACAGGTGCTCCTCATCCTCCAAGTTCATCAGTCTCAGCCAACTTGCTTGCTGGAAATACAAGTGGGTCCGCTACTCTAATTCCCAGCAGAAGGGTTGTTCTTAATACGACTCAGGATGGATTTGGGATGGCGGTGCCGGGGTTTGCACCTGCTGGCCAATCAAGGCCACAGATGACAGCTGGGCAGGTGCCTTCTGCTGTTCCAAAAGCTCAAAATGTGTCCTTATCATCAAATCAACAAGCAACAAAGGACTCCCAAAAATCATCACAAAATGTATTTCCATCTGACTCACTTTTTGGAGATGTACTTGCTGCAACTCCCAATCAATTGAATCAAAGATCCTCACCAGCTGCATCTTCTACAGGCAACATATCTGTTTCATCGACAATTGTTCCATCATCAGGAAGCTTCCAACCTTCTTCAAAACCAAGTTCCCATGACTCTTCACAGATTACATATTCCCAACAACCTGGATCTGGTCCTCCAACTGGAAGACAAAATGAGCTGGCTAATGTCCAAACTGTTGCCACTCCTGGTTTTTCTGTTGGAGCTGGAAGTTCAGTGTCTAATCATTCCCAGCCTCAATGGCCAAGGATTACTCAATCTGACATTCAGAAGTATACGACGGTATTTATTCAAGTTGACACTGATAGAGATGGGAAACTTACTGGTGAACAAGCTCGAAGTCTCTTCTTAAGTTGGAGGCTACCAAGAGGTAGATTGATAAACTCAGTTTGTTTTAGCTATTGGTATTTGTTTAATTTGCACAGTTTCCTTGAAACTCATTCAGGTTAAAAGGTTATTTAACACAATTGAAGCATAATCAGAAACATACCAGGAATCGGAGTGGGCATACTTGTTGCTTGCAGCATCTCATTAACATAGTATAATCATTAGAATCTTTCTTGGGATTTATGTGCATTGGTGATATTTTTATGAGAATTCATATTGGAGCTTTTTCCTTACTATTTACAGTTACGAAAGCTGTACTGATCTTCTAATTAATTAGTCTTGGTGATTCAGAGATCTTAAAAAAGGTATGGGACCTATCTGATCAGGATAATGATGGCATGCTTTCTTTGAGGGAGTTCTGTACTGCTCTCTATTTGATGGAACGTTATAGAGAAGGTCTTCCTCTTCCTACAACACTTCCAAGCAGTCTGATGTCAGACGAAACTCTGCTATCCGTGACAAGTCACCCTGCTGCCTCACATGGTTTTGGAACTTTGACATCAGCTCCTGGTATGGTGTATGTTTACAATATTAGTTTTATATCTACACTGTGGATTCACTTTTAAGTGAGAAGCTAATGAATATCCTTAGGTTTGAGACATCCTCATACTATACCTGTTCCTCGACCGCCATCTGCTGCTGCACCGAGACCACCAAGGCCACCTTCTGTTGCTCAAGCTGATGTAAAGCAACCTCCTCAGCCAAAGCCCAAGGTTCCTGCGCTGGAAAAGCTTCTAGTGGATCAGCTAAGCCAAGAAGAGCAGGACTCCCTAAATTCAAAGTTCCAAGAGGCATCACAAGCTCATAAGAAGGCACTTGTTCTTTCTGCTATCTTGTCATGGAATTGCTCAATTTTGTATAATAGAAGTTTCTGTATGTATGCCTAGGAAGCATTTGTAGTTGGTTTTACTTTCTAAAGTTGCATCAGTAAAACGATTGATGTCATACTCCATTTTGAATTGAAATACCTTGATATTATTCTTAAACATATATATTTATATCTACACCCTCTCTCTCTCGCTCTCTCTCTCTCACACACACACGAATGCATATGTGGGGATGCTTGAAAATTTTGTTCCTTCTGTAATTGAAGGTTGAAGAGCTGGAGAAGGAAATATTGGATTCTAGACAGAAGGTTGAGTTCTATCGTACCAAGATGCAGGAAATTGTAAGTGGGTCCTGACTTCTTTTGTTTATTTCAGTTGAAGGGGTTCTTCTTGTTATGATAGTCATAATATGTTTTAATTTTCTTCTCTTGAAATATTTGCCTATATGTGGCTACAAACTTCAAGTTCCAGATGCAATCTTTTATCACGATTGTATTCTCATTTGATGAACGAAAGTGTGATTGGCTTTTATTTGTTTTATTTACGCTTGAGTCTTATAGAAACTTTCCTTGCATCATCAACTCCAATATGATAATCAAACTGCTTAATTCATACCTTGTTGATATCATGGATTGTGTTAAGATCATGGATAAGAATTGCCAAAGTTTGTAATAAGTAGGGTTGGTATAAAAAAGGCAGGTGTTATTGACTTAAGAGATTCCAAATGTGATCTACATGGTGAAAACTCAAGTAATGAATGATTTGATTCATTCAATTTTTGTAAACTTACCAACATTTTGCTTTGATAATGTTAAATATAATGGAATGGCATGCTCAAAACTGTATCCCATGGTCAAAATTTTTTTGATTATTTGAATGAAATAAGCTTGTCATTGTTTAATTTTTCTTTTCTTAGTCAGTCTACTTGATGATTGCTTATTATCTGATTGTTAATGTTTCCAAATTTCAGATTTTATATAAAAGTCGTTGTGATAATCAACTCAATGAAGCCACTGCATGGGTCGCTGGTGACCGGCGTGAGGTATCTTTTACCCACCTGATGATTGACATATGTTTTCCATGGCTGCATATTTCTACTTGAACTAATCAACTAAAGTTCTGATCAGGTTGATGCTTTGGAGAGGAAATATATAGAGAAATACAAGCAGTCTGGAGATGTTGCATCTAGATTAACCATCGAGGAAGCAACATTTCGTGATATTCAAGTATATGCTTTTTCTTCTTTTCTTGCTCACTTGTTTGGATGTAGTGGATCACTTTTGGCTAGTTCTACCTCCAGTACTTGTGAACCAATAATATCTTATTACATTCAGGAGAGAAAAATGGAACTATACAAGGCAATTGTTAAAATGGAAGGAGGCACTGCTGCTGATGTCCTTAAGGTGATTCATGGTTGTAGTTCACTGTCTGTGATTGTCTAGAAACCAACTTTAAGTCCTGGTCCACTGTTTTTTAAGGAACGAGGAGAGCATATCCAGTTGAGCCTGGAAGCACTAGTGAAAAGTGTGAATGAACGTTGCAAGCAATATGGCTTGCGTGCTAAGCCGACCTCACTGTTTGAGCTTCCCTTTGGTATCTTCATGATGCATCCCATTTTTAGCTCCTGTAGATTATTGGTATGCTTGTACTGTTGGCAATTATACAAGAAAGCTCCCTTTTGAACAATATTGCTGTGATTCAGTATTCTGATATATTTTTCAGCTGAATTTATCATTTAATTTGTCTATTTGAATGCTGTACTTTAAAGATGATTTGTTGTGTGAGAGATGAATTTTGATCATGACCTATTAACTTATTTTCTCTGACTGATTCTTGGATTTTGGGTTTGTCTTTCCAATAGTAGTCTTCTTTCGTGATTTCCTTCAGATACTGTTATGCTACAGGATGAAACACCACTGTTTTAAGGATTGATAAACTGCATTAATTTGCAGTTGATAACTGAAAACTGCAACTATCTTTTTAAAAGAAGCTTTTGTTGATATTATTTTCTATTTAACTGCATTAGTTAGAACTTGTTTGTTACTAGACATAGCTGATATGGAATCATCTTACATTCAAGGCACTACTTGCATTAATGTGACCTACGATCTTGTAGCTGATCAAGATATTTAAATTGGGAGATAAAGTGCATGTTTTTGTGTCTTTCTTTTGCACATATTTTACAATTTGCGTGTAGTCCGTTTATTCTGTTTTAATGCTAAATTGCTTGGACAATATATTTTTCTTCTTTTTGATTAAAAATAGTTGAAATAGTCATCTGTTTTTTTCCTGCTGAGTTTCTTTTATTATTATCTTTCTTGAGGCTGGCAACCTGGAGTACAAGAAGGAGCTGCTGATTGGGATGAATACTGGGATAAGTTTGAAGATGAAGGTATGCTGAACAGTTTCCTACTGCATGATGGTTTTATTGCTTTTTTGATATAGGAACCTAGTTAAATCTATCCAGCCATAAATTTTACTTTATTGAAGAATCTATATGCTTTTCACTTGGAGTGTAGACCATTTCTTCTTTAGTTTTGGCTCTGAACTTCTTCAATGGGAAAACTGTTTTTTGACCATGTTCAGGGTACACATTTGTTAAGGAGCTTACTTTAGATGTCCAAAATGTTGTAGCCCCTCCAAAACAAAAATCATCTTCAGTTGGAAAGGAAACAACTTCCACTAAAGGTGATGCGAAGGAGTCACCCTTAAATGCAGACTTGAAGTCGGAGGAGGTTCCAAGCTCAGGCGAACTAAATTCTGAGAAAGAATCAACACATAATCAAAATCAAAATGATACGGTAGGAAGCCCTCAGAATCCTGGCAGGAGAAGTGCAACAAAAAGTCAAGAAATCCAAAATTCTGCTTTTAGAGAGAGTGCTGGTGCGGAAAATTCACCTCATTCTAAATATTCCGGAAGGTGCGGTTTAGTTTATGATTTTTCTATGCCTGTTGCATTACTTTGATTTGTGTGTGCACTGACACAATGGATTGTCTCTGCATCTCTTGGTTGCAAAGATAAGACTGGCTTTTCCTTTTCTAACTTTTTTTATTTGGAGCTTTAAATGGATAACTGAAGTTTGTTCATACACTTTGTGCAGTGAGGGAGGGGGTGCTGAGTCTGTTCTTTCCAGTGACAGAAGTGTTGATGACTCTCGTTGGGCTGCATTTGACTCCCATTATGATAAAGAAACAGTTTGGGGCTTTGGTAGTGGCAAGGTTAGTGAACTTTCTAAGGTTTGATGTTGGCAACTGGGAGTCATTTGTAGTGCATTCCAGAATTATGCACATTGTTTTAAGCTTATTTAAAACTTGTACATATCCACATGTTTAAATAAATGTGCAGAGTTACACGTGACCATAACTTATGCATAAATTCTGAGAATGAACTTTGGTGATTATTTTGGACTTCTTATAACTGGCAAAAAATTGGAACTTTAAGTTCTTATTCTTGAGGATGTAGTGATTTGATTGACATGGCAGTCCTTTCATATTCCTATAATTATTTCTTCTTCCTTTTCACCCCTATTTGTTCTATAGGAAATGTTGATTTATCCTTCTTTTTCCTGTTTTTGGCAGGGCAAGGATCATGACATTGAGGAGAGGTCTTTATTTGGTATTAGTGGGTTTGGTCTAAACCCAATAAAAACAGGGTTCTCACAGGGGAAGAGCCCCTTTATCTTTGCAGATTCCGTCCCGAGTACACCTGCCTATGACCAGGATAAAAGCTCGTATGTGTTTGATTCTACGCCAAGTACCCCTGCATTAAACCAGGGGCAGAGCTCATCTGTCTTTGATTCTGTTCCAAGCACCCCTGTTTATAACCAGGGAAAGTTTGATTATGTTCCAAGTACACCTGCCTATAACCAAGGGACTAGTTCATATGTGCTTGATTCTGTTCCAAGCACCCCTGCCTATAATCAGGCGAAGAGCACATCGATATTTGCTGATTCTGTTCCCAGCATCCCTGCATATAATTTTGGTGAAGGGTCAGAGGACGGCTCCTTTGATAGTTTCTCTAGGTTTGATTCGTTTAACATGCATGATGGTGGGTTATTTCAATCGTCAAACTCTTATCTTTCAAGGTTTGATTCTATCCGTAGTACTGGAGAATCTGATCAAACTTATAACTTTCCATCAAGATTTGATTCGTTTGGAGAATCCAGAGATTCAGAGCAAATTCCAGGTTTCTCAAGGCTTGATTCATACAGGGACTCTGATCAGAACCATGGTTTCTCAAGATTTGAACCATTTCGAGACTCGTATCATGGTCAAGGGTTTCCGCAAAGCTTTGATTCATTTGGTGAATCTCAGGATTCTGATCATAGCCAAGGGTTCTCTAGGTTTAATTCATTTAATAATCATGAGAGTGAATCCTTGCGGTTTGGCAATTCTATGGCAAGATTCGATTCTTTTCGGGGGACTAAAAACACTGATGGTAGCCATGGGTTCTTATCCTTTGATGAGAGCGACCCTTTTGGCTCAGGTGGACCGTTCAAGTCATCATCGGAGGGTGAAACTCCAAAGCAGAATTCTCATAGCTGGAGAGCATTTTAGTCAGGGTATGGATATTAATACTACATGGTTTCTTTTGTACACCCTTCTGAGATTTGTTCCCATAGGTCTTGCAGCTTGGTTCTGCCTTTTCCAGTACATAGTGTATGATATCGCATTATTAGTTTTCCATGTGGCCTTTAAGCCTGGTTTGTTTTGGCTGCTACAAATTTTTCTCTTCTTTTTTTTTTTTTTCAATTTGTTAAAGTTGTATGAGGGCATTTTTGTTGTCTTTTTCTTTTCTTTTCTGAATCAGAGAACTTTGGGATTTTTGTAATCTTTTTTTTTCGAATTAACCGTTCCTTTATCTTGTGACGGAACCTAAGTTGGATTGTTAGGTTACTTTAATTCTAAAATTCACCTGCAAAATCCCCCATTCTGATTTGTCAACCATTTATATCAATATGATAAAAAATTCAGGTACGTTGTAAGGTAAAAGCAACTTCCATCGGACGTGAAGTAATGTTATGAATATCATATTGTTATAGGTATTGGATTTAGTGTATCAGTTAATATCAGATATCATTTTGAGTAATTTTTAAAATTATAAGAAAGTTGATGATTTTTTTAAATTTGCAATATAGTTTTTTTATATATTGAGCCATATGATTTATAATTTTATATTAACTATGTCTTCAAAAGTTATAATAATATAATTTTGAAATAATAATCTATTTATTTTTTTAATTAATATTAATTTTTACACATTTCACATATAAACAATAACTATAATTAATATAAAAAATCATTTAATTGTCATACAAATATAAAATTAAGGATTATTTGTTATAATTTTATCATATAATAAAGAATAATTACATATCATCAAATAGAAAAAAATCATAAAGTTGCATAACACCTTAAGTATTACAACAATAATTTGTATTGAGGAATTCAACTTACCGTAAGCTAAACATGAAACAAAAAAAAAAATATAGTTAAAAGTTTTAAATTTATAATGCATATATAGAATTTAACATGCGAATTAAATATAAGTGAAATTAAAAGAAGAGAATAAATAAAAACCTATAACTTTATTTATTGGAATATTTGCTCAAATTGCATTGACCCAAATTCTTATCTAGTACAAAATTCTCGTCTTAAAAAAGAGCCTCGTTATCACCACGGTTACTTAAGTTTGGAATGAAAATAAGTAATATAACTATGGATCGGTTGCAAGACTTCGTATGTTTTGCTTGTTTTATTAATTCTCAATACTGCACTGCTTATTAGAAGAAAATTTTGGTGGCTTGTATATTGTGACAAGCAACAAAACGCTAATTAATTTCATTCAAACTGTTTCTCTTCTTATCTTTTTCACATTGGTCAAGTCCGTCCTGAAGTTACTAGCCTATCTTTGGAGATGTTTTAGCTAGGCAAAAAAAGTATTTAGTTGGTTACAAACATAATAGAACACAAAGCAAGCCAGAGAATGAGAAGACTTCTTAGTTGTTGAAAGAAAGGAAGGACAAGTTGTGTAAAAGATATTCACGTGTAAAAGGGACAAAAACAACATTAAAGAGGGTGCTTGATGAGAAATAAGAAACCCTAACAAAGAGGGTTTCAGGTACAGTGATAGGAAATAATGGGACTACTTTGTTGGATTTTGAAGTAGAATTTGAGCTGGCAATAGCCTCACTCTTTTTTCAAGAAAAAAAGAAGCATCTGGTGACTTTTAAGAGCAGAACCATGAAATCTTAAATTGACTACTTCCTCTTAATCGACCTAATTGCAAGGATAGTAATGTGGTACGTCATGTTTTCTTATGAACTCAATATATATTAATGGTTGTAGATATTATAATTAAGGGTTAAAGGAAGAAGAGAAGTCCTAAGAGGATACAGTAGAACAATTTAAGGATAAAATAATACATAGAGAAGAATGAAAATTAGAAGGAGATGATAACAAGATGTGAGAGAGAGTAACAACTCTTTTAAGAAATATAGCTAAAGAGATCTTGTGTGTTTCTAAAGGGACTAGGGGGTAGTAAGATGGAGTCTTAGTGGTGAAATAAAAATGTACAAGAAAACTTTAATATTAAAAAGGGTACTTATAAAGCTCTATTGAATAGCACTAGAGAGGTAGAGAGACTAGTTAATAGAAAAAGTTACAAACCGGAAAAGAAAGAAGCGAAAAAGATAATCTCATAAACTAAAAGAAGAGCTCACGAGAAATTATACCAACAATTGGAAACGAAAGATGGAGAAAATGATATTTTTAAGTTGGTGAGAGTTAGAAAACAAAAAGTGAAAGACTTAGATCAAGTTTATTGTATAAAAGATCAAGCAAGGCAGGTTCTCGTGGTTGAAAATGATATCAAGAGAAAATGACAACAATACTTCTATAGCCTTTTTAACAAAGGCATAGAAGGCAACATCCTTTCAGGTGATCTTAGCACATCCAAGAGGTATCGTAACTTTACTTGTAGTTGACAGATTATAAGGAAAAAATTATAAGAGTTTTGAGGGAGATGAAGTGTGGGAGGCAGTAGGGCTTGATGAGATACACATAGAGGTGTTGAAGAACCTAAGTAAAGAGAGTTTTACTTAGCTAGACAAGCTTTTTAATATGATCCTTATGTCTATCGGAATGTCAGATGAGTGGAGACTTAGTATGTTAATTCCTCTGTACAAGATCAAAGGGACATCCAAAGCTATAACAACAATAGAGACATCAAACTACTTAGTTGCATCGTGAAGTTATAGGAGATGGTGATTGAGAAAAAAGTGAGCAAGGATGCTCCTATCTTAGAGAACCAGTTTGGCTTCATGTCAGGAAGATCCATAGCAAAAGCTTTACATCTCCTTAAAAGATTAACAGAATATTACAAAAAAGATAACATAACATATGCATAGTTTTTATTGACTTAAGGAGGACGTATTACATGGTACTTAGGGAAATTATGTAGAAGTATTTAGAAGCTAAGGGATTTCTTATAACCTATATACACATTATTAAGGATATGTATAAAGGTGTAAGACTAAAGTAAGGATGATAGGAGTAGATACAGAGCATTTTTCTATTGATATTGGACTATAACAAGGTTTCTCTTTGAGCCCTTTTTGGCCTACAATAGTGATGGATGAGCTCACTAAAAATATCCAAGAGGATGTGCCTTGGTGTATATTGTTTGCTAATGACATTGTTTTAGTGGATTGAACAAAAGAGGGTTTCAATGTCAAGTTAGAACTTTGGAGGGATACGTTAGAGTCGAAGGGATTTAAATTAGGCAGGTCTAAGACTAAGTACTTAAACTGTAACTTATAGGGTAACTTCCAATGTGGAGGTAAATATTGACCCAGAAGTTATATTATAAAAAGAGTGTTTAAAGTATTTAAGATCTACTATCTAAAGTAATGGAGAAACCGATGAAGACATAGTTTACTGTATCAGATCATGGTGGATTAGATGAAGATTTGCGACATGAGTTTTATATGACAAGAAGACACTACTTAAGTTCAAAGGTGAATTCTATCGTTTAGTAATTAGGTCGGTCATGCTTTATGGGTCGGAGTGTTAGCTGATCAAACAGGTACATAATCATAAGCTAATGGTGGTTAAGATGATGATGCTCTGTTGGATGTGCATTCTTACTAAAAGAGATAAGGTTAGGAATGTAATAATAAGAGATAAACTAAATATGATTAATATTAATGAAAATTTAAGAGAGATAATGTTGGACCCCAAACTTGTTTTACTTAATTTGAGGCATAATTTTAATTTTGTGGTCTTGTTTAATTAGTGAATTGGAATTTAATTTTGTTAAGGTTGGAATTAAATTGAAATATGACTAAGGAATTTAAGTTATGGTTTAAAGTAGGATTATTTTGGATTAGTTGGGTTGAGAGGGGTATTGGGCTTAAAGCCCTATAAGTATAGATAAATTGAGAGAAAAAGGAAGAAAAATGAGAAGAAGAAAATAGAGGAGAAGCCGTCGGTTTTGGGTGGAAGAAGAGAAATTTTTAGGGTTTTGGCATTTTTCGACGATTCTTGAAGATTGAAGCGATTCCAAGTAAGTAGTTCAGTTTCTATGTGTTAGATTTGTTGTTTAAATCTTGTTTTGTGATGATTTACAACTGAAATGGAGATTAATGAGAGGATTTTGGTGACTGTCGACGGCGGAAACGTCGAAAGATCTAGGGTTTGTGATTTTGTGATGTTTTTGTGTGATTTAGAGTCGAAATAGGTATAGAAATGTAATAGGAGTGACGATCTATAGTTTAGGCAAACTTTTGAACCGATTTGGGAGGATTTCTGTCGAGAAATCTGCAGAAAAAGTCTGGATTCGGGGTCATTCGCCGCAGCGTGTTCATAGCACGTTGAACTCGCCGCGGCGCGTCAACACATCCGGATAAACGTCGTGCGCCGGGGCGAATGTGCCCTGAGCCGCGGCGAGTCAACTGGAAATTTCGCCGCGGCAAGAGGCGTTCGTCGCCGCGGCGAGACAATGGGAACCGCGTGTTCGCCACGGCGAGACGACGTTGCCGCCACGGCATGCCGCGGCGATGGGCGGCTTAGCCGCGGCGAAGGCCGATTTCGCCGCGGCGAAGGCCGATTTAGTCGCGGCGAAGGGGCGATTTTCAGCAATTTTGAGTTTGTTTCTTTGGGCATTTCTTGAGTTATAGATGTCCAAATGAGACTAGGTTTGATTCATTGTGAACTAGAGTCTTAGAGCTTCGAGTTT
>JANZXV010000210.1:17990791-18002867 GCA_027576455.1 Erythroxylum roigii | reverse complement strand
TTAATCCCATTAACTTCTTAATTGAAATTAATTCGCCACTTTGATAGACAGCAATCACGGATTAACTAATCTATTCGGCAATTTATCATTAAGTTAATCAATTAACAGGCCTCATTAATCAACAAACTCAATAATAATTAATCAATCAAGCGTAGAGATTAAATAAACATAAGAATTAAACGACAACAATTAAACCAACGGAGTCTCACGAACTACATGCATCAAACGTAAAGTACCTTGTCTAGATTAAAAACTTAGCTACACAATATACTAGTCTCTATCTAATAAAACTGAAATTGACAAATTAAATCGAAATTAAACCTTCCCTAAAGCTGCTGCCCGGTGCCGTGCGTCCTACTCTAGAGCTGATTGTGAGTCAAAATATATATCTTTTCTAAGCTGCCGTCACTCCCCTTTAATGATAAAGAATAATAATCTCTAGCTCTTCCCCAAATAAATCTATAGCTTTTTGCTTTTGTTGCCGCAAACTTTGACTTTTTGATCAAATTCCCAAAACTCCCAGCTTCCGTCGATCCCCCTTTTTGTCTATTTTTAATGTTGAATGTTGATTCTTTCCAAAGTTGCCCCTTTCTAATTAAAGTGAAGTGGGCCCCTTTCTTTAATTCCAAAACCAGCCCATCTTTTTGTTGCTCTCTCTTTTGATGTGCATGGGCTGATGTGAATTTTTGATTACCTTCAGCTGCTGATTTTAATCCCACGTGCCTCCATCCTCATGTTCAAGCTGATTTATTTCTCTTGTTGCTTCTCTAAGTCCGACGCTATTCTAAAAAAAATTAATTCCTTATAGCTCTCTTCAAGCTTGCTAATAATTCACATAATTACTTGCAAACTTAATGCACATGATGATTTCCCATTTAATTTGCCTCTAGTCTCCTCTTGTAGCTAATCGATTGGAAAATTAAAATGTCTCCAGCTTCTTTTTTGTCAATTTCACTCCAAATTGTGTCACTTTGTATTTCGTCACCTAGAACATGCAAAGACATAAATTACTGTGAAAACGCAAGCAAAATATCACAAAAGTCTACCAAAAGAACATAAAACACAAAGAATTAATCATGAAAAAATGAAAATTATCACTTCCTGATATTGCCTCTCTGTTACGATCATGCTTGTGCACGATCGTGCACTACCTGATGATCCCTTTTCAAGCATCATTCTAGCTTTACTTAAAACATATTTTCAGGTCAATTTTTAATGGCCATTTTGACAAGGAAAATGAAGTATTTAGGCAATACATTCTTCTAAATAAATGTTCACGTATGTCTTAAGTTTCTAACGACACCAAGTTCACACAATTTGGCTTAGTATTGTGCAAGTTATATACAAAATATTTCAGACTGTACTCACACCATGGCAGTACACAATACTCAACTTCAAGCCAAAATTTGAAACTCTTAGAAACAGAATTAAAATTGGATTCCTTCATAAAAAAAATCCATATGTATCTAGTTTGATATAAAATTAAAACATCCCATTTGGATGTCTACAGATCATGATATGGCTAAAATACAAATGTAGGTCCAGTGGAAACATTACAGCTAACATACTCCAAAAATTCTTCTTTCACTTTTCCAGATTTTTAACTCCTACATGTTACATTCAAACCATCTTATGCATAGATTATCTTTTCTACTTCATTTCCTCTTCATTCTCAGATCCATTTCAGCTAAATATCATTCATAAATAACTCATAAACTATGGTTGATCATAAACACCAAAAACATAACATCAACGTATACATATGCTCATCAAATTTCTGCACACATTATGCTCCACTATCATGATCATTTCACCTTCAAGCTTATTTGATAAAACTCCAAACTCTGCAAAATCACCATAAAACCCTAGCCTCCAAGCTTATACGATCATCAACTCTTCTAGGAGGAATACATTAGGTTTTTAGTTGCAAAATGAAGAGATATCAAAGACCTTGAAGAAACAAAGTGAAGGAAAGCAAGATCTCAATGTGATGAGGGTGAGGGTGAGAAGATCGTGAGTAGAGAAGAAGAAAATGAAGAAGAGAGCATGTAGTGAAAATGAAAGACAATTAAAAGATGATTTTTCAATGTATATGTTGTGGGTGGGTTAAAAGTAAGGTAAAAACTTGCTTGGTGGGTGTCATGACATTTACCACTTAAAATCAAAATAACATCTTTTACTAATGGTACTCAAGACCATTAATCTCTAGTCCATTTTCATCCAATTTTTAATCCAATTGTCACCCAATTTTCAATGGCACTTGTAATTAAATCTTAATATCACTTATCAAGAATTTCTACTACCATTTGACATTTGTTTCTACCGCCATTTTTCAATTACCTTGCCACTTGGAAATTTTTTTCCTAGTCTAAAAATACCAAAAATTTTAGAATTTTCCCAAAATTTCACCCAAATTTCTAAATCAATAATATAATTCACCAAATTAATTTTCAAGACAAAATATTCACTATTCACATCATAATCACTTAAAAATCATTTATACCCAAAAAATGTCAAATGAGTACATAAACAGTCATTGCAATGCGTATAAAAACTATTCACATGTGTGTGTATGTTATTGTTATGCGTGAGTATGAAATGCATTTTCTTATCTCTCATTGCCATCTCTCGTTTACAAAAATCTAGGATTCTAACCCTTTGTATGGGAATGGGATGTTACATACAACCTATCCAAAACCCTAATTAGTTCTGACGTTCTCTAATTAACTACCGAAAACCTATGCAAGATCTCTCTTTACACAATTTACTGATTTGATTTAATTATAATTTCTATTAAATCACCTAACTCTCGTTAGCCCAATTCAATCATTTTTTATTCGATTCACCCTCTCAGTTTATTATCGAATTATGCAATCATAAAATTAAATCACAACAAATACAATAAATACATAAACAATCAGTATACTTTAACTAAGCTTTTTGGATTATTACTGGTTTATTGACATAGTCAGACATAGCTAATCATTCCAGCTATGTTGTAAATTTTTTGTAATCTCAGCATTTATAATTTGTAAACTAGTCTCTTTATTTATTATTTTGCCTATAAGAATTGTTAAAGTTGTAACGCAAAGTTACGGGGCTATTTTGCCGAGTTCCTTAGAGAGAGTTGTTAAAATCTTGTATATAAAGAATATTCTTTTTGTTGGTATAATTTAATGATAGTTTACTTTTTATATACAATACTTCAAATTATCAATTATTTTTGTACAATTTTTGTATAATAAATCTATATTAAAAAATATCAAAACATTATATACAATATAATATGGATTAAAAATGTAACCAATAATTTATTCCAAAATTGTGTAACTTTTGGTTAAAACATAGCTAGAAACATTTGAAAAATTTTATAAAATGTAACTAAAAATATTTATCTTCATTTTTAGAAACGTAGCTAAAAATATTTTTCTACATTTTTAGAAACATAGCTAAAAACATTTATTTTCATTTTAGAAACGTAGCTAAAAAGAGTTAGCTACGTTTTAAGAAACGTAACTAAAAACATTTGGCTACATTTTTTGAAACGTAGCTAAAAACATTTGGCTACGTTTCTAGAAAATAGCTAAAAAGCTTTCGCTATGTTTCAAAAAACGTAGTTAAAAACTTTGGGCTACGATTCTAGAAATGTAGCTAATAGTTTTTAGCTACGACAAAAAAGGTGTAGCTAAAACAATTGGCGGCCATTCCTCAAAATGTCGCTAACAGTTTTTGGCTACCAAAATAAAATGAAGCCAAAAGATATTAGTGACGATTACGAAAAACGTCCTATGAAAAATAAGCGTAGCCAAAACTATTGACAACCATTCCTCAAAACGTCACTAATAGTTTTTGGTTACCACAATAAAGCGTAGCCAAAAACTATTAGTGAAAACTGCCAAAAAAATTGCCTATAGCTTTTAACTACAAGGATTTAGTGAAGTTTTGGGTGATGAAACAGAAATATAGCTAAAAACTATAGGCAACTTTTTTTATAACTTTAGCTATGATTTTTTTCGTAGCTAAAAGTCAAATTTGTTTTAGTGAATAAGATCAGTTTATGTAAAAGAAGATTAATAGGAAGGTTGTTCTTCATTTATATTATATTGAGCCTTATGTCCAATATAATAAATTTTCATGCATCTCAAACTAACAAGTGACATCAAAGCCCAACAATCCTGAAACTAACGGGCCATGGTACTTTATGAAGAGACTTCACTCAACCTTTGTTTTTGTCTTTGGAATTAATCCTTTATAAGAATTATTTTATTGAAAGACTAAAGCAATAGCAGAAGTGTTGTTACTCCTATTTATATCTATAAATTTCTCTCTTTTCCCTTTAATTTAATTAGTTGTTATTAAAAGTAAGTTGATTAAACCCAAACACAAATCTATGGAAGAGTGATCAAAGTATGTAACTTTATAAATATAACATAAGTTGTATTATACAATTCATGATGATCAAGGGAACGTTCAATTATTTCTTTCAACTATTAAGATGTCACTGCATTAAAGAATTATATTAACAGCTACAATGTAGTTTGTGACTCAGAATTAATTTTAATTAAATGTGATGGCATTTTTAAAGGAATTATATAGATATGTAATTACAAATTCTTAACATATAAAATGACTTTAAAAGTTGTGTTAAAATATATAGGTTGCAAAACTATATAAATGCCTATACAATTATTGTTGTTTCTTTCTTTCTTTTTGGTGTTTCCTCTATTCAATAAATTTATTGACATCTTCATTCCCTATTTCTTTATTTCTTTTTGTTGTTGCTATGTTAATTTTGATTGATCATTATGTTATTTTCAACCTAAAATGTATTTACTAATTTAGTAAATGACTTATCTAGGTGGAAAAAAGTTAAATAACTTATATGGTCTCCTCAATACTTGGAAGAAGTGAAGACTTTCATGAAAATTTTAAAAGATCAAACTAAGTTCAAAATGTGAAATTCGTTGTTCATGCATAGATAGTTTAAATTTTAACACTAAAATAAAGTTATGGTATATAATCACTTACTAATTTGAGGCATAGAAATATTTTATACTCAATGGATTTATGATAACAAATGTTCTTTTTTGTGATTTTTTCTTTTTTTACACTATATAAACTCACTTCCCATAATGAAGGTAAATGATAAGTATTATAAAAAATAGGAAACAATTATGTAAATGTAAAAGTTTGCTCAATTTTTTGTTCAACGATGTATATATTTATTAGATAGTAATATAATAGTAATATGTTGATTTAATATTAGTTTTCTTTATTTATTTTAGAATAAGATGCAAGAGATATTGAAAAGTATAAATCAGAGGGTAATGAGCTCATCGCGGATAGATTTATGATATAGTACTTAGTACTCGTTTAGGTTATAACCCTAAATCAAATGTTTCAACCTCTACATATAAAACAATCATTGAACAACTTCAAAAGGAAAACAAAAATCTTAAGGCCATATTAAAGGATGAAGTAATCAAGGGAAAAGAAATTTAAGCTAAATTGGCAAAATATGATATGTTATTCAAAAGGTTACTTAGCCCGGATTATAATGGAAATGAAGAGAAAAGTGAAGGGTATTGATTCTAATTCCTAGCCTTCTCTTATCATTTCCTATATATACTATAATTTAAGTTTAACATTTTTTTTCTCAAACTATAGAATGGATGAAGATGGAATTGAGTGACCATCATACCTTTGGAATGATAAGTAACATTTTAACTAAATATGGTGTGAATCATAAAGTTATGTGGTATTTGCTTTAATTTAAAGCATATAATTAGTATATAAATTTTCTCATAATAATTTTAGTTGACTTGAACCAAGCTTGTTATCTTTTAGAGGGGTATTGAATTGGACAAGACTTTCTGCTACAATATTTAACATTATGCTTGATACATTTCAATTTATGGCATTTTTTTCGTATTATTTGTTTACAAACTATAAGAAATACTCAGACTTTGTTTTTAATATTATGGATAGGAACAAAGCATCACCTATTTATGTTATATTTTTCATTAGTTTTTGTTGATACAATTTGATGGATTTATTATATATTAAATGCGTCGACAGTTGAATTAATAATGTTTCTCTACAACTTAATATTTATTTACTTGATTGGCATTCAACTTAATAATGACATTAAACAAAATTAATGGTGAGCATATAAAATTATTTATCCAAATAATAATAAAAACAATAATAATAAGCAAAAAACAAAATAGAAGATAATAGC
Source organism: Erythroxylum roigii (assembly GCA_027576455.1). Classification (NCBI taxonomy): domain Eukaryota; kingdom Viridiplantae; phylum Streptophyta; class Magnoliopsida; order Malpighiales; family Erythroxylaceae; genus Erythroxylum; species Erythroxylum roigii. The sequence goes on along the minus strand of JANZXV010000210.1, from coordinate 17,996,626 downwards.
TGTTGTAACTACGTTTTTGTAAAAAATATAGCAAAAAACATCTAAGCGAAAAACCAAAATAGAAGATAATAGTAGTTGTAACTATGTTTTTGTTAAAAAATATAGCAAAAAACATCTCGAGATGTTTTTTATAAAAAAAAAAAGCAAAATGCTCATTACTACGTATTAAGAAGAAAAAAAAAGCAAAATGCTCATTACTACATATTAAGAGAAAAAGAAAATGTTGCAAACATTTTTTGGCTACATTTTCACACGCTCGTAGTTAAAATAGTATACTTGCAAAATTATCAAAACATAACAAATAATTTATGACTAAGATAGCACAAAATAAAGCCAAATAATATATGCTACATTGTATTTGTTGCCTATCATTTGACGTTAAATTTTTTTTAGGCCAACATTGACTTCTTTTTTTAAACTAGCTATATATTTATACTATTCTTGGAATGAAAATAATTTGCAACTAATCATTTTATTTTATTTCTGAGTTTGGTATTATTATTTTGGACTGTAAGACATTATTAGAGCTTCGACCGGATATCCAAGTTCGATGGATACGCCGCATTATGAATAGCGTTGCTCACTCTCTTGCTCGAGCATCCATTCAATTTTCTCCTATGTATATTTGGGGAACTATTTCGACAGTTCTCCACTCTCATTATCATTAATCCAAGTGTGGGATCTTCTACTTTAAAAGAAAAAACTTATACCTCTGTTGCAAAATGATGTAAAAAACTCAAAGCCTATAATGATGAGTTTTGGGTAGCCTAAGCAAGCTCAGGTCCAAGCTCGGACCATGCGAAATCATCAAATTAAGCTCGATCAAGTTAGACATTAGGTCAAGTTCCAGCTTAAAGATCGGCCTGATGGCCTGCCGTTCCCACTACAAATGATGTTGTTTTGGGAAAAGTCATTCATTTTATTCTTATGTTTTAAAAAATAAGAACAAAATAGTTATTTTGAAAATTTTTCTAAAATGATAGTAATTTGGATAACTCGAGCAAACTCAGGTTACACTGTCCAAAATTAACCAAAATTTGGGCTAAAATTAAACTAGACTTTAGGAGATCAAGCCAGGTCAACTACAAACTCTAGTTGTTCCCATCTCTAATCATATGTGAACTTTTAAACTAGTTTATTTTCACATTAATTTGGTCTCCAAAAACTTTTAATCAATATGTTAGTTCAATTGAAGGCAATATCAGAAGATAAGGCCCTTTTGGGCCTCCTGGAGTTTAATTGAACCCTACAAGTAAAGAATTTGGACTAAACTTGTATAAAATGGAGAAAATGTAGAAAATTATATGTTTTGCTATCCATTGCTCGTTGAACAAATTGCTCAAGTACTAGTACCCTTGAATAAGGGGATGAAACTTTCCATCAACCTTTACGAAAGTTGTATAACTTTATATTGTTGATGTCTTTGTTAAATTTGTATAACTTTATATTATTGATGTCTTCGTTAAATTTTGTAAGATTGGACTCAAATAAATTGAGCGCATACAAGTCCAAATAAAATTTCATCCTAAAATCAATTGGTGATAAAAAAGTAACTTACTAAACTTATATGCATGATCAAGATTATATATTCTTTCCATGTAGGACAAATTCTTACTTATATTTCAACACGCTCCTTTCATATGTGGGCTAATTTAAGGCTCAACATGTGATACAATATATCGTATCGAGGTGGTGGTGATTGATCTAAAAATACCTATTCTAATACTATGTTAAATTTTGTAAGATTAAGTCCAAATAAACTCAGTACGTACAAATTTAAATAAGATTTCATCCTCGTTAAGGTCATTTCTCGACTGGCAGTTGTTAGCCAGTAAATTGAGATTCGAAGATTCCGTTAATGTAAACCGTTTTACATTACAAATCCTCCAATTTTAGACTTTGAAATCAACAACCGTCATTAATTCCTCGTAGTAACAGTGATTCCTGGTTGTTGTTTATCTGTCATGAAAATGATGTGAGGGTGCTTTAACTGCCTACACTACTTATCTTTGCTGAAGTTATCTACTTTGTTTGCTTCGTTTATAAACACTAATCCTGTAAAGTTGTCGATATATGGATCAAACAAGTTTTAGGTGGAGATTTGTAAGTTACTGAAATATACAACACGAGACGTGTGTACCAATCTATTTTAGTTTAACGTGCTCCATACATTCTGATGACATGCATCAAAAAAGAAAAATGGAATCAGTCATATTAATGGAAAGAGTTATTCTGTAATTCAGGCATAGAAAAGAAATTTTGTTCTCGTTCATGTCAAGGATAGCATATTGACATGAAAACAGTTGGCCTTGGAGGCCAGACACAACCAATGTTGTCAAGCTTCCAACATTAATCGCGAACAAAGAGAGCAGGCGTGGAGAACCATGAACCAAACGAACACAAGGCCACCATGTTTTGTTTGTGAAGCCACGTGTCAACACCCCATCTCTTCTTCAACCCCTACAATGGTTACCGGAAAACTTGGAATCACCACTCACCCAACCACATGATATAAAGCCTCATTCGTCTTCTTCTTCTCTTTCCTCTCAATGGTTATCCATTCCCTACTACTATGCTATGGTCTGAACTTGGCTTTTTCTTCTCATCCATTCTCACTAAGTTACAAATTTTATTTTCTACCTTTTGAGTTCTTGTTCGTTTGGTAAAAATTTTATCTGGGTTTTGCCGTAAATCTTGATCTAGGAAATGTTGAGACAAAGTCTCCAAAAGTGCTTCTGTTTTTGTACCAGAATCTAAGAAATCGAAAGCTGTTATTTACCTGGTAGTTAGCAAACGGGCGGTTGTTGTCATCTTTATGTCGTTATTTATTTTAGCTTAGAGTTCAATAAATTCTTGGATCTGGTGCTATCATTTCAACAGTTTGGAGACAGCTAGTTTTGCTGTATGGGCTTTGAGATTTATCTGACAATTGTTTGTCGCTGGAGCTACGGTTGAGTCCAGCCAAACGGTAATTGTTTTATGTTTAAAAAGTTTTTGGTTTCTCTATTAGTGAGAATGGATTAGCCTTTGGAGAATGGCTCAAGGAACGCATATTTCACCTCAGATACCAAGATTGGATGGTGACAGTAATGCTAATAAGGGAGGTTTGTTTGTCATGGAGGATGTGAATGATGATACTTTGGAGAATCTGAACCAACTAAATCTTGGAAAGCCACCAAGAAACCTCTCTGCTATGCGCCATTGCAGCAGCTCCCTGTTTCTACCAGAACCAGTGAGTCAATTTTGTCATATTCTTACTGTTTGATTTACTTAACCAGCTAAGTTTGTTTGTTTAACGTGTCACGAAATCTATACTAAGTCCGACACAAATCAAGGTCTGATATCATGCATTAGATCAAATCATCCAAAAGGTTTCATTTCATGGATGAAGGTAAAGACAACATGCGATCTTTGTACTTGCATGAGAATTAGCACATACTCATCCAAGGGGGTCTTTTTTTTTTTTTTTTCTCAAGTCTTCAAGCTGTTAAAAGGTTTCTTCTTTTAGTCTTCACAGATACGATTCTACTGATCACTTTACTTTAGCATTAGCATGTTAGTGACAGTAGAGCACGGAAGTTGAGAAGCACTATTCTCTTACTCCTGGTAGGAACTGTCGGTGGCTTGTTCAAAGCATGATGATGTTGTCATCCAGATGATAAGCACATAATTCCTATGTGAGAAACTGTATTAGTCCATGGATTTTTGTGGTTCATGTTTTAAAGACATCCCATAATTTGTATATTGGCAAAACCGTTGCATAGTTTCACTTCCCTTCAAAATAAATCAAGAAAAACACTTATTGCCATTTGGAAGTTATTCCTGTAACTTCTAGAGGACCAGCTGTGTGAAGTGACTGCAAATATTTTTCGAAGAGGGAACGACCAAGATCAAAGTCCCATAGAACGTTTTAAAAGTTCCAACTTCTAATTGCAATCGATTTGTGGTCTATTGTAAGAACGTATCTTCTTGTAGCGAATCTGCAAGTGTACTTCTATCTGTTTGTAACTTAAGATGAAGAGTCTTTAGTTTCAGCTGATATAATCTCTGGGGTTACTTTGGTACAAGAGTTTGATCAGATGATTTCGAATTTCGTACGTTATTTCAACTATGTAAATGAAAGATGTCCACTTTTCTTATTCTTCTCGATCACTTTAGGAATCAACCGTTGGAGTTATTGGCCATAAATCACCATCTAAAGAGAGTCCCGGATATCAGCCAGTACTTCGTTCCGGAAGCTACTGTGAGAAAGGACCGAAACAGTACATGGAAGATGAGCATATATGTGTGGATAACCTGCATGAACACTTTGCTGCAGTTTCAAAATTTCCTTCTCCAGGAGCGTTTTATGGGGTCTGTAAGTTATTTAAGTTGTTGGTACATTTAACCTCAATCATCGCAGGGTTAATAATTATATACAACTTGGTCGATCTATAATGGCCTAATGAAGATTAAATTCACTATGGCATGTAAGTTCATTTACTCTGTCCCTAATCTGGAAGTAGCTTGCTTCTAAACTGGAATGAGCCTAGTTAAATAAGGAATGGGATCAATGTCAAATTTCATGTTCACAGTTCGATGCACATAATCAGATTGATTGAAGAGTAATTTGCTTGCTGGTTTCTGTAGGTTTTTGATGGTCATGGTGGAACCGATGCTGCATCATTTACTAGGAAGAACATACTTAACTATATAGTTGAAGATTCCCTGTTCCCATCCGGCACAAAAAAGGCTGTGAAGAGTGCTTTTGCGAAGGCTGATCATGCACTAGCTGATGCTACATCAGTTGATAGTTCATGTGGCACCACCGCTTTGACTGCCCTTATTCTGGGAAGGTGGGAAACAATGGTGGTTTTATTCAGATACGATTTACCTGCTTTGAGAGGGCTAATTTTTTCTAATTAGTTTTCTAGGATAAGTTCCCTTCACATTTGTAGGCATCGGATAAGTTTCTTTCAGTTTTGCGCACAAACCAGTTCGATGATCCTTTTCCGTAATTCTCATATTTGTGCAGGACCATGCTCATTGCTAATGCTGGTGACTCTAGAGCTGTACTAGGAAAACGAGGAAGAGCAGTAGAGTTGTCAAAAGACCACAAGCCGAACTGCACCTCTGAAAGACTAAGAATCGAGAGACTGGGAGGTGTGATATGTGATGGCTACCTTAATGGACAATTGTCCGTGGCTCGTGCACTGGGGGACTGGCATATCAAGGGCTCAAAAGGTTCCAAGGGTCCCTTGAGTGCGGAGCCAGAGTTGGAGGAGATGAACCTGACAGAAGAAGACGAGTTCTTGATCATAGGGTGTGATGGGCTATGGGACGTGATGAGCAGCCAATGTGCAGTTACAATGGTGAGAAAGGAACTGATGATCCACAACGATCCAACAAGATGTTCAAGAGCACTTGTGAAGGAGGCACTTCAGCGCAACACTTGTGACAACCTCACAGTGGTTGTGGTATGTTTCTCTCCAGACCCACCTCCCAAGATTGAAATTCCAAGATCACATAGAAGGAGGAGCATATCAGCAGAAGGACTTGATCGTCTCAAGGGGGTGCTGGGCAATGACATATGATCAAACAATGGCCAATGCCTTCTGTACAAAGATATTGGAGTCTAACAAACATGTGTACTTCTTCCCAAGATTATCATTGCTTGGTGTGAGAATTGTAAAACAGAGGCTATAGTAGAATATACTGTTAAACATGTGACTTTGAATCAATCAAAGATATTATCAGAATATTTTCTTTAAGTTCAGATTTTATTTTATGTTGATTTAGATTAGATGTTATCTTATTTTTAAATTTTAGTTAGAAAAAAACTCTATAAATAGACAA
>JANZXV010000210.1:17960709-17971007 GCA_027576455.1 Erythroxylum roigii | reverse complement strand
TTTTTTGTATCGTGTAGCTTGTGAGAGAAGTTTATCTCAGAGATGACATATACTGCGGAGCTTCGTTTTGCAAAGTATGTGATACAGCAGCTTCTCGCCTTACTGCTTCTACGTCCCCCATCCTCATCCTTGACACTAATGTGGTTCTCAATCAGGTTTTTTCTTGCAAAATTTTCTTTCTTTCTCATTCCGCTTTGCTCTCTTCTCGTTTCTCAATCGAAATTTTGTTTCTTTTTTGGCTTATGCTACATGGGAATGGAATTACGTGTTGGTTTCAGATTGATTTGCTTGAGAATCCTGCTATTGATGAGGTGGTTGTGTTGTCTATTGTACTACAAGAGGTTAAGAACAAGAATACCTCTGTTTACAATAGAATAAGAGCCTTATGCAGTAACCCTGCTAGGAAATTCTTCGTTTTCTCTAATGAATTCCACAGGTCAACTTTCTCTTCTTCCGACTCTTCCCTTGTTACTTCTTCTTTCACTTTTTTTTTTCAATTTTACCTTTCATGTGATTGTCGCTTGTTGTTAATTTATCATTTAAGGTTTCTTCTGTTCTTGTTTTCAGTTGTATATAGATGTCTTACATGGAGGCTAACTTGCAGGGATACATATGTCCAGAGCATGACTGGAGAAAGCCCAAATGATAGGAATGATAGAGGTTTTTCCCTTTGCACGTTCACCAATTTGCTATGCTCTTTGATACAACGCATTCTGTACTTGTGAATAATTTCCAACTTTGCCTGTTGGATACTGGATCCAGCAATTCGAGTGGCTGCCAAATGGTACCAGACTCATCTTGGGGATGCAGCTAGGATTTTACTCATAACTAACGACAGGGAAAATATGAGGAAGGCTTCTGAGGAGGGAGTATCTGCCGAGACAAGTACGTATAGTTCTTTTTGTACTGCAAGCACATTCTGACGGGTCTAATATCTGAAACATTCTGCAAGGCTAATTAACTTCATCTGCATAATCATAAAAATGGAAAAATGTTGGAGAGCTTGTTCTACAAAGCTCATTTCTGAATTATGATCTTCTTTCAGTTGAATCATACGTGAAATCACTTGGTCAACCAGCTTTGCTTGACCTACATGTGCAGCCTACATCAGACGTGGTCATGGAGGATGTTGAAGATTTAAGGCCTTCAAAGAGAAAAGTTGTTTATCAAGAGGTATTCATGTAGACTTGCATGTACAAATTATGCTTGTGTCACATGACAAGTATTGTATGATTAATAGAATACTCTTTCTTTTGGTTTGGTCAGCATAAGCCCATGTCAGAGATCACCTCTGGCTTGACTAGGGGAATATACCATCAAGGAAAACTTCGCGTTAACCGTTACAATCCACTTGAAGCATATGTAGGAAGTGAGAGCATTGGTGATGAAATAGTAATATATGGGCGTGGAAACATGAATAGGGCTTTCGACGGTGATATAGTAGCAGTGGAACTTCTTCCCCAAGATCAGTGGCATGGAGATAGATCTTTATCCTTAGCAGATGAAGGTATATGACTTTACATCTTTTGTTATACCTAGAAGGCATACGCATCTGATTCATTATGTATCTTTGCACATGCTAATTTTTCAGGTGATTAGGTTGTCAAAGTGGATAAGTTACAAGTCATCTTGCCTTTAGGATAATGTGTTTACATGTTACATGTTCATGCTTGTGTTAGATGGTAATGATGTTGGAATCTTGTTTTTAAATTTCTGAAGTTGCTCTTTTTTTTTTTCTCTCTTTTCTCTTCTAGAGGATGAGGAAGAAGATGTTCATCTAGTTCCAAGTAGTGCAGATGATGCTCCCAGAACTACATCTACTTTATCAAGTTCTGAAACTGAAGCAAATCCTGTTTCTGCTCGCCCATCTGGCCGTATTGTTGGTATCATAAAGCGGAATTGGCATTCGTGAGTTTCTCTTGACCAATTCTACATGCATATGTCAATATGGCTTCTGTTATAGCTTCTTTGAACAAGCCTTGGAAGACTTAATGGTGTCAATATTGCAGCTGAGCAATATTGAAACCTTTCTGCATCATGATATAATTTCTTTGACCAAGTTTTGTAGCCATCTGGATTTGTTTTCTCTTGAGCCTTCTTTTATCTAATTTAGTCTTGGACTGATTTGGTTGAGGAATGTTGTCAAAATTGTGGCAAAAGGAGCATTTTTATTGGGATTTTGGGTTAAAGATCTGGTTTTCTAATGCTATGATTGCTTGCAGTTATTGCGGATCATTGGACCCAATGCCGTTGCCTAGTGGAAGTGGTGGCCTAGTGCATGCCTTATTTGTCTCAAAAGATCGCAGAATTCCTAAGATCCGGATTCAAACTCGACAGCTTGAGAATCTTCTTGACAAAAGAATAATTGTGACTGTTGATTCTTGGGATTGTCAGTCACGGTATCCTTCTGGCCATTATGTACGAAGTATAGGAGAGATAGGTGATAGAGACACTGAAACTGAGGTTCGTAATAATCATTTCACTTGCATTTGTGGTTGGAGTGAAAATCTTTTGTTTTATTTTTGTGATGCTGAAGACAGTAGGATTTGACAACATAGTCCACACTATCAGATAATTGGACAAACTGTTTTAATTAGGTTTTCTGAATGCTGTAGGTGGTCTTGATTGAGAATCATATAGATGCAAGACCATTTTCCACTCAAGTATTGGCATGCTTACCACCATTGCCGTGGTCAGTCTCTGCGGAAGATTTGGCCAATCCTGTTAGGACAGATTTACGGCATTTGCGTGTGTTTAGTGTTGATCCTCCAGGTTAGTTACCCATATATCTTTTCTCTTCCATGTGCCCAGGATTTTATATTGCTTTATGATAATTTTGGTTGGTTTACTTGGATCTTAAATATGTTTTGTGGTTATTGTGATTGCAGGTTGTAAGGATATTGATGATGCATTGCACTGCACATTGCTTCCAAATGGAAACTTTGATGTTGGAGTTCGTATCCTTTAATAAGACAGCTCTATTGTATTCTGAAGTTTTCAGTTGAAAATGTCCATTCATATTCCTAAGAAATTTGCCATTTGGAAGGTTCATGTGTATCTATGGATACTTTTTATTTGTGTGCGCATGCATGAATTACCTGTTTAATGATGACCTCAAGTATTTTGGTCCATTTAGATGGTATACTGTATGAACTGAATCTTCATATCTAGTTCCATATTTTGACGAGTTTGTTCAAACTTTGCTCTTCTCAGCACAGCGTCAGTTTCTTTGTGGTGCTCAAATCTTTAATGTTTTCCTTTATTGGCATCCAATTAGATATTGCTGATGTAACACATTTTGTTCACCCTGGCACACCACTTGATGATGAAGCTACACAAAGGGGCACTTCTGTCTACCTTGTTGAGCGGCGTATTGACATGCTTCCAAAACCTCTAACAGAAGGTGGTTATATGAGTTGACCATAATGTGCAACAGAAAAGCTTGATTGATGGAACTTAATGTGTTCTTTGTTTGATTAACTTGAAATTTGTTTTCAGATATATGTTCTTTACGAGCAGATGTGGAAAGGCTAGCTTTTTCGGTCATATGGGTTTGTACTTCCAACTCTTGACCATTACGAGATATCTTCAGCAGCAATTGCATTCCTTTCAAGTTATATCTGGCACTTTTTTACAGAGAAAACCTTGTAATCACGTGTCTTGGCATGACATGCAAGAAAATTTTTATTTAGAAGACATGTAATTCACATACCTCTGAAAATTTTACCTTGGTAATGGTTGATTTCACAGGAAATGAGCTCCGAAGCAGAGATTATTTCTACGAAATTCACAAAAAGTATTATCAAATCATGCGCTGCCTTATCCTATGTTGAAGCACAAGCTAGGATGGATGATAGGTACTTTTTATACATGTATTGCTTGATTAATTGAAATCTATACAATGTTTAATCCTCACTGTTCTATGATTTGTGAGCAAAATAAGGGAAGCTATGCATTTTCTTGGGCAAATAAATTAATCAGCCACACTGTCGGTTTGAGCCTTGAAGTGTCCTTGCTACGTCACAACACAAGCTAAAAATCATTTAATCTAGGTTGAGTAGATAGTATGAGCAAATCACACCCATGCTTGCACTTTGTGCATGCTGTCTTGATTTGGTGAATTTGTATCTTAGTTCCCCTGGAAAGTGCTTTTCACTGGAGTCAATTGATTCTAATTGATTTCATGCTATTGCAGTCGGTTAGTGGATCCATTGACCAAGGATTTGAGGAATATGAATGCTTTGGCAAAGGTATGTGCACTTTGGAGCTTGCTTCAATCATCATCTTCATTCTTTCTTGTAGTATTATTATAAATTTACATTTCCTGTCCGTATTGTATTGAGAAGTTTCCTTCCACCCTCTAGATTATGAGACAAAGGCGAATTGAGAGAGGAGCACTAACTCTAGCTTCTGCTGAAGTAAAATTTCAGATTGATACCGAGACTCATGATCCTCTTGATATAGGTATTCTGTCTCAAAGCACTCCCAAGGGTTTGACCTTTTTTCATTTCAGTTCTTATGCTTTGAAAACTATTACTTACCCCCTTATAGTATTGTTTAGCTGCCACACAATCACTTCCATCATATTTCATTAGTTTTTCATCTAATTTTTTTAACTCAAAACTGTATAGTATTGAAATTCTTAAGTTTCAAACATTGTTTTTTTTTTGAGAATATGAATGGACTGAAAACTAATGAAATATGATTGAGGGAGTTGCATGGCAGTAGAAAATAATGTAGGGAGGTAAATGATAATTTTTTAAATATAAGGAATAAAATGAAACAAGGTCAAACTAGGGGAGGGTCTCAAGTTTAATTAACTCTATTCTCTTTCTTCAATAAAAGCATAAAGGCTTGAAATTTAAGCTTCAACTACCAAAGTTAGTGAGAAGTGGCATCTTTTGATTGATCTAATGAATAGTAATTCTATGTGCTCTCTAAATTTGAATGGATTGCTCTGATGGAATAAGATTGGGCTACTTTTCTGTGCTAATCTGCATTTGCTGTAAACTTTAGTTGGGACTATCCCTATAACTTCTATGAACTGCTTCTAGTATGAACAATTTGTGGCAATATCTCTCTTCTTCATGAATCACTATAAAATTGACCGTTCGCCTTAATTTCTTTTTTTTTTCTCCTTTTTCTTGGCTGTAGATTTCTGTTTCTATACAATTTTCCCTCATATTCATTTATTTTTGTATAGGCATGTATCAGATTCGAGAAGCAAACCAAATGGTGGAGGAGTTTATGCTTGCTGCTAATGTTTCAGTAGCTGAACAAATTCTGAAACATTTTCCTGGATGTTCACTACTAAGGTGAAATGGATTGTCTTCTTGGGATATTTATTGATTATCTGATATTTCAGGATTCTCAAGCCTTTATGTCCTTACCATTAAGGATAAGAGTGGATTAAATGAGAGAACAATGGTTCAACCTGTTCATTTCCTCTGCATTGTGGTCCTCGTGTTATTGAGGCATCTTGTAGATGTCATTATTGATTGATATTAAGTAGAATATAAATGGATTTGGTTCACTGTATGAATGCGACAGAGAGAACATTTAGTACTTCTATTACTTCCAAAGTTTCTGAATTGTTATCGATCTTTTTCCTTATTTTGTCCCAAAAAGACATCTTCTGGTTTAAGTAATCGCTTTTAGTATACATTGTTGGTACTCTTGGGTATTCTCAGGAGATTTTTCATGAATAGAATTCTTCAAATGCTTGTCAAATACAAGCTTGAGATGCTCTAGGGGGGTGAAAACATTGATTAATTTATTTCCTGTGTAGACGACATCCCACCCCAACTAAAGACATGCTTGAGCCATTGCTACGTACAGCTGTTGCTGTTGGTCTGAGCTTGGATGTCTCTTCCTCCAAAGCACTAGCTGATTCACTAGACCGTGCTGTGGTGAGGTTCTTAACAACATGCGTGCTCCTTGTTGTCAAGGCAACTCACAAATTTGGTGGTCCATTTCTCTGTCATTCGTATTCAAAGCTATTTATGCTATAGTGGGCTTTATGTTTATGGCATGTCCAATTACAGAGTGCTTTGTCTAGTTTGAAAGGACATTTTGTAGTAGACTATTTGACTTAAATTGAACTACCTGTTGGTTTTCATCTGTGCAAAATTTAAGGATTCTGAGATTTCTTTTTGGAAAAAGCTTTTATCTTTTTTATAGCTCTTGAGCTACATGGAATTTGCTACTGCAATCTTGTATACATATGTTTTCCAGGGTGATGATCCATATTTCAACAAACTGATCCGCATAATGGCAACCAGATGTATGACGCAGGTAATTTTGTTAGTAATTGAGATCTAAAACTACTTACTGTCTATTATAATTCTGATATATACTGATTGACTTGGATTGCAATCAGGCTGTTTATTTCTGTAGTGGGGATCTGAGCCCTCCAGAATTTCATCATTATGGGCTTGCAGCACCTCTTTACACTCATTTCACATCGCCTATCAGGAGATATGCTGGTTAGTGAAAATTTTAATCATGTTGATTCCCAAACATTTCATTTGGATAGTTGCAGCTGAGGTTGGAGTTTTTTTTCTTCGCTTTCAGATGTTGTTGTACACAGGCTGCTTGCTGCATCTTTAGGCATGTATAAACTTCCACCCATATTCAGTGACAAACCCCGACTGACTAGTATTGCTGACAGTAAGTGTTGTACTTATTTCGTGTTCAACTTTGTTGTTACAATTATGGGAATACTGGAACGATTCTCAGTTTCTGTGGATAAAGCACCTGATTAATATTCTTGGTATATGCATCTTTCGTAGATTGTTGTTTCCTTCATCGAGGAAATGTTTCTTAAATCTAACTTTTGCTTTTCTATTTGTGTGCGCGCCATCAAAAAGTTTATCTGCCTATGTTCAATGTCAGAGATATTGCTTACTATGTACAGATTTAAATGACCGGCATAGGAATGCACAGATGGCAAGCCGAGGTTCAGTAGAGCTCCATACGCTTATATTCTTCAGAAAACGGTAAGTGTTAATGTCTATGGTTTTCTGTCTCCGTCTCTCTCTCCTGTGTGCATATGCATGCTCACTCAAACTTATTAGCATACTGATATCATTCCTTTCATTTTTCCTTATCCCGTCTCTGTTTTGTTGCAGTCCTACAGACACGGAGGCCAGGATAGTGAAAATCAGATCAAATGGTTTTATTGTATTTGTTCCCAAGTGTGTACCTTTTCTTTTATATTTTCTTCTTTACAGTTTACATCTCTGCTGTTTAGCATACATGTATTTTATAAGGATTGTTGTCTAGAAGAATGAATCACGGTATGATTTGGTGCAGGTATGGTATTGAGGGGTCAGTATACTTGACGACAAGGAGTGAGAAAGGAAGTGGTGAATGGTATGTAGATGAGCAGCAGCAGAAGATAAAGAAGATGGATGGTACGGTTTCATACGGTGTACTGCAGAAAGTGAATGTTCATCTGGAAGTTGTAGAGCCGCAGCCTAACAGGCCTAAACTCCAACTTACCCTTCTTTAAACTCTTCTGTATTGCCTTCAAATGGAAAGTTAGAATGAGGTATTACTATGATTTTCTTGTAAAATACAGGCTTAGCTGAATTATTTAGTGTCATTTTATACAAATTCCCTGTGTGTTCTCTAAATGTGCCCTTTATTTGATAGACCATTTCGGTAAAGATGGATGAGTTTATGGCATAGGCGTGACTATTGTGTTGAGGCATTTGGCTTTTCTTTCCTTGCAAAGTTTCACTTCCTAACAATTGAAAAATCAATGCATGTAGCCTTTGCTTTTCATGGTTCCTCCGTCCCGGGAAGAACAATATCAATCCAATCTATATAGCCGAGTAATCCTAAAATGCTAGTGCAATCCTAATTTGGTAAAAATCAATTCGAAATCGAAAATAAACCAAGAAAAAAATTGATATATACTAATTAATATCCCGGTCAGGACAGAATCGACAAGTAGACAGTGGACCATAATGTGAGTGCCAGGGCAGCAGCTAGGTATGCCCATAAGAGGAGAACTGAACATTCTTCTTGCCCCACATCAAACAGCTGCGTCATCGTAGCTGCATTAACAATTCAGAAAGCTTTAAAATCGTTGCTCATGCTTAACCACTCTAATTATACATCTGATGAGGAACAGTAGGTGTGTGAAAATTACAAGGCTGAATGTAAGTAAGGACAGAAGGCTTACCGATATTCATGGCAGGTGGAACAGTGTACTGAACCATGAGCACAAAGTGGAACAGAGGGTCTGCTGGAAGGAAGCCAAGGCCGCTAGCCACTTTAACAACCCAAATACCAACTGCTGGGAGTATGAGGAAACGAACACACACCACTCCTATGATGACCATTGGTTTGATTCTTGATGACCGTAGACCTTGAATCAGGTTTCCTCCCAGTATAAGCGTGATACAAGGAATAGTCCCATCCCTACAACCCGAGAATTATTATGGACATCTTCTTGAAGACTAAAGCCTTTTAGTTGCTATGATGCATACATACCCGACTAATTTAACGGAGTCCTCGATCACCCGCAATGGCGCATTTTCTCCAATTATCAAGTTCTTCAGAAATGTAACAGCTCCAAAGGCAAGTCCTACAATCTGAGATAAAAGTCAAAACGAGTTTTAAGTTGATGGGAACTCTTTTTCCCAGTTCAAGTTTCAACTCCTAAAACAACTTACCGCACCAAGCGTTGGGGGCGCTAATAGCTCCTCCAAAATCTGATGACAAAATCCAATAACTTTACTCCATAATGAGGCCTGCCCATTTCCATGCGACGCACTCTGAAGAAAAAAAAAAGAAAAAGGGTGTAACAGTTACTTGTCGTCTCTATATGCATGCTTGCATATGATGACCAACATGCAAGGACTTTGGAGGAGGACACTTACTATTTGGCTTTCCGACATAACTGCAGAAGCATTTTCCTTATCGTTCCCCTTCAGAAGGTGAGTTTCTTGGGAAGCTTCCAAATCTGTGTTGGCTTCTTTTGGAAAACCGTCAGCTGCTTCAAGAGCTTTGAATTTCGTTGCAGAACTTCGTACAAGCTGGTAAGTATAGGTCCAGATGAAAAAGCCACCAAGCTGAACGAAATATAATATAATGAGATATATAGGTACAAATTTGTTCAATGCGAGTAGAAAAGAGGTAACAATTGCCTTACCGCCATAGAAAAAGATGCATATGAGAGTCCAATGGAGCGGCAGGTGCTTGGTTTACCAAATGGACTTGCGTCCTCGTCGCAGATTGCAGGGATGATTATTAGCACAAGATTTCCCAAGTTACCTGTTTCGATGAGCATGACAATTAACAAGACATAATTGTTTAGACCCAGTCATTAGGTGACAGAATTCAAATTACCTGATGAACATGAAGCAATGACAAGTCCTTCTATATGGGGCTTGGGTCTTAGTATTTTAACCAGTATCCACCCCAGAATCCCTCCGATCAAGAAGGTGAGGCCTATGTTAATGGGCATGAACCACCTGAACAGATTGTCAAGAAATGTCAGTTTTGCTCTTTAAAGTGACTATGGGAGCGTGAATAGTCTCAAACTTTACATCACGCCTTTTGTTTTGCTATCTAGTAACTCGTGAAAATATCGTATTTGCATGTCAGATGTAAGTTTATCTCTTATTCGTCTTTTTCACTGAACACGCTCGAGATGCCTCAGCGTTAACATGTTCATGGAACTTCAATTAGTTGTATAGAGTTAGCTTACCAGGATATAATGTCTTGGAATGTGACGGTCTCCGCCAAACTGGCAAACATGAGCGCGGGCGTAAACACCATGAACACAATCTGCAGTTCGATAATTAAAATGGACAGGTTTCTACGTGGACGGAAAAAAGAAAAACAGGGACAGCTGGAAACGTAGAGTGTACCTTATTGAGGGACCGTCGCGTATCAGCAGAAAGAAGATTGCAATAGTCGGTAGCCATGAAAGCTCCCAAGCCGCTTATTAACAAGACTTGTAGAATTGGCATAGAGGCAACCTCAAACAGTGACAAGAAACCCATCTTCTCCTATATATAAGGCTTGGTAATAAGATGGACAACAGGAAGGAAGCGAGGAGCAGAAACTAGGAATAAGTAGTCCCAATCGATATGCTTCTCTCCAATGTTTAGTGGCTAGTACTTCTAATAACGCTGTGCTCCAACACCAAACCTTTTATAGATAACAGAAAGCAGAAATGCTGAAATGATCCTTCAAGAAAAGGAAAGCCCTGAGAAGGAGCACGCAAAGATAGAGACAAACAAAACAAGAAGCAGTTTGAACAACAGATGACGCAGATAAAC
>JANZXV010000210.1:17939274-17949303 GCA_027576455.1 Erythroxylum roigii | reverse complement strand
ATGCGACTGCCAAATTGAATCTAGAGATCGTATCCTAGGTTATTCGGTAGTTAGATTTAATCAATGATCGTATCTTGATTAAATACAACCTAATGGAAAACCGAGATTTGTAGAGTGTTCTATTAGTCTCAGATCAATAGTCCAAAAAGATTTGTAAAGGCTTTAGAATGAGGAAATATACTTGATTGTGCTTAGGCCGAGATTGACCCTAGAATCGGACCTTACTCATACTCGACACTTCTCTCATTGTCGATTATTTGTTTCAATTTGTTTTCGATAGTTTAATTTTACTTTAATTTTCTAAATTGTTTTAAAACCAAAAACCCCCTTTTATTTTCCTTGCATCAATTAATTTTATTCCGAAAATTAACCGAATATTCCCTGTGGATTCGATCCCGACTTACCAAAACTACAAATTTTAGTGTGCAGAGTTAGGTAAATTTTGCAGTGCATTCGACACGCACTGTCAAGCTCTCGAACACTTGATCTTCTAGTTATAACCTGAGGATGCGACAGAGAGGGGGGTGAGTTTCACAGCTCGTGGGTAAAAGTTTATGAGAAATGAATAAGAAAAAGCCTTGAAAACATTTTACTTATCGTAGAAAATATCTTATTGCATCGTAAAAATATTTGCTTTTCAAAATTCTTTTCATGCAGTCAAAATTCACAACTTACAAAACTTGAAAGCATCAACTTGACAATTTACAGAGCAATGCACAAAAAATGGCTTCAGGGTTCCATGAAACAGAATAAGGAAACTGAAGTTTACCCTATGAACATAATGAGTCCATTTCGGAGCTCATATGCCACAAGCGGGCAGTCGGGAGAAGGCTCTTGTCAACTTGCACGTGATGAACAGAATGGTTCCACTCTCGCCCAAACAGAAGCACATAAGCATGCTCATATCATTTTATCAAATGCTCTAACTTTCAAGCTTTTCTATCTTTTCATTCATACAAAATGCCATGATATGTTTCAAGGCATAACATAAAATGTATTTCGAAATTCATCAAAAAAGTTCATATACCAAATTGTCAAAAATGTGCTCAAACCATTCATAACAATAGATGCAAAACTTATGATGCAATTTAAAATTAAAAAACTTCTTTGATATAAAGAAAACAGTATTGGCCTATTGATTCTATTATAAACATGTACCTGCCTTGATTTCCTTGCTTAAAGACTTGACTTGCTCAAAATGCCTCTTCTCTTTACAACAACCTAAGGTATCAAAGGTTCTTTGTTCCTCTTGTCCCTCTTGATCCCTTTATTCTTCACCAAATGAAGGGATCCTTAGCTCAAAGGGAAGCTCTTCTCTTCCTGTACCATTTTCTCTTCTTGAACAATCTCAAAATCTCTCTTGAAGGCTAAGGAAATTAAAACCCTAGCTTGTTTTCTCTTCTTTCTCTCTTTCATTCTTTTTCCCTTCGTATTTCTCTCTCTTCTTCATGATATGTCTCTCCTTTTTCCGTTCCATTTTCGTTCTCCCCTTTATTTATAAGCAAGACAACACTTCTTCTTCCCATTATGCCCTTAATGAGTCCAAAAAGTGCATTTTATCCTTCCTTATAGGTTTATGTTCTTTTAAACTTAAGTGTCTTACCAAAAATACCCTTGAACATCCCAATATAACACTTTCTTCTAGATAATATCCTCCATTGTCTTAAGTTTCTAATGCCTCCAAAATCATTCAATTTGATTCAGTGATTCAAAAGACATACTTCAAACATTTTTGGACTGCTATTGTCCAAAACAGCACACTATGAACAACTCACATCCAAAACTTGAACTTCTTAGGAACTAAATCACAATTCACTTCCTTCAGATACTTTGTAGCCCTATGTCTCTAGTTTACCACAAATCATAAATCACACCATTTGGATTCCTACAGATCAATATATCATCAAAACACTGAAGTATATTCAGTGGGATAACACCAGTACATAATGCTTAACACCAGTACATAATGCTTCGATTTTTGGTGGAGATGTAGAGAAAAGTCTTACGAATCTAATGGTTCAAGAATCAGGTCATTTGGAGGTCTAATGAAGAAATTATGGTCAAAAGAAGCGTTTAAACGCTCACCTCTTACCATTTGGCTAGTCCGCGGTATCACCCGCAAACACACGCCGAGGGTATCACCCCCAAACACCTACGGGTGGGGTGTGGGGTCCAAAAAAATCTATCTAGATCAATCTAGCATTTTTCCTGAAATCAAAACATGAACTTTACATTCATCCACCAATGTACTGCACCCAGTTCTCAACTTCATGAAACTTTTGAGACTCTTAAAGATAGAATTTAAATTCAATGTCTTCATAAGAAATGTAACCATATGTCTCTAGTTTAATGCAAACAAAGAATGGTCTCATTTGGATAACTAGAGAAAAAGTTATGGCCAACAGATGAACCACACTCAGTGGACATTTTCTAGATCAACTACTAATTTGTTTCCAAATCTTTTGTTATCACAACTCATACCAAGATCACTCTCTTACTCCCTCTACTTATCATTTTCAATAAAATCACATTTAAAATCAATTATACCTGGAAGTTGTCATTGAATACATGTACAATTATTTTTATGTGCAAAGATTCAATATTTATGTGCATATATGCTAACATTATGCATGAGAAAGAAAATGCATTTCCTTAATCTCTCTTTGAGCTCACATGTACCAAATTTTTGGGTTCTAACCCTTAGTATAGGAACGAGATGTTACATAGGAGGTAGTGACGTAGGAAACTCTCATTTTGGGAAGTACATCGATGTCGGCTTCTTCTCCACTTCTCTCTTCCTTCTTCTCTTTCTCAATCTCTCAACAATTCTCTCTAGGGTTCTTTTCAAGCTGGCTGGTGCAAAAGCTCCTTCATCTTCTTTATCATATTCTTTATATACCTTTTGTGTTCTGGGCAACCCTAGTATTTTTTCGGGGTCTAAAAGGCCCAAAAACTACCTCGAAACTTGACATTTTTTTAGTATCTGCACGTCTGCCCGACACAGGCTATAATCGTGGGCCACATCTGAGCCTTTTGTTACGATCATGGTAATCAGGCCACGCTCGTGGTCCATGTCCTTTACTTCTGTCACGATCATGGCATGGGTAGACTCCAGAGCTTCTTCAGCCTAATTAACAAACTAACACAATTTTGACCTAAACACATATTAAACGATTCAGTTAACACTTAAATACATATCAAACTACCCCCTAAAACATGATGCAATTCACACTTATCATGATTCTATGGTTGTTTTGGTTCTACTATATGGATTGTTGTGTTTCAGCCATTTTGAAGACAAGGTATACATCTCTCAATTTATGGCTTACAGGCTTAAGGTTGTTTGAAGAATTTAAGACTCTAATGTTTAACTTTTTTTAGAAGGAACACTTGATGACTTGTGTTGCTCAAGCCAAGGAGCATTTGGAACATGAGGGGGATCCTCCTAATGTTACCGAGTCCTCCTTTGGTTTAAGGGGTAGAGGTTGAACTCTAGATAAACCAGCTCCAAAAATGATGTGAATTGTTAGGTTTGGTCTGATTATTGTTCTTGTGTTGTTTGGTTTAGGATATCTTTTTTAGGGTCACCATATTTTAGATCCTAAGCCTCCATTGCCTTTACGGTTAGCGAGGTCTAATCTCATGACTTCTCTTGATTCACTTTTGGATAAATCTTGAAGAAATCCTGAGTATGACAGTGGTAGAGCGAAAAGAGCTACAAACTTGCTTACAAAGCTTAGAAATAACCTTGATCATATCATCCCAGAGGTGAACTGTTGTTATTCTCATTAGTCTTTCAATTATATTAAATGCTTTTCTATGGTATAGATGAATTTATATGCACAAAGTTTTAAGGGATACCAACTAAGTTCTACAACCATAGAAGATCTAAGTGGTCTGCAATTGGCTTTCATTATATTAATATAACTTCTCTTTATCCAAAATTACTATTGATCCTAATTTTGATGAAGAACCATCTCTTGGAACTTTAAAAAGATATTAAATAGGCAAATTCTTTCTTTCTTATTCATTTAATTTTTCTATTTTTTTATGTTGATGTGATGCAGTCGTGGTAAATTAATGAAACATGTTTTTGTGCTGAAGGAGTAATAGGTAATAGTGGAGAGTCATGATATAGATCCAGAACCAACATCCCTTCCTGCTAGTAAAGAGGTTTTCCCAAATCTTCCCATCATCACTATCACAAAGGAAATCTTATCTAAGCTAGGGCCATATGCAGAGTGTGCAATTTGTAAGACAATTTAGCTGTAGTTGACAAGATGCAGCCCTTCATGCTTGAAGTCCTAGCTGGTTAATTTCTTATCTCTTGTAATTATGTAAACATTATTTACTCCAGAAAAATATTTTTGGTTGAGGGATTGAAGTTTTATGTATATTGTGGCAGGATGTACATAAATCATGTCCTATTTTCCAGTATGATATGAACTAAAAACTAATGATCATTTTTACGATGGCTAGAAAGAGTGAGACAAGGAGGTTGAAAAAGATAGAAAAGGTGTTGCCTGCAAATTGTCACATTCCGTATGTTTTAAAGTCTACAAGATGAGGATTAGCCCAAGGAGTCTTCTAGAACATGGTAAGATCTTATGAAAGATTATGGAAGCTTTTGGAACATGGTAGAAGCTTGTGGAGAACTCTGGAATCTTCTGGAACCTGGTGGAAGCCTATAGAAGCTTGTGGAAGCTTATTGAACAATACGGAAAATTATAGAAATTATAAAAGCTTATAGAATGTTATTGATAGATATACATTGTACATAAAACATATAGAGTAGGGTAGAGAATTCTATAAGGTCAATGTAGATCAGTATACCCTTTAGGGGTTGCCTCATTTATACCATAGAGAACATCATAAACATTGTAGCATTCTTGAGAGAGTTCATTAATAGAAGCATCTTTGCATTATCCCATATTCCTTCTTCTCTTTAGCAACGTGTTTCGTGTTGAAGGATGACTTGGGAATGAGAGCATAATCAGGTGTCGAACGAGCAAGCCCGTTATAAGTGGTATCAGAACATTGTTAGAGATCCTTTGGTTATCATCAAGATGGCTAGCTCGAGCGAAGTGACTACCCATGAAGGAAGGGATGTCGAGTGGGTTCCTCCCACAAACAAGAGAAATAGAGATAAGTCTACTATAAGGGATGCCATGGATGAAATAATGGCTAAGCTCCTAAAGTTGGAGATCACCATAAGGGAAGATAGAGAGAGGATCGATGATTGAGACCAAAGAGTAGAGGAGCTGGAGAAGGAGCAAATTCTACTGTAGGAAAAGATGAATGAGACTATCAATATCGTTATCCCGGATGCTTCCAAAAAGGTGAGTTCCTTGTAAATTTCTCTTGCTGATAAAATTATTGTGCTTGACGAAGCATTTGCTATTTTGGCTAGAAGTAAAAGGAGATTGGAGCTTATGTAAGATGGCGATGACACAAGGAGTTGTGGCATCTGTTGCTTCCACTGCTTCTGCCAAAGTCAAGGTCTTGGAACCTAAGGCCTTTGGAGGAGCAAAGGACGTAAACCCCATTGATAGCTTCCTTTGGAGTATGGAGTAGTTGTTTAAGGCACTTGGCGCTATGAATCATGCCAAGATTATAGATAGTGCTTCCATCTACCTAGTAGATATGGCTATGGTGTAGTGGAGGAGAAGATACAACGATATTGAGAAGGCGACCTACACCATGAATAAATAGGATGACTTCAAGAAGGATTTGAAGAAGTAGTTTTACCTCGAGAACGTAGAGAAGGAAGCCTGGGCCAAATTGAGAAGACTCACACACTCAAAAATAATTCGAGAATAAGTTAAGGAGTTTCAAGAGGTATTGCTAGAAATTCCTAATTATCTAGACAAGAAGCAAGGGAAAGAAGGAGCTTAAAAGAGTCACAAGTCAAAGGAGGGTTCAAATAAGGGTCACAAGGAAGAAAAGGGTGGTGAGTGTTCCTCATTGAAGTGCTACCTTTACGACGGACCTCATCAAATTAGAGATTGTTTGAAGAAGAGCAAGCTTGTTGCACTCAAAGATGAAACCTTAAAATCAGTTGAAGGAAGTTGTGGATCCTTAGAAGTCCTTTATGCCATCAATGCCTAAGTAGACGTGTCAAACGTTGAAAGAAAAGGGTGATTATTTGTAAACGCAAGGATTGGTTGATAAGGTACAAGAGCCTTGATAGATACCAGGGCTACGAACAATTTTATGAAGGAAGAAGAAGGCAAACAGTTGGGCCTCAAGAATACACCCATCGATAATTCGATAAAGGCAGTGAACTCAGAGGCAAAAAGCATGTGTGGCGTGGTGAAGAACATAGAGATCCATATTAGTGAGTGGCATGGTTTTGTAGATTTTTCTATTGTTTCCATAGATGATTTATAGGTGGTGTTGGGCATGGAACAATCACGTCACAAAACAACTGAAGAACAAATCCAAATATGATAATTAGAGCATCTTAAATGTGAATAACATATTCATATCCAAGTTACACATTAATTTTGATGAAATAAACAAAGGAAAGAAAGAAAGAACTTGATTTGAACTCAAACTTGAAATATGGAATTTTTGGATTGTTCTTCTTGCTCCTCCTTTTTGCTCTCTCACCTTGGAAGATGGTGGCTGCTCTTTTTGGGTGTTTTATGTTCTTAAATAGTTCTTAAGGCTTCTAGGGTTCTTTGTAGGGTTTACCTATTTAATTTGGTTCCAAATATAACCCCAAAACGTTAAAATTATAAAAAGAGTCGCGTGTTGTAAATCTAAAATTCGCTAGAGGAATTGCTATCCACGCTCTCTGTCGCCACGATTGTGGCCAGCTTCTATACTTCCAATTCTTGTCTTTTCTTCAATTCCATATTTCCATACACTTAAACACACATCAAACACCTCTTGAAACATAAAATTAAGGTCCAAATCATTCTCAAAACCATTTAAACTCTTAAAATATAAACAAACACTAATATTGACATAATTTTAACCCTATATACATGATAATCATCTAAGAAATAATCAATAACACAATTAAACATCTATCAAAACATAGTATAATTTATAACTATCAGCATCCCCATACTTAAACTTTTTCTTTTCCTCAAGTAAAAACAAAAACAAAACACAAACTTAAACAAACCACACAATAACGCTTACATTTGAAGTAAACCACTTGTTAATATAGAATTTACGTACAATATACAAAATGCACAAGAAGGCGGTTAAATTGTGTATTCTTTTTGTGAATACAAAAACCTTTGATATTTCTTGAAAGGAACTTTTTTCAAACTATTAAATGAATACCAAAAATGTTATACAAAAATAGTTACGTGGTTAAATCGCAAATAACTTCTATATACTTGTTTAAGAACAAGAGAAATTAAAGCAAAAGGTTAGAAGATAGACACTGCAATTTTATACTGGTTCACCCCAAACCTTGAGCTACGTCCAGTCCTCAGAGTTCGTATGAGATTTCACTATACTTCTTTAATTTTACAAGTATTCTTTCTTCCCTTTCAGAGCCTCTTCAGGTCTCTTACACAAAGTATTCTTTATGCTATCTTAGTCTTTTCAGGCTCTTAGCCTTTTGTTCTCTCACTAGAAAGATATTGTGAGCTTTTTGTTACAGTAGAGTTGCTCCCATGTATCGCACTTTGAATACAGAATTTTTCTTTGTAAGTAATAACTTGAAAGCTAAAAGTTGAAAGTTCTTCAGTCTTCGACTACGACTAGTATTTATAGCCTAAGTCTCCAACTGCTTCTTAATAACTGCTTCTTATTTCTTTCCTGCTTCTTCTGTGTTTTTCGCTTCTTCTGTGTTTTCTACTTCTTCTATGGTTTTCGCTTCTTCTTTGTTTTCCGCTTCTTCTATGTTTTCCACTTGTTCTGTATTTTTCAGTTCTTCTGTGTTTTCTACCTCTTCTGTGTTTTTCGCTTCTTCTGTGTGTTCTGCTTCTTCTATGCTTTCTGCTTCTTCTGTGTTTTCGCTTCTTCTGTGTTTTTCGCTTCTTCTGTGTTTTTCGCTTCTTCTGTGTTTCTGCTTCCGCTTCTTTTGTACTTTCCGCTTCTTCTGTATTTTTCGCTTCTTCTGTGTTTTTCGCTTCTTCTGTGTTTTCGATTCTTTAGTATTTTCTACTTCTTCTGTGTTTTCCGCTTCTTCTGTGTTTTTGCTTCTTCTATATTTTTCGCTTCTTTTGTGTTTTCTGCATCTTCTTTGTTGTGGCTACACGCTTAACACACTTATCAAAATAGTTCATTTATTTATAATATTATTATTATTTGATTGTCACCAAAATTAATAGACGTGAAGTCTTCTTGACTTAACAATCTTCCCCTTTTTGATGATAACAAATAATCATAATTTTAGAAAGGTAAAAGTGAATAAACGAATATTATTTAGATAGCGAATAAGAAGACAACGAAAGATATACATATATATAAAAAACTTGTAGTCAATACTATCTTCTTTTTCTTATCTCTGGTCTCCCCATGTACTATCTTTCTTCCGCTTCTACTCTTCTCCCCCTATTTGTTATTAATCAAAAACTTTATTGAAGATGCTTCATGATTTCAGAAAACATTCATTGCATATCAGTGCGGATCAACTTGAGATTTTCTTCAATAGAGACTCGTAGTCATGTAGATCACCCACTGATCACCCAGATCATCAACCTTAGTATGAATTTCTTCAATTTCCTTTACTAAGGCTTCATGACTCCCCTGATGTGTGTGACTAACTTCTTCCAATACAATAGTAGAATCCTGTTGAGGCGTTCTTGGTGGATGGAAGTTTGTAGCAACAGATGTTTTTGAAGGTAAGACATCTAATTCTATGATTCTGATAACAGGAGGTTGTTATTGAGATTTCTTCCTTTCAAACACCAACTTCCTCTTAATTTATGTTTCTTTAGTCGATTTTGCTGGTTGATCTTGCAAAATTGAGACCAAAGATCTAGTAGCCTGTGGTGCTTTCTCTGTCTTTCCAGAATCTTCACCAAGATTCAAACCTTTCCCTTTCTTCTGTTCTTGTTGACGCAAGGTTAATAATCTTGGTGACCTTCTTGATTGTTTGGATTTCTCGGAATGAAGTGTCTTCCCCTTTCTTTTCAACGACACTTGTTTTACAGACTGTTTCACTTCGCTTTCTTCTCTGTGTGAAATCGTCTTAGCTTTTATTGATTCATCTGACGATTTATTCTTCTTTTCTTCTATAGATATTCTTCCTATGGATTGAGGTTTTGTCATCCTTGCGGGTGTAACATTTTCACTCAAGCTGTGTCTGACAATACGCTCCCCCTCAATCCTTGCTTTTGCCATAGAATCTATATCCTCCTTCTCTTGAATCTTCAAACCCATTCTACTGACAATTGACGCATTAATGATTCTTTTTATATTCATCTTCATTCTGTTTCCTCTATCAAGAAGAATTCCATAATCTCTAAAGATCCTTGTTATCAGCATACCATACAGTAAGGCATTAGAATCTCTCTTCAACTTCATCATTTAATTTAAAATTAAGTGTGGAAGATCTATAGGTTGATGGTTGAGTAGATGAAACAAGCATTGCTCATCTATCGTCATCACAACATTCTTCAAGCCTGTTCTTCGTAGAACACAATGAAAAAGTAGCGCATGTAGAACCCTAGCCCTCGGAACAAGAGTTGACACCTTCTTGTCCTTTGGGTTACTACTTCCATAGAGTTGTCGATTGATATGTGCTTTTTCTACATGACTTGAGTCATCCATCTTGTGTTATCAGACAGCTTTGCTCTAACACATAGACATTCACTAACTTTCTCGATTAACTCCAGTGTCACAATAACCGACAATCTATCCAACATTGATACTAAGGTATCGTCTGCTACTTTTTCATTCCTCCAAAACTCATACACTTCATTCAGATAGACTATTTCACGGACCTGAAAGAAATTTTTCCATCCCATTGCATCAATTTCTGGTTCAATGTCCATCTGGTTCTTCTTCAAAGAATCGAAATCAACATGTCTTCCATAAATCATAGATTGCTCCATTTGT
>JANZXV010000210.1:17905028-17920031 GCA_027576455.1 Erythroxylum roigii | reverse complement strand
TAAGTTTTGCAAGAGGTTGAGTAATGAATTTAAATATATCCAATTTTAAATGAAACGTTAAAATCAAAATTAATGTACGAGTGATTTTGATGGGTAAAATTTGAGAATAGCAAAAAGTTTATTTGACTTTTCTAAGCTTTTATATATCATTAATTATGATCATTCACCGAAAATGACAAGCCAAGCGCTGTAAACTAGCCATTTTTTATAATCCCTCAAATTCACCACTAGCCCTAATTTACTCTTTATTATCCTCTCTTGTTGCTGTTTTCCACTGTCTTTTCTTCTTCTTTGATTGCACCGACTATGACTTCTTCACCTCTTTTATTTTCTTCGATGACATGTTCTTCTTTTTTCATTTTTCTTTTGACGCTTTGCTTTCCATGACGTCGGGTCAGGTCTACGTTGGCGTTGAGGAACGACGGAGCTTCGACCGAAGGGAGAACGACCTGGGAGGAAGAAGACATCGAAGAGCTGATGAGCAAAGGAGGCAAGCGTGGAGGACAAGCTGTCGAGGCGAGTGTGGTGCGGGGAGGAGGAGAGCTGACGTCGACGAGGAGCTGTCGAGGCTAGATCTACACAGATCTACACAGATGAGGCTAGATCTACATGGGGAGGAGAACGGAGAACAGCCGGGGCAGGCGAGGAGGAGAACAACTAGGGCAGATCTACACAGATTAGGGAAAAAAAATTTTGCAGCTGGAAGGCTTGACACACTCACACCGCAGCTGGACTCCTAGATGCGCGACAACTCCAGAGTTTTTCGTTCCTACTCTCTTAATGATTATTTTCCTTACTTTGATATTTAATTTGTTGATTATTTAATAGGTTTGTCCCTGCCGAGGATTTCAACCTCGCCCTGCTTACTCTGGAGTTGGAATTTGTTAAAAAATGACCGATAAATGAACAGGTTCTATGTTTTTCTGGGTTTTGTTATGGATTTTCTTTAGTTTTAACGATAGTGGAGGGTTAAAAGATATCTTCATGTTATTTTGTAGATTGATGCCGTTAAGTTGGCAGATCAACTTAGGAAGGGATATGTTAACCAGGTAGAGTGAGTTATTACTTGCTCACCGCTTAACAGATACATCTCAACTGGAAGGTTATGGGATTGATTTAGTTATTCAATTTGTGTTTCTTATGTGTCAGGTTATGACCGCAGGGCAAAGAGTATCATTTCAGTATCTTGGAAATAATTACATTTTCACCGTCAATCAAGCTGCTGTCGAGGGGAGAGAAAAATCTAATGATATTGAAAGAGGGATTTTTTTCAAATGATATATACATTCTCTTTGAAGCATCAAATGCGAGTGGCATAAAGGTTTGTTTTAATTTTGGTTTTATCAAAGTTGGTGGTTCTCTATTTTTGGTGTTTATTGAGGTAGGTAGAAGATGGTAGAGATGTCAACCAATTGTTCAAAGTTGCAAAACTAGAAAATTTGAACTGCTTAATCTTTTCTAGGTTTGCTGGAAGTTTAAGTTCAGATCTAAAGCTTTGGTATAAGCTGCTGAAAATTCAAATTATCATTGTTGGAACTTTTGGTTAGAATAGTTGGGGTTTTAGAAAAGGAAAACAAACAATGAGTTCGATCCTAGAATTAGGAAACCAGGAATTACTCCTAAGGTCTAAGAATTACTCTTATAAGAAGGCATCATGCATTCTAGTTGAAACCTCAAATTTAGTCAGCCTTGCTTTGAAAGGTTGATTATATATATGTGCTTGCTGCCCTTTGTATCACATTGACTCCTACCCTTCATTCCACCATATTAAACCTTGTGATTGAGTGATTTGTCCTCTTCTTTTTTTTTTCTCCTTTAAACTTTTTGTCACAAGATCACAAACTTATTACTTACTCCCTGAGTTATGCAGATTGTTAATCAGCGTGAAGCTGCCAGTAGTAACATCTTTAGGCACAAAGAGTTTAATCTCCAGTCACTTGGCATAGGTGGTCTAAGTGCAGAATTTGCTGATATATTTTGAAGAGCTTTTGCCTCGTGTTTTTCCACCTCATGTGACAAGCAAGTAAGGGCCTACCATCTAAGTTAATGCAAATCTAGTTCATGTTATCTTTGTGTCCTTTACTCTTGTTAATGGAGCACTTGTTGACATAGATTGGGGATAAAGCACGTAAAAGGTATGTTGCTTTATGGACCTCCTGGAACTGGAAAAACTCTTATGGCTCGCCAAATTGGAAAAATGCTTAATAGGAAGGAACCAAAGGTCTGGAATAACTTTAACTTTTGTGTCTGTTTGTGCGTGCATTTAAATCTGTTCTTTTACTTACATGTGCACATCTTTTTGAATGTGTGTAAATGCATATGTTTAACAGAATTGTGTGTGCTTGTTTATGCATGTACTTTTATGCTATCATTATTTGAAATTTGAAATTTGCTTTTTCTTTTGATGTAGATTTTGGAGATGAGATGTAATGGAAGTTCAATGAATGCTGTTGTTTTTCGTTTTATAGTATATTAAACTAGTTAGATGTTTATCATCCTCCTGTATCCCTGATCAGATGTATCATTGGTGCACTGAAATGGTTCTAACTTTCTATTTCATGGTTTGTCCTGTTTCTCATTAGGTGCAATGAGATTTCAAATGCTGCATGCTATTAGACATGGATTATGACGCATTTAGTATGTTGTTTATCTTTTCAAGATAACAATCTCATTATATTCAGTAATAATGTGCAAATATTGCCTCAAATGATTTAACCATTAAAACTTCAACTTCATTTATCATTTTTTAGAATATCTATTAAAATTGGATTGCTGTCCCTCTATGTGTTCATGTTCCTCCTGTTGCTGTCGTTTCAGTAAATTTGATTAATATGATTGTGTATACCTTCATGTACTGCTTTACTGGCAACTTATAGCTTTCTGATTCAAAATGATTGAATTGTACAAGTGATTTCTGGGATGGGACATTGCTGATTTTTTTTGCTCGTTGACTCTATGAATTTTTTTTCTTAGGATGCAGCTATTGAGAAGCAAGCTAGGGAAATGAAACAAATTTTAGCTATTTTTGCACATTTGGCAAATACTGGAGTAATTCATAGTTTGTTACTCAATTCTTCTGCGTTAATTGAAGATCCATCAAGTGCCACAACATCAAATACCCTAGCTACTCATGTAAGTTTATAAATTTATAAAATCTTTAACAGTTAATTTCATTTCTTATCATTATCATTGTATTATTATAAATGTTAGTACTAAATTTATAGCTTAATATTTTATAAACTAATTAACTAATTTTATTTTTATTTGCTTTGTAGGAAACAAATCAACAGTGAACTTCATCCTGAAGAATAGCCAAGAAATTTTACCTTAGAGAGTTTTAGCTTAAATTAGTACGTAGTATTTTGAGATAATTGTAATAAATAATTTTCTTGGATATTAAATTTTCCAATTTAATATATTGGAAATTAGAATTTTATACATTTTGGTGATTTTTATATATTTTATATATACAAATAATTTTTATTTTCTTGTCTGATAATATCTTGGCACTAAAAATTCATATCATTTGTGACAACTTCTATTTTATGGTCACCAATGCAAAAATTTGTATCGATTATAAGTAATTAAATTGTTAAATTTAATTATATTATTTGCGACAAACACGAACACATTAGTGATAGTTTCATTTGTGATAATAAACATAGTTAGTGACAGTACTTTTTGTAAGAACAAAATTTCATTTTTGTGACGAAATGATATTGACACTATTTTATTAAAATATTAGTGACCAAGAAGCAATGGACATTGATAAAAAAATTATTAGTGACAAATACTTTGTCAACATTTATAATTATTTTAGTGGCGATAATGTTGTCACAATAAAATAAAGTACTGTTACGTCTTTATTCGTCACTACTTTATATTATTTGTGTCAACAAACTTGTCATAAATATATTAAGTTGCTGTTACCGTATAGTGTTGTCACAAATTCCATATGTTTTTATATTATTTGTGTCAACAAAATTGTGATAAATATATGAAGTTGCTGTGACCATATAGTGTTGTCAAACATTCTATAAGTTTTAGTTTCGGAACTTTTTGTCACAATATGATGACAAATTGTTACAACTTTATTTGTCACTATTTTAAATTATTTGTGTCCAAAACCTTGTCATAAATAAATACAATTATTGTGGGCATATCGTGTTGTCACATATTTCATAGGTTTTAGTGTCGGCAATTTTGTCACATTAATATGAAGTTTTGTTACGACTTAACTAGTCACTACTTTCTATTATTTGTGACGATAAATTTGTCATAAATATTTGAAGTTATTACGACCACATAGCTTTGTCACATATTTAACAAGTTTTAGTGTCAATAATAGTGTCACAAAAGTTTTGCATAATTGTGACCATTGTTTAAATTCGTCACAATTTTAGTAGTGACGAAGGTATTTGTGACGGGAGGTGACGACTTAAAATATGGGTCACTATTAATAATAGTGACAAATATTACTCCTTTTAGTAACAACTTTTACCTTCACTAAAAATACAATTTCTTGTAGTGATAGATCCTTGTATAGCTTGACAGAGACATAGACAACAGAGAAATGACAAGAAAGAAATAACAGTATGGCGAGTGATTGGTTTTCAATCAAATCTTCAAGTGGAAGATCGATGATTTTCTATCCACATCGGAAGTGGGTGAGATTAGAAGCCTCCGCCTTAAAGGCTATTTAAGGAGGCATATGCTTAAGGTTTTATATATCCCAAAATCTCTTTCTCATAACCTTGGGTATTAATTCTTAGTGTGGATTGTGAGATCTTTCTCTTGTAATCTTTGTTTTTCTATAGTGAAAAGTTTTCTATCTTACCCGTAGTTTTTCTCTATATTCATTTAGGAGTTTTTCACGTTAAATCTTGTGTGTTCTTTTTTTATTTCAATTTCTTTTATTAGTATGTTTGTTCTATCCGGGTGAAGTTCATCTACTATCAACATTATCATTAAATATGAAATAATGTTTATTTAAAAGACTTGATAATAGTTTTCAAAAAACACTAAACATTATTAAACAAAAAATTCTACAAGAAACGAGTTTCTTTTAAGAGTCATTTAACCGGTGGATTATAATCAAATCCAAGTGATTTAATTTAAAGTAATGATGTATATGGTTGAAACATCTTATAGTTTGTCTATATGTTAGATATTGTTTTCTACAATCTCTTCAGTAAGTACAACACCTGTATTATTTGGTTCCTCGTTCTTTGTATGAAATACTCGTAACATGTTATATCGTAGTGATAAAGAGGAACAATCAGATTGATTAATTTTGTGCCAGTTGGCGTGCCTAGTAGTTTGCTAATCATCTGTTGAACCAAGTTATAAGACTTTTATTGATCAGCTAATTGAAGTCTCTTATGTTGATGATTTTTTTGGCTTTCCAATGACAAGTTCTAAGAGTCGCCTATTAGTGAAATGGTCAAACTTGGTCGGTCTTAGGTCATTGTTCTTAGATGTTGGATAAAGCTTGAAGCAGCGGAAAAAGGTTAAGTAGGCGTATCAAAATGCATCATATATTTAAAAGATACAGTAGCCCGAATTATGCAGGTGGGTAGAAAGAGTTTGCCTGCCCGTAGATATTTTGGTGATGCAAAAGATTCGAACTTTTTAAATTGTCACGTGTTCAACTTGGCGTGCTTGGTTCTATAATGTAAAGGTCGATAGTCTTATTCACTGGAGATAACAATTATTTCTTTGATCAACTGAAATTTTACTTTTTTGCAAAGATATTGGAGGATAAAAAAATTGATTTATAGTGGTAAGTGGTAACAGTTCATTTTGGATATCGTACCTACTCCGGATGGGATTGAGTTTTGTGTGTGTGTCTCTTTTTTGTAGTCAAGTCAAGTAATCATCGCGGAGCTTGAGCTGGCTGGCATTGGCATCTTTATCATTTGGGTATGTATAGGTTACAGGGAAAAAAGTAGGGGAAAAGTTGGCAAGTTGGCACTAAAGGAGAAGGTGACTGAAGCTGGTGCTTTTGTGAGCTTGGAAAGACTAGGCATAAATCCCGGAATTCAACGTGCACTTTGTGTCTACAAGTAGATATTAGATACTGAAAAACGAGGGCCCTGGTTAATTTAGAGTTTTTTTTTTTAATATTTGAGGAAACAAGATAATATCGGTACTACAACGCTTTTAGATGTACACTTTATATGTGGAAGGATAACCTCGGAACTTGGTGGAGCCTGACGTTTGCAATCACAAAGACAACAGGTAATGCTTTTATTAAAAATTTGAAAAACAAAAGGGACAAGTGGGAAGTGAAGTAACTGATATAGGATGGATAGCAGAAAGAGCTACGCATTCAGAGCAGTATCGATGAAGTTTGCCGGCATTGCACAAACTGCAGTTATGAAGATGGTACCAAACCCTCTCAGAGCAGTATCAATGAAGTTTGCCGGCATTGCACAAACTGCAGTTATGAAGATGGTACCAAACCCTCTCAGAGCAGTATCAACGAAGTTTGCCGGCATTGCACAAACTGCAGTTATGAAGATGGTACCAAACCCTCCCGCAGCATGTTAATTCTATTTTTATACTCTTTCTTGTTCAAAATAAAAGTCATTTTAAAAAGATTTTAATTATTACTTTTTATATATGATTATAATTTTACTTCCAAAATTACCCTTTAATTTTTTTCGCATCCTAATTACATAAATTATATTTTTAAGACACTTTAATATGCAATTAATAAGGGTATATTAAATATTTTATTAACTTTTTTAATAAGTGTGTATCCCTCTAAAATGACTTTTATTTTAAATAGGAAAAATTATTTCCTAAAAGACAATAAAAATAGAATTCTAAAAATTTTGATAACTTGATTAACCGAATTGTCCCCCCTTACAATCTACATAGACTGATATGCTTTTCGTTGCTACAAGAAAAATGTAAGAAAAACAAAAGAGAAAGTCTAAAGAACAACGTTATTGGATGGTCAAGGCAGGAAGCTAATGTCATGAGAAGCATGAATATTGAGGTTTACGCTACTAGCTTCTTCCTTGACGTTCAATGCTGCCCCATCAGATTCAGCCATCACTGTTCCATTCTCACCGCCAGAAGATGATGAGATTGCAGGAAAGTGTCCGCACTTCTGACACCTAGAGACAACCGCCAGGATCTGACGGCATGAAGGACATGAAGAGTGGGATTCAAGCCACGCGTCTATGCAGGAAACATGGAAGGTATGGCCGCACCGAGGCAGAACCCTCACTTCTTCTCCTTCCACAAATTCAGCCAAGCAAATTGCGCATTCTGTCCATTGGAAGTTCGCTTCTTTATCTGTTGCCTTGATACTCTTGCTGTACGTGTACTTGGGCAGGGACTTGAGGATCTTCTTCTTCAATCCTTTGTTTGCTGAAGCATGTTGCTGTTGCGATGAAGAACTCCCGCTGCCACTTCTGCCATGGTTGCGAAGCCAGGAGCATCGAATCACCGTGATCATACCCACCATGCATATCAGTGCACTCAATAGAGCAGCCATTATGATCACCATGTCGGACTCTACGTTCGCTGCCTTTGGGGGCTCTGCAATCTTTGTCGAAGTCTGCATCGAAGACTTTGATTCAAGCACTCTGAAGCTTGGAAAGCGGGTCATAGTCTTCACCTCTTCACTCTTCTTCTCACGTGTATATGTATAAGTTCTTGGAGTGGTCTAATTAGACTTTGATGGATTGTTAAGGAAGAAGAGAAAAAAGTAGGAAAGGATTTGAGTTATGCAACTTCTATATTAACTGAAGGTGTCTTTTGATTTTTGTTTGCGTATGCCTATGGTATATATAGGCATAGAGGGAAGCGAAAAGGTGGGGAAGCCTGAGCTCTGATCTTTTCAAAGTTTGGTAGCCATCAAGGGAGTATTCAATTAGATAAACGGGATTCTCAAAAAGAGAAAAAGTGAATGTCAGATATTTATATGAGTTCAGATATTTTGTTTAATATTTTGTTTAATATTATACTATTCTATTCTGTCTTATAGAATTTAAGACATTTATTTTACAGGGTCTACGTGAATCCTATGCAAAACTCATATAAATAAATAGCTGAAATTTATTAAACACAATAAAATACTATAACATTAAACAGAAGATTTGAACTCTATTTAGATAGTGACATGTGCTATGTTATAATAGCACTGAAAGGCAGGTAGGTTCTCCGATACTTCGCGTCACTTGTCAAATAGATAGAACCTAAAAGTCACGGAAAAGTCGAGCGTTTTAGGATTTTATCTGTCACTCTATACTCTTTCTTTGATAAACACTATAAAAAGTCTAGGCAGGTTGGTCATGTCAAATTTGACTAGTACAATCTTGGTTTCATTTTCGAATATTATTTAAAAGGACTCAAATATTTTTGTAATTTCATGATGTAATAGATAAATAAATAAATTTATATTTGCAAAATTTACTCAAAAATTCTTAAAAATCTTCCAGTCCAAATTTATCTTTGTTGTCTTTATCTTTCATTTCTCTCTCAGAGAACCTTGAAATAAGGAATTCAAATCACTCTTACTTTTTAGACATTTATTCAACAAGGTAATCATATATAGTATCTCATCTTCAATAAATTTGTTTAGATATAGTTTTGGATATGATAGTTGATGATGTGATTACATCGCTAAATTCAACGTATGCAATGATAAAGAGGGGGTAACTTGTTGGATTTGTGTATATCTATAATTTTAGGTTTATGCGTGAATAGTTTTTGTCATTTTAGTTTTAGTTTAATGGAACAAAAAAGAGAAGAAGTTCTGAGGCGTTAAAGGTGGAGGAAGATCAACGTAACATCATAAGCTCTCTTGTCTTCCTCCCCATTTTTACCTAACACCTCAACCAGATGACTCCTTTTAAGCTCCATTTTGTGTAATAGGCAATTCTGACACCTTAACCAAACCACCCGACATGAGGCTCATTTTGCCACCAATAGGCAATTCTAAGAACTCAACTAGTTCACCCACTTACTCTATTTCGTCACTAATAGGTATTTAAATCATGTGTAGTTATTTTAATATGAGTACTTGCATCTATTAACATTTGTTGGCATCTATTGTAGAATAGTATATATAATGGAGTTTTCTGACTAATATAGTGGTACTTATGGAATAATAATGATTATATTATGGATTATTGTTTAACAATTAATATAAGGATTATTTTCTGATTTTTTCAATATTTTTTAATTATATAGAGCTTGAGTTTCCATAAAGATGTATTTGTTGACAAGGAAAATGAATTGTGAAAAACATATAACATTATTATCCATCCTTATTAATACATTTAATTAAATATCGTAACTAACAAATTTTAAAACCTAAAGTCTAATGTTTAAATACCATATCTTCATATTGTAAAAACTTCAAGCCTAGGTAGAAAATAGTACCACCACCACACAATAAAATTCATACCAAGATAGTGTAGAAAAATATCATTACTTAACTACTTACACATTAGTGATACCCTAACTTTAATACGTAAATATCATATCAAAAATTAGTATAAGCAATACCATACCTCATTACATACCATATCATACTTATGTACAAAAAGTATCATTATTCATTAAAAATAAATAACAACTTCTCTTTTATAAGAGATTATCATGACTAAGTATAAAAAAATCATACCTCAATACAAGCTATATCATGATTCAACACATGTAATACTAGTCTTATGTACAAAAAAGTACCATCAGTCATTAAAATAAGTTCACCCACATGGTAAAATGGGAATTCCATAAATAACAACAAAGAGGATTATGGCACAATGTAAACTATACCATAAATACATTCAATACTACACCTAAGTACAAAGAATATCATCTTTCATTAAATAAGTAACTCCTATATTTTACAAGGGAAATACCATGACTAACTAATACATAATGCCATATCTCAATACAAACTATACTAGAACTTAATACATTCAATACCACTGCTATATACAAAAAGTATTATAACATATGAAAAATAAGTAACACCTTCCCTTAAATATGAGAATAATATGACTGAGTCAAATAATACCAAGCAACAATGTACAATAAAGTAAAACACCATATATCCCATTCCACGCATATTTATAATCACTACCACAATTCATTATGGATAAGTAATACATTCACTTATCTAAATGCAAACTAAGAAGGACATAGATTGGTTTATGCTTGTGTAACAAACTATATACATTAAAGTTTTTGTTAGACGTAATTAGTTAAACACCTATATGGTCAATAATGTTCATGTTATAATTTTTGAAGGGACAATATAAAGGATACATTTTGACTTATATTTATGTACAAACTTGTGTCAATTATAGGTAGTCTTGGACATGGTTAACTTCACACTCCTATGGTCAATGGTGTTCATGCTAGAAATACTAAAGGGACATCACAAAGGACACAAATTGGTACACACCTATATACCAAATCATGTCTTCTAATTTAATTCACATTGTTCTAGCTAACAAAGTAATTTTCTATGTAGCAAGCTTCCTTGAGAAACTTTAAATAACTTCTCTTACTTGTAAAGCATATCCTCTTCTTCTTTCATTTCTTAGTACCAAATAGAACCAAAAGTAAATAACATAAGTCTCTATTAATTCTTCCATCCTACGATATTTAATAAACTAACATAGTAAGGTAGTTGGTGTACCGATATACCAACCGAACAACTAAGAAGTAAGTAGACAATATCACTCACATTTTCCTCTCTATCTTTATACAATTTATATGTTTATATTTTATATCTCTAATAGATATATTTAGACATTCATTTAGAATGGTTTCTGGGGTGTTGAGTCTAGTAAAATAACTAAGTTGGTGAGGTATGTAGTAAGGGACAATATTATATTATTAGTTTATTTTTATGGTATTGGTTGAGACTATAGCTTATAGCTTATCTAGGTGATGATTTATTAGTAGATATGTTTTAAATTTTTATGGATTTTATGTTTAGTTTGGTTATGGTTGAAATTTATATTTTTATTGCCAAATTCCATAAAAGAAGGATAAAATCATAATTAGTGCATCATCTCCTTCACAAGAAGGAAAGAAGAAGGTTATAAAGGCGAAAACAAACGTAATTAGCAATTATTTTATTACAATTAATATGATGATTATATAAGGTTATTTTAGTTGGAAACTTTAAAATGTAGGTCGAGAATGAAGTTGTCACCTCTAGGACAAGTCGATGAAATGGGGGTGTAGAGAAAAAGTTATGATATTTGCACCAAAGTAAACCAACTTTATATAGTTTGGTGATTGAGTATTACTGTTATATGATTATGGGTACTTTATATGAATATTTATAAAGTTGTCAAATACGTTGTTATTTAAGGAAGGTCTTCAAATTGATGCAAAGCCTTACTCTAAAGCATCTGAAGTAGATTATCGTTATGAGATATAGTGAACTTTGAAATATAAAGAGGTTTAAGATTAGGAGGGATATATGCTATGATAAGGCTATATTTTCATACTTATTAGGGGCTAAATTAGTTATAATTTAACATCCTTTTAGCATGTTTTATATGAAATATATGGCATTTTCCTATGTTTAGTTTATTTTCTTGTAAGTGATGATTTTGAGGAGAAATCATATAGTTGAGTGTGATATTCTTCATAGTTGTTCAATTAAGGAGATATTAGTGTTGATAGGAAGCTAACAAAAAGTACAACAACTTTATAGAAGGCATCAAAGATCTTTTCCAGCTAACAGAAGTCAAAATTTTAAGAAGATTAGAGAAGTAGGCAATACAATAACAACACGAGTCCATGTTAAGCAACACCTAAACGTGTTTAAGAAGCAGTGAGTAACATGAAGAGACATGGCATGTACACAAGATCATGTCTGACCTATGCTCTATAAGACACTTGTATGTCTCACCGCGTTTAGTTCTCTATGAAGCATTGTTAAACATTAGAGAGCATGGGCATAACACAATACCATGTTTGGATCATATTAAGAAAAATTTTAGAGTTCGAGCTCTAGAAGCTAATTAACACCAATATGGAAGCTGGTCTGACCTGTAACATATAATTTAAAGACACATAAAAACATAACTTTACCAAACTTGTGACTCTATTATGTGACTATAGCCTATAAATAATCTTATTAAGGTTCTTTATTTTAGGAGGCTAGTGATGACCTCTTTTGTCATTAAGTTGATACTTCTAGGGTTTCTTCATATAAAAGAAGGATTTGGATTAAGATCATAGGAGAATTATGATAACTCTTCCAACTCTTTCTTCTTTTCTTTATTTTATATTAAGATTAGTTTGATTTACTTTTGATTTTATGATGTTTAGTAGCCAAATCCCTATTATTAATGCATAAGTATCTATTGGTTTGTTTAATTTATTATCTTTGATCTTAGTTGTTAGATTTATTCCTAATCAACATTGATTCAA
The DNA here is from genome assembly GCA_027576455.1 of Erythroxylum roigii. NCBI lineage: Eukaryota > Viridiplantae > Streptophyta > Magnoliopsida > Malpighiales > Erythroxylaceae > Erythroxylum > Erythroxylum roigii. The sequence continues at coordinate 17,907,608 of JANZXV010000210.1, read as the reverse complement.
TAGTATATGAAGGAATAAGAGGTAAACTATAATATGTGCACTAAGAGAATAAACACCTTATATTTAGAGAAAGAGATATCCTAGACTATTGTGATAACTGAAGAGATTAATCATACTTAATAAGTTTGATTAAGATTAGTTGAGCATGTGAGAGGCTATAATTCCTTAATTAAATATAACTTTAGGCCTCGAGAGAGGGAATAGTTGCATTAGGCTAATTGTTATTTCAACTTTGATCATTAATCATCATATGATAATTGGAATTCCAAATTAATTGAATCTTCAAACCTTACTAGTTGTTATCTTCAAACTTTTTTACTATTTAATTACTTTGCTTTAGTTCCATAATTTACTTATATTTTATAAACTCTTGTATTATTTAATTTAATTGCATTGTTCGCTAGGATTAAAAAGTATAATAATGTAGTCATCTTGGGATTGATACTTTAAAATTATTATTAGTTATAAGTGATTTTCTATACTTGCAAATAGATTTAATCAAGTTTTTGGAATCATTATTAGGGATTATTTGCTTACTATATTATTAATTCTAGTTTTTTTTATTTTTATTTTTTCATTTGTTTTTAGGTAATCGATGTAAGATAGGAGATCTACGAGTGATAACTTAGACATGTTTTTTCTTGCAGACCCTAAAATTGAGCGAACATGTAGATATAATAAAGTAAGAAAGATAAAACAAATGGATCCTAATCAAGATAACATCATTGTTAGTATAAAGTAACAACACCTCAAACATGTATAAGGAACATTCAGATGCCAATAATTAATGCAAGTCTCTCATACATTAGACTGAATCAAGTTAAAACAAGTCCATCTCCACTTGCTACTGATGTTAAGTGGATCACCTAAGAAGATAGACCCATTCATCAAAAAATTTTATCTGATGATCCAAACAATTCCAATTAATAGTCTTACAAAAGATGAGCTTCAAATGAGTTGCTTCCCTTACTACATGAGAGATTTAGCAAGGATGTAGTTGATCTTGATCGAGGTTGTCATAACTCGGTATCACATCGGGCCCATAACAACCGTCGCGTACCTGGGCTAAAGACACTCACAATATCCTTAATCTGACTATGCAAGGCTAACTGAATATCTATCTTCCTTTTTTTGAAAAATTTGGCCAACACAACAACCGTAATTTAAAAATCCCAAATCCTGCAAACAATTTCAATTACACTTCTATATTCACATCCAACTACAGCTTCAGGACTTTAATGTCTACTCAAGGCAATCTTAACTCAAGGCAATCTTAACAACCGTATCAAAAGTTTATATATAAAGTCTTTTACAACAACAAAACAGTCAAAAGTTAAATTTATAAAATTATAAAACATATTAATATGACTAAAGTAATAAAAACAGTAAAACAGTTCATAGGCCACTATGCAATTAAAGTATAAAATAGGAAACTACCCACGTGCGTTGATACCCCGAAAATGTCAAAAGATCGCACGATCTACTTAGAGCTTCAAACTCACTAAATTAACCTGCATAATTGGAAATCAGGGGGGGGTGAGTACACTAGGTACTCAGTGAGCAGGTAAAAACATATATCACAAATAGAATTCGATTCATACCAAGACGGTGTAGATAACTAATAAAGTGAATATATATCACATAGAAGCCTATGACTTAACGTATACTGGTTAGAAACCATATAGGCCTAGCCTATTAACTCACTCATCCGGTGAGCATAGGTTCCAGTTCTAGTACACAAAAGCATAAAAACATCATATGTAGTAATCAAATCTTGACAGAAAACCAATATCAGGATAAGCCAAAACAATCATGTGTGACACCACTAGTCGGCCAAACTAATGTGCACACCCATCGATACTCGGTATTGGCTCGACTTTCGTCCTTGCTGAGTTCGGACTACAGTCAACAAGAGCGTCATAACCCTAGGTGATGACCTCGTCGATGTCCAGACCCTAAGTGTGGAATCACCCGCAAGTCCCGTAGAAAGGTGTCGATACGGCGACTCGACTTTAATGTACCAGCATCAAGGGTACGAGGGTCGCTTAATCAGTTGTACCTAGCAAACGATTGGCCAATCGTTTCCTCACCAATTACAAAAATCATATACAAAAATTAACTAAAAAATCAAGTAAGGCACCATACCTGTATTTATCGATCCAATCGATAAAATGATAATGTGCCATGGCTCTAAGCCAAAAGAGAATAAATAAACGCAGCATATATGACTCGACTATGCATATGTAAATTCCAAAACATTATTTCATGCAATAAGAGTCATCTTTTGCACTCTAAATGCAAAGTTGTTCAAAACAATGTCATTTATTAAATACCTAAGCATATTAGCGTCCATTTTAAATTCAATTCTACCATACGTTGCCTAGGTTCAAAATTCACATACAAGTCATCATGCTTGTCTTAGGATGTTTGATTGAACCCAAGTTTATTACATAATTTTGCTACACTTCTGCTATCCTTAATGTGCTTTTTGACTCTTAATTTGTAATTTGGGTGCTTTAGTTAGTCCCTTATATGAGTCACACTTTATACAATTTGACAGTAGATTTGTCACAAATTGAC
>JANZXV010000210.1:17888947-17901106 GCA_027576455.1 Erythroxylum roigii | reverse complement strand
AATTTGAAGCATTGTATACAAAAAATAAATATCTTTAAATTTCTTCATATACAAAATTTTAATTACAACTTCAACAATTCTTATATATAAAATAATAAATACAGAGACTAGTTTATGAATTATAATACAAATCACTAAGCTGCTGCATCTTCTTCAAATCTTTAATCCACAAAAAAAGATATTAAATTTAAATTATAATTCAAATAGAAATTAAAAGAAAAAAGCGTAAAAGATGTAAATAATATCATTCACTTTCATCTTCACTGCTATTATAATCTGGGCCAAGTATTTTTCTAAAGTACTTATCATACTTGGCTAAATTTTTTTGGGTATGTTTTAATTCAGCCTTAAGCGTCTTGTTTTCCTCTTCAAAATGTTGAACGTATGTGGATCTTGATGAGGTTGAAACATTTGACTTAGGGTCAAAGCCAAGACCTTTGATATAACCAGAATGTGTACTAAGCATGATATTGTAAATGCTTTCTACATCGACCTCAGTCCCTTCAAACATTGATTTCTATAACCACTCTTGCATCTTATTCTAAAATTAAAAAAGAAAAATCAAAATTCAATGCAAATATTATTAGTTAGGACTACATAAATAAATAAACTAAAAATTTAAGCAATTTTTTTTTTTACTTATATAGTTATTTTCCGCTTCTTATAACATCCACCCTTGACCTTCTTTATAGTGAGTGACTTTTTATAGTGTAACCGTATCATACACTTGTCCATATAGTTCCTTCTCTTTCCATTTTATGAAAGAAAAATAAAAGGCACAATAAATAATATAGTGTTTCTTGATATAGTTATAACTTGTAAATAAAGATGTTACATATTCATTTTGAATGACTACAAATGATTTGGATACTTGATTGTGAGGTGCTTTCATTTATCCTCTACTGACCTTTGCCTTTTCACTTCTTTCCTAAATAAAGAAAACATAGTAGGTAGTTATTAAATCATCTAACAAGATTAATGGAAGCAAATGTGAAAGGAAAGAAATCAAACCTCAACTTTAAAAGAGGCCCTATAATCACACAAATTATTCCAATTTTCTGAAGATATTCACTTCGGAAATGTCTCCTTGCCTCCACATCAGAAGGAAAAAAAATTATAAAAATGATTCAATCTATAATAACGATCCAAACATCAGGATTCTTGATATCGACAATATTCAATTTCATCTCTGAATAATAAGTAAAATTGTAATTCATCTTAAAATAAGTGAAACAATATTGCATATAGTTAAATAAATTGATAAATTACCACAACTTTATCTAAAGCATTTTCAAGCAAGTTATCTTCCTTCAAGTCTTTAGCATGCTTCAGTCAAGGTAATTATGTTCTCGTTATAACCTCCAACTGACTTGACAATTTTACAGATTGGATCTTATCTATAGGATGATCTTGTGAAGTATCAATATGTACTGACAACTTGTTATTTATTGCAACGTTCATTCGTTGCAATTCATAACCTCTAATTATACCTCCACATCTTTTTATAATATTAACATTGGAACCTAACAACAAATCAATAATGATAAGAAAATACACGTTAAAAATGTAAGCATATATTTGAGCGTAAGTATATTTGTAGGTATTAAAGATTAACAAACATGTAGATCCCTCTATACTAGTGGATTCATTATTGTTTAAGGAAGAATGAGGTTGTTCCTAACTAATTTTATTGGTGGTTGAGGTCGAATGATGTTATTGCCTAGGAACCGATTGATCTGGTTAAAGTTGCAGATCTCTTTGTTCTACAATTTCGATATCTGCCACCTTTATCCCTTTGTTCCTATCAGGTATTCAGGTGTCATTATATTGGATATCTATAAAAAAATATAATTTTATTAACATCATAATACATCCAATCACCATTAAAAAAGACATTCAATCATTACCATTAATTACATTAACATAACTAAATCATCAACAATCCGCATTAACATAACTCAATTATCAACAATCCGTATTAACATAAGTCAACCATCAATAATCAACATTAACATAACTTAATTATCAACAATCTGGATTAACATAAATAAAACATCAACAACATCCATTAATATAACTCAATCATCAAAAATCCACATTACATAACTCAATCATCAACAACATGCATTAACATAACTCAATCATCAATAATCCACATTAGCATAAGTCAATCATCAACAATACACATTAACATAACTCAATCATCAATAATCCGCATTAACATAAGTCAATCATAGAAAATATGCATTAACACAACTTAATCATCAACATTTTGTATTAACATAAGTCAACAACAATAAGACACAATATGTAGCAGTAGCAGCAGTAGCAACAACAGTAGTAGAAGTAGTTGTAGCAGTAGTAGTGGTGGTAGTGGTAGTGGTAGTGGTAGTTGTAGTAGTAGTTGTAGTTGTAGTAGTAGTAGTAGTAGTAGTAGTAGTAGTAGTAGTAGTAGTAGTTAGCATTAGTTAGTAGTAGTAGTAGTAGTAGTAGTAGTAGTAGTATTCGTAGTCGTAGTCGTAGTTGTAGTAGCAATAGCAGTAGTAGTATGAGTTACTAAATCAAGCTAAATCCCTAAGAGATAAGTACTACCTGTTAACAAGTTTATGTTGACTAGAATACGAATTACAAAAATCTCTATCCTTTACTTGAATAGTACACTAAAGATTTCTATTATAGGTCATATCCTTGGTAATTTCCAACATTGCCATATCATTCTTGATTACCTCCCCCCAAGTTATTTTAGGCCTCCCTTTCTTCCTCTTACAGTCATTGAGTACTATTTTCTCACACCTTCTCACTGAAGCACATGGGTGTCCCCACTTGACATATCTAAACTACCTAATTCCTGTCTCTCTTAATTTGTCAATAATATTAGCTACCTTCAATTTGTCCCTTACCGTTACATTTTAGACCTTATTTCTTCTAGTAAGGTTGCACATCCATTAGAGCATCCTCATCAACAACATGCGTTAACATAATTAAATCATCAACAATCTCCATTAACATAACTCAATCATCAACAACACGCATTAATGTAACTAAATCATCAACAATCCATATTAATATAAGTCAACCATCAATAACACGCATTAAGATAACTTAATCATCAACCATCCACATAATATAACTCAATCATCAACAACACGCATTAACATAACTCAGTCATCAACAATCTCCATTAACATAAGGCAGTCATCAATAATATGCATTAACATAACTCAATCATCAGCAATCCGCATTAACATTAGTTAACCATCAACAACACATGTTAATATAAATCAATCATCAACAATCCTCATTAACATAACTCAAACATCAATAATACCCATTGACGTAAATGTTACCAAAATTAAATTTCGAACAATATAAAGAACACTTTTATTACCTTCAATCATCATGATCAAGATCTTGAAAATCATCATCATTAATTGCATTATGATTCGACTCTTCATCGTTAATATATTTGGCCAAAGTATTATATTGTCATTTAATTCATCCTCAATATAGTCTTCATCTCTTTGTATAACATGATTGGCTTATACTTCAATTGCTTATAATATATGGGATCAACATCTCCCCTATGGAATGATGATATATTTGCATCTTTTATTTATAAGGCTCCATTATTTAGCATCGATTCAATTGTTTCCCAATACAGTGTTGTTGAGGTAGAACACTTTCTTCACTTGACTTATAAGCACAAAAGGATCATTATCATACCATGTTTTTCTAACATTGATGTTAGTAATATTGCCATTCACTTTTATGTTTATCCCGTTGTCACTAAGATTAAACCATTTGTACTTAAAAAGAACAAAACTCTATTATTTCTAAGATGACAATATAGAAGTCAATAAAATCGTCATTATGTTGTCATTAACAACAACCCCACAATTTTATCTTATAAGTTTATTGTCATGTATTTTTATGCGAAATCTAACTCCATTAATAATGCAACCTATATATTTTTTCACACATATACAAGGCCCACATGCCAAAGAATATAATGTTGTAATCACCTATAGCAATTAACAGTTATATAACCATATCATATGTACAAAAATATATCATTAGAAGTTAATCTCACCTACAAATTGCCATAAGTTCATACTATTCCATGAATAACTTACTTAAGTCCTAAACTATAATGAAAAGTTGATCTTATGTCTTCTTTCAACATTAATAATTCCTTTACTTCTAATCTAATCTTTCTGTACTCTATTTTTAAAAGTAAATAGATGTCAAAAAATACAAGTTGAATGTTATACTTAAATATGAAAGAATGAATAAGAAGTAATATACATACTCTATATATAAATCTACTTCCTCAAATTGTTCAAAATATATCAATAGCCAATTCCAAGTTCGTCTATAGTTAACTCTACATATTTTTTGATGCCAAGTGGTCTTACGTTTTGGTAGAAAACTGACAATCTACCATCCTGATCAAAATTAAAGTTACGTTCTTCTCTATTAAATGTTATCTTAACGTCATTTAAGTACATAGAACAAAATGTCAAGCATTCATTCAATATATAAGCCTTTGTAATAGAGCCTTCAAGTCGAGCTCTATTACGTATATAGTGCTTAAGAGAGCCTAAAAACCTAAACAAAATATAAATCATTAACAGTTGTTACTAACTAATAACTTAAGAAAAAAAGTATAAGTTAATATAATTACCTTTCAATGAGGAACATCCATCGAAATTGAACTAGTCCACAAAGTTTTGCCTCTTACGGTAAGTGAATTGCCAAATACACCATAAAATCAAAAACAAAAGATAGGGGGAATACTAGTTCAAGCTTACATATAATCAAAGCTATGTCTTTTTCCATTTTTCCAATCTCTTCTACTTTCAATGTCTTACAACATAATTTCTTAGAATACTCAATCAATTATGACAAAGTTATGAACACGTCCTTCGGCAAATACCCATTTATTCCAATAGGAAGTAATCGTTGCAGAAGTATATAACAATCATGGAAAAAATTTATCCTGAAATTTTCCCTCATTAGCATTGACACAACCTATATTAGATGCAAACTCACTAAGAAACTTGATTGATTTAAGAAATTGAAAAAAATTTTGCTTCTCTTTTTTTGACATGTTGTATTATGTAAGTGGAATAATGTATGACCCATCATCTCTTCTTTTCAAATGCAAATATTTTCTATATTTATGTCTTCCAAGTCTAATCTAGCCTTAATTATGTCTTTCAATTTCCATCAAAGTACCTAAAATATTCTCACAATTTTTTTTCAATATGCATCATATTAAGATTATGCCTCAATAGCAATTCTTTCTAATGTGGCAAATTGAAAATTATGGCTTTTTATTCCAATTAAGGTCAACAACACTTCACTTTCGCTTTCTATTACTTGGGTGTTTGCCAAGTGTAAATTCACCCAAAAAGTGATAGCTGGTCAACCACATTATCACTAGACAAGTGCAAAGGAGCTTCACGATATTCTACTTTGCCATTAAACAATTGCTTCTTCACCATCTATACCTATATTCCAAGTAACAACGATGTCCAATATTACATATTTTACTTCGTGACTCATTAAATGAGTTTGATGGTTACACATAGGATAGGCCATATACCTATTAGTTCCCCATCCAAACAAATTATCATAAGCTAGAAAATCATTTATAGTCCACAAAACAGTTGCATGCATTATAAATGTTTAACCTTCAACTACATCATAAGTTTCTAATCCATCCTCCGAGAGATGGTTTAAGTCATCAATTAGTAGTTGCATATATACATCGATTTCCTTACCAGGAGTACTAGATCTTAGAATAAGTAATGACAGTAACAAAAATGGCTCCTTTATACACTTCCATGGAGGTAAATTATATGGCACAAGAATTACCAGTCATATGCCATAAGAAGTACTTATATTACCAAGTGTAATTAATATAATTATATATGGTAATTAATATAATGATATATGAATGTATAGATAACAATTTTAATTAATATAATGATTTATGAATGTATAGATAATCGATAAATTTTCTCGTATTTTAGTTATCATATTATTCTATTTAATCGTAATTCTCTATTTATTATATATAAATTCTATACTATTATATAGAATTTGTATATTATATATAATTTCTATAATACATAGAGTGCAAAATATAGAAAAAGGGTTGTCAAACATGAAGCCAAAATCACGTTGTTTTATGAAATTAAAAACCTAATTACCCAAAGATAGGACATAAATTGTTTGGATAGAGCCTACAAACAATTAGAGGCCTAAAATAGAGCCCATTTTGGCAAGCAACAGACATTCTAGAGAGTTCCATTAGGATTTACATCAACGGTCTAAATGAATTGGAAGGTTTAAGAGAATTTGCTTGGAAATACATTTAATATCACCCCCAAAATCTACTCTTGCCTCTCTTCACCTTCAGCAAGTAGCAACAGTAGCAATAACAGTAACAACCTAGTCCTTATCCAAACACCCACCCTTCACTCTCCGTCATCTTCTTCTTCATCTTCTTCCTTTTTTAGGTAACTGTTCAACTCTAGTCACTTCTCTAGTTTCTGCTTCTACTTTATCTTATGAGGATTGAATTAACTGTTAAAGCTTTTTCCTTTAACACTAACACTATTGGTGATGATGGAGCAGATCCGTATTCTTTTATAGAGGCTCATAAAGATTATATTTTTTTTATTTCTTAGTTATATCACTTTTATCATATGAAGTTGTCTCAATTAATAGATCACAAAATTAACATTGCTAAAATGTAGGAACAAATTTATGGAGAAGTGGGATATTTGTGTGTATGAATGATTATCCAAGATCTCCCAAGTTATTTCCTCAGTGTTTCTTCTTATTTACAAAGTTTCTATTGTATGTTATAATTTCAGGTTTAAGATGTTCTCTCTTGCTGATGATTTTGGTTAGAAATAATGCATTATATTTATACCCATGTTCAAAATTAATTTATGGATTGATTACAACTATAAAGAAAAGTAGTGAACTTTACCTTGATTAATAAACATTTTTGTATTATATTTGATAATAAAAGACTTAAAAAAAGTTATATGGTATATGTTGTATAATTTGGTAGTCTATTTATATAGATTATGACTTATGTTTGGAATAAACAATGTATAAAAGTACTGATTATGTGTGTACTACAAACTTTCTTTTCTTATGTGAATAGGTTATAAACTCAACTTCAACTAGTTGTACTGACTTGTTGATGTCCACTAATAATCTTAAAAGTGCGTCAGATGTTAAAAGAACATTCAAATAAGAAATCTTCTATTATTAAACATGTAAGATCACTTATTAATCTGTGGTATGTGTTATAGGTTTTATTAATCTTTAAAGGTGAGTGGGAAACTTATAATGTGCTTGAGCAGGGGATTTTTGGTTGGTTAAAAAATTAAGTTCTGATGATCTTTGGTTCTTCTATGAATATTGTGTTAATTGCACATAACTTCATTTTTTTTTGTTTCCTTATTTAATTGTACACTTCGCTTCTATATTCTTTATATATATGACCTTTTTTTTAATTCTATTGACTTTTCATAATAAAACTATTAACATAAATTCATCGCAAAGTGTCAACGTGACAGATAGTTTTTGATGGCATAAATGAACTCCGATGGGAGGTATTTGGTAAATTTCTCCCTACTGAAGAACAAATCAATGCACAACAAATTTGCTCACCAAAGTCTAATTACCGCTTGCCTTTAGTGACCAATCTTCTTCTTCAAGGTTTTTAGTATCATTCAAGTTAGCTTTCTTTCTTTATTATATGTATCTCACTTCCTATTAAGAAGCTATTAGATGAAATGCATGATTGTATATACTATATGTTGTGTAAAGCTTCCTTGAATCTTCAAGGGAACGTAGATAAAAATTGAGGCAGTAGCAATGTCACGATGGTCCGTACATGATTAGGCAAATTGGAAGTATTGAAAAAATCTTTGATTGTGAAAACTATGCCTATTCGTTGTGACAATGATGGACTCATTTAATCAGCTATGTATGTGTTCAAATTTGGGTTCCTTGTAACATTTCAATTAGCTTTTTTAGTTTTTAGGATTTAATTTTTCAAATGATTATGAAGAAATTAAGGTGATTTTTCTCTGTGGTTTGTTCCTTAGGTGAAACGTATGGTACGTGTGATTAATCTAATTTCCTGTTCCATACTGCATCTAGGAAATCATTCAATGTATCTTCTATTAGTTTAGTTAAAGCCAAAATTTTGTTGGAAGAGGCTATCAATAAACCAATTACTGGGGGAAGATTTTTTTTTTTGTTTCAATTGATACCTTCGAACTTGTAAGGAGCCTTCTTGGAAATCCAGACATAGGGAACTCTATATCACTTGAAATCCAGGAAAATAATTATTTCTTTTTCTCTTCAACAAAATAGGAATGAAATTCATTATCTTTTTCTCTTTATTTGTTGTTTTATCCGTAAGAATTTTTAAAGATGTAATTAAAATCTTGTATTACTTACTATATATTATTATATTATATTTATTGTCTTTTTTGTAAGAATCATATATTATTATATGTCGAACTTCATGCTAATACTATTTGAAAATTTTATGTCACCATATAAAATTGTCAAATCATATTATTTAAAAGAGAAAAATGAAAAGCATAAATCTATGTCATATTAATTAATTTTGACTTTATAGTTTTATCAATTATTGAAATGATTTAACATTGTTGTTAGCCAAATTTATCTTTAGACTTAGAATCATTGTAATAATATTAAATTTGATTTTATCAATATAATGTTCAGTCACAAAATGATTAAGTCAAAGTTAGTAAATCTATAATTATAAATAAAAAAGTTATTTTGTAAATCGTCACCAAAGGTCATGCATTTTGCGACGATTACTAAAATAGTCGCCAGAGGCTTCCCCTTTAAGGACGATATTCCTAGACTGTCGCTAAAAGATAAGCTTCTTGTGACGTTTTAGGAAAAAAGTCGCTAAAGGTTTACCATTTGGCGACGATGTTACTAAATCGTCACTAAATAGCAAGCCTTTGGCAGCAATTTCAAAAATTGTCCCAAATGTTTACTTTTAGCTACGATCAACTTGTTGTAGTGAGCGGTGGCCTCTTTCTCACTTTTATCTAATGATGTGGCAAGTTCCTCTATATCTTGATTGACATCATCATTTGATTCCTCCTCTAGTGTTGTCTCAGCTAGCTCTGTATCAACTGAGGGCTCCTCTGTTTTGCCTCAGGCTTCTTAGTAGGATACTTAAGTCTCCTCAGTCTAATGCTTGAGCTCCTCGTATGTTGTTTCTCCTTATGCATGCTCGGTGGGTTGAATTAGTGGTAGGAAGATCGCCTTATCAAGATGCTACGCTAACCGTACCAAAGATGAGGTGGTGGCTGAGCTACTAGTGTGCGGTTTGTTGTTTGGGGTGGCGTCAGTGTCAGTTTATGCTCCACAACTGCAGCCTCGTCCTCCTATTGGTGAACCTCCTCCACTGCTTGTGGTAGTGACAATAAGTGGAAAATGATGGCCTCGTGCACCCGCTCGAAACTCCATCATCCTTATAGCCTGTAGGATCTCTATAGCGAAAGGAGTAGAAGTGTCAACCACTATCAAATATCGCTAATCTCCAAGCACTCCTAACATCCTGGCTAGCTGGGTAATTACTGATATACCTATAACGGCTTAGAAGTTAGCCCAGTGTAGGTAATTTCAAATAAGCAACACAAAGTTGTGGCCCAATTGTTTTTTCATCTCACTAAACACGGATTGTATACCTCTTGAGTAATCAGCACGTCTTGTTATCATCGACTTAAAAGGTGCATATGAATTCTATAAGCTTCCAGTATAGTAGCTTTCGGATATCAAAAAATTCTAGTCATCAATCAAAGGAAATGAACTTCCTCACTTGATCTACTGAGTCGGTCTCCCGTAGGACGTCCCAATCAATATACTGTGGGGGCTCGAATTGCTTGGTGCAAAGCAACTGTAACCGTTTCAACTAGAGCTCAGTAGCGAAGTGCAGAAATGGGTGATTCAACTACTCTTATTGCTCATATCGTACCACAGGGGGTGTGGGTGGTAGAACCTCAACTGCAGGCTATCTCCTTAATGCCTAAGTCCTGGGGCCCTAGTCTGGAGGCAAAAGCGAAGGCATTGACTCTGTCTCTTACGATAAGGCTACTCCTCACGCCTTGGTGGTGACGGCAACGCTCCTCATCTCATTATTATTGTATATCATAAGATTTATTAAACAACAAATAAATAATTGACAGATAAAATCAAACATTATGTACATAAAGATAATGAGTATAGTGCAGTGGAAGTGAAACAAATAAATTCTATCATACGAAATCATAAATGAAAAACACCGCTTAAAGATGCATACATACAAAATCATTAACATTTATCACATTCATATTCCTCAAATTAATACTCCCTCCGATTCATAACAAGTGACGTTTTAGAGGAATGCACATTTATTAAGAAAATTTATGAAATGTCTGATATACCCTTATTAATTATATGTTAAAATGCCTTGAAAATATAATCTGTGTAATTAAGATGTGAGAGAAATTAAAGGTTAATTTTGAAAGTAAAATTATAAACATGCATATAAAGTCAAGAATGATACTTATTTTAAATAATTAAAATGTTTCTAAAACGACAATTATTATGAATCAGAGGGAGTATGTGATTTAAATAATACTCCTCATTCTGTAACATCATTTGCACAATCAATTCAAATAAACATTCAATACAAGAAAGATAGGTTTTAGCAACGAAAACTAGTGACGGAAATTACTGATGGAAAGAGTCGTTGGAGAAATGACCGTAAGTAAAATTTAGCGACAAATAAAATGAATCCATCGCAAATTTAACGACGGAAATTAAGGTAAATTTACCGAAGAATTTAGAATATTCAGTCGCTATTTTATCGACGGAATTACAATATTCTATCGATGAATTTAGCGACTGTAAGTTCTAGGTCCGTCGCTAAATTTACCAACGAATATAAAACATTCCGTTGCTAAACTTATCGACAGAAAATATTATCCGTCCCTAAATATTTACCGACGAAATATAACAATCCATTGCTAATTAGCGACTGAATATTGTTTTTCCGTCAGGAAATTAATTATGATAAATTTCAAAAGTCATTTCTCGCTTCCTACTCTAGTTTTCTGTTGATAATCTTGTGATTTTTTTGTACATTTAATTTCTATAAATAATATATAACATTGATTGATAAATGTAAAGTAAATATTATCTTGAATGGTATAATAAAAATAATAATAATGTAAACAAATAAGTTTCTTGAAATTACTGTCAACTAAGAATTTATACAAAAACTTAAGAGTGGCAGGCTATCATTAGATTCACTTATCTATAAGTTATGCAGGTAGTGAAGGTGGATGCTCTAACTAATGCAATGAGGTCATGTCCCTACCTTTCAACTCATCTACCTCATTACGGAGTTGAGTTATGCACTCCATCAACCTCTTTATTGTGCTCTCAAGTTGGAGGACTCTCTTATTTGATACAGACCACCTACTAGATCTAGTTGTAACAAATGTGGAGGATTGCGAATAACATGTGTTCTCAAATGAACCTAATGCGAAAATCCTTCCATGACGGTTCCTACCTCCCACTGCATCAAGATATGCTTGACTCTTATCAACAATTTCAGAGTTTTGAGACTGTCGTTCAATATTTTCTTATATTTGGTCGTATCATTATAACTATTTATATTAATAGATGATAACTTTTAAGAATTAATATTAAAGTATAGATTTTACATACATGAACTTGTCTGCATCTGGTGTTGACAAAGGTCACAAAATCATGCTTCTATGGTGTAGACTTCCTGCATCAAAATAAATTTTTGTAAGTGAACTACAATTTACAAAAATTGCGGCAATTAATTTTCCTCTATTTTTATGATATTTACCTCCTATTAAACAAAAAATTTAACTCAACAATACAACCATTAATGGCACCAGATATTTATAATATTATTATTCTCCATATTTTGTTATAGCTTCCCAAACCTTATTCGGTGGCAACTCCCGAAATACAACTGGAATTAGTGATGGCGTGTCAAACCAACAAAAATAAATTCCTACTCTAGAACACTTAAACGAGTAAAGTGGTGAATAGGGTCGA
>JANZXV010000210.1:17874485-17884897 GCA_027576455.1 Erythroxylum roigii | reverse complement strand
CGGGCAGCCGGGAGAAGGCTATACTGGTCAACGTCGACGTGACTCTGCTGGGTGGACTACCTTACCCACATAACATGAATTCATGCATAAAACTGGACCTGTCTTGTCCAACTGACTGATTTTCTGAAAATGGATTTTTCATGCAATCCAAATAGCTGAATCTGAATTTCCATGCATAATGTTTCATGATTTCACTGATATTCATGCTCACTCAATTCATGATCAGTTCAAGCAAATGTCTTGTGCTGCTATAATGCTCATATAATGGCAATCATGGATCACTTAATGCTCATTTTCAAGCAAAGTCAAGAAATCAATACACAATTAATATTTATTTCCAAAATAGTTAAAAATCATAAATGCCATTAATTAGTTTGCATTCATCTCTTACTAACATAAAGATAAGCATGAAACCTACCTGAAACTAGCTTAATCCTTGTCTAATGGAGCTCCTCTCTTGTTCTTCTCTTCCTCCTTGTTCTCCTTCAAGAACAATAATAAACTCAATCAACTTCACTTCAATTCAAAACCCACATAACTCAAAGCATGAAATTAACTTGGGAATCACTATACACATCTCAAATCTAAGCTTCCTCAACCAAAACCCAACAAAACTAACACTTAAGCATTTTGCTTACCTTGGATTTCTTCAACTACACAAGTGGATTTTTGGCTCAAGATGGAGCTTAGACCATTTCCCACACTTTTAACTCTTGAACTTTCTTCTAAAACCTTCTAAATCTCTTGGAAAGTTGAAAACCCTAACAAGCTTTTCTTTTCTCCTTCTCCCCCCATTTTCACGACTTCTCACCTCCCTCTCTCTATTTTTCGTTTCTTCCTTCTCCCATTTGCAAGACACAATTCTCTTCTTTTCTTCTTCTTTTTATACTTCTACTTAAACTTAAGCCCAAGCCCATCTATTTCCTTATCTTCTTCTTTCCCTTCTCTACTAACTCATTTCACTTAAGCCCATAACTTCTATTCAAGCCCATTTCTTTCTTCTTCTTCTAACTCATTTAATTTCAACTAACACATTAAATTCATCTAACTCTTTTAATTCCAACTAACTTCATTTTATGCTACTACCCTTAATTTAATGCTAACTTACTTACTTAAAATCAATTCAAGTAATCTACTAATACTTTAATTTCTCTAATCATGCTTGATTAATCATAAAAAAAATTCGGGGCTAACAATCTTTTTCCTTTATCACCATATCAGCCCGGGCAATTATACTTGGTGTATAATCATCTGATATATCTATGAGCATAAGGGGACAGTGTATGCATTTGGTGATATTTTGGATGATTTGGGGTATCATGACTATGTGAAAGTGTTATGTTAGTTAGATGGTGACTTAATATAACACTACTGGTTCTTTAAATGGTCGCACGACCCATTCTCTATATGACACGTGAAATTTTAGAGAGAGGATGTAACTCGTGGCTTATGTGGCCGAGTGGGAGTTGTTAGACACTATGAAAGGACACAAGACGAACAGCCATATAACATAACCTCCAAAGGTTATGTTTATTCTCATATAAAAGGAGGAAGTTGGCTTAAAAGGTTATCTTGTTTTATGACAACAGATACATTAGAAACAAAAGAGTTTTGGTTATCTTTTGCTCTCTCTCTAATTTTGCTAAATCTGAACGAAAGAGAAAAACTATTTTCATCTTTCCTCACGTTAATCACACTATCAAAGGATTTGAGTTTGGGGTGTGGATTAATCAGTGACTCTAGTAGCCAACCGTAAAACGAAGATTAGCAATCAGCAAATCGATCCGGTACTTCCGCATTAAGGTTAGTCCTTAAATATAAATCTACATAAATAATATACTCCACTCTAGCTGATTTTCCTATCAGTTTTTCTATATCAGTCCTGCCAAGTACAATAACTTGAATCTCTCTATTTCACTTTTAATATAGATGTATAGATATAAAGCTACCATTTGCTACAGATAGCTTCTTTTGGAATGAGTAGACAATCCTGAAAAAAGAATGTCTGGTCCCTGACCCCCGCACTTGGATAGCTATAAACTTTCCTCAAGTATAAATGTACATGAGAAATCAAAAGAAATTTCCACCCCTGGACCTCCTACCTTCATGGCAAGGTGCCTTTTGCTGGTACGGGCTTCACAAAAGAGAAGTCATCTTCATTACTTGTTTCTTCCTCATGACGTGTTTCTATTATTTCAATTGCTTGATCATCATTGTCCACACTTTTAATTAAGTCCTCGGTTGCTGAAGAAAGTGATAATGGTTCAGCTTCCACATCAGACATTTCTTGATCTTCATATCCGAATGACCGAGTTGAGTGGCCTGTAGTTTTGAAACGTTGCAATTTATGTCTTGAAGAGTGCACTGTTGAAGCATTCGGGCTAACACTTCCACCCAAGGTTACATTTGAGGACTTTCCTCCTTTCCCCTGTCTCTTTTTTGCAGCCATGTGCCACTTCTTAAGAGCCCTTGACGTTTGCTCATCGAAGATTGATTTCTTCATAGACGAACCCATCTGGTGGACGATCACAACTCAGTAATGTTAAAGAGTACAAGCTGGAGAATAATGATAGTTAAGTAGAATCAATCGTTTTTCAAATACGATCTCAATTTTTCATTTTCAGAAATGTGGAACATTTATGTTTTTGCTTGATACTGAAGCTAGTGTCGTCATTCCTAGAAATAGCGAGAACGTTTTATGTTTCCTTTTTCGTCTGATTTGACAACAAGGTGGTAACCTTCAGGTTCCTTATAGCACTTGTTCGGGCATGTTCTTTAATGAGGACAAATTTTCAATTTTTACTGACTTCTGAAAATGCTTGATTAGAAAACCGCTGTATGCAAAAGATGACAGGTACCTGGGTTACAAGTGCATATAGTGGAAGAGTTATGTAACTGCACAGAAGCAGAACACCAACCCTGCAAAACCCAAAGAGTTTACCCATTTAAGGCTTTGCAATTTACCATCAAATGTTTGATATCCTATGAAACTGCCAGATTGGGTGATGAATACCTTATATTATGCCATTAGGTGATGAATTCTTACATATCAAGTTTATATTGGACATCAGAAGTGATATCCTGACAGAAAAATTTTATGGGCAGTGAAAAGAACATGAAAACTTACCCTAAAGCAACTTTTACTATTGCAAGCTTGAAGTTAGCATGGAAGCAAGATTTCAACCCAAATGAATACTGCAAAAAGAAAAGGAAAAAAAACTGTGTCATGCATATGCTATGGTGTAGAAATGAGTAGTTGTGAAGTTTTCTAACTGAAACAGATAGTGTGAGAACAATCCGTTACCCATATCCACAAGAAATAGGTTATCTGGAATGCATTCTGCAAACCAAAAAAGGAGAAATTTAGTGTTTGCTGGCATAAATAAGAGATGAAGTCTTACGGTAACTACTCCAAAGAAGGATTGCATATATGTACGATTGACTTGTTAGAACTAATTATCTGTTACCAAAATTTAAAGAAAAACATAACACTATCATCAAAGCAGAGACAGGAAGAAACTTCAGATCACTAAACGATTATTCACTTTGATAACAGCTCATATACATGAACATTGTCACAAGCAGCAGTATATACAACATTTCCCTTCATGCCTTTCAAGTACCCCAAAACATAGCAACAGAAAACTAACCAAGATCTGGAAATCTTAATCTAATCATTGCCTTGTGCCATCATTTTGGAAATGAGTTTTACAATACCTGAAATAAAGCAAAGTGGATAAGATAAAGAACTAGTTGAGGTCGACCGAACCAGAAGTATTTGTCTGAGCCCTGCACAAGAGGCATCCCCTGCACAACTGCATGTCTCTCTGTCATTTCAAGGGCCATCTTAGTCAAAATCGCCTGAAGCTTTGTACCAACGGCTAAAATTGTCTGTAAACAGTTGAATGTCAGGACATTGTTTTATCTAGTTAATATGGACAAAGGATGTCAAGAACAGATCTTACAATGACAGGGATAGTCGAAGCCCAAAATAATGCTTGCCATCCTAGGAAAGATACAACAAATTAATAGAATTTACTATCTTCTATTCATCTTGTTAAGTGTATATAGTTCTACCTATCAGAAATAAAGAAAAAGATACAGAAAGAAGGAGCTTCCCTTACCTTTAACATTGAGAAGCAAAAAGATAACAAATGATGCCCATAAAACAGGACTGCAACAATATAACACAGTAAGGACAAATATCTGAAGTAATCAAATGTATGAAAACTTTTCAAAGAGAAAAGTATGAAATGAGTAGTAGCTATCAACTGATAACTAACTCTTACCTGACCCCGACAACTACCTTGAAATCATCCTCTAATGACCTCTTGATGTACTTTTGGAAGTTAAATTTACTTCCAGGAGCTAGGTGGACCTACAAAACAACAAAAATAGGATTTCAAAAAGGGACTGACATGTTCAACATTAAGAGACTACTATTTACAATTTTGAAGACCCACGCTGATGAACCCGTTGCGCAATGTTAAATAATCAGCCTTGGCAACAGACCTGAAAAATTGTCGAAAAAAGCATCCCTGCAATAGAAGCATGCAGTTATATTCTTCGAAGGAAGTCATTCTGCAATTTTTATTGTTAATGTTTCTCCTTATTCATCAAGGCTTCTTCATATATCAGATAAAGCCACTAAATATTTGGTCAATTGCACTTCCTATATTAAGCAAATAAAATATATGAAGAAAGAAAAAACAATTTAGGGAAGTTCTTACAATATAGAAGAAGAACGGAATTCTAGTCCAGAAACTAGTGTGCGCTCTCACAAAAGATGTCTCATGAGTAAGCCTGAATCTTGAAGGATCTGTACATCCAACAATTCAAAGAATTTAGAAGGTCTGCTAAGAAATAAATTTGTGAAGTTCTGCGAGTGAGAGACTCAATTTCATTGTCACAAACTACAATATTATAAGCATGAGAAAATATACCATTTGAGAATTCATAGTCATGGGATGAAGTCTCCTTCTCCCACTCCTTCCAGCCACGAATCTGCACAAAACAACTTTGATCAATAGCTAAGTTATCATCTATGAAACTTTTCACAAATTAACAAGATTTCAGGATTAGTGCATTGTTTTATGAAAAATATTATGGAGAAAAAATCATAGTTTTTTTTGCCCTTTCCAGCAATGAATTACAGTTGTCCTGTCTATTATGCATGTATAGGCGGCACAACAGATGAGCAGTTTAGTCAAAAAGAATATTCCAACCTTTAGCCTCCCAAGCATCATGGTAGTTAAGCTGTATATCACGTGAAAGACTGCTAAGAAGAAAATGAGGATGTGTAACTGATGCAACCCTTCAGCGGTTATAATTGGTTCATAGCCCTGTGAGACAAGAAACGGTATTTCTAAGTAACATAGAATTGCATATTGGTAGAAGCTCCCACCGAATTCAAGATTCTACTCAATCCCACATTAGTCAAATATTGCATGACTAGATTCTATTAGGACATAAATCTTTGACTAATGATGAAAAATAGATACAGTTTAGGTCAAATATTAAAGCTACGTCTCTTGGGTATCAAAATAAGAAGTTAAGAATTATGAGCATGAAAAACAGTAACAACTGTTCTTTTACTTACTGTGGCTTCAAAAGAAAGATACGGGGCAAATTTCATATGCTTGAAATTAATAATTACATCAATACTTTAAAAATAGCCATGAAGTAGACCTTGACAACAAAAGACATAGGGTAAGTATCTTATGTCCAAATACACTCTCGTCCCATTCCAGTGTAAAAAATATGTACTGTAAATTAGTTTGCGTGGCACTGATGTATCTATGCATCTATATATACAAACACATATTTATCCGCTTAGAAATATGAAAATTAGTTTTTTGCTGATATATTCATTGTCATCAACACATGGCAACTTTCAATAGTACAATAGGATGCTCATCTTACTAAAAATTCAGTGCTTGTCGCACCAATCAGTGAAGTACTTACTGTTCTGCATCGAACAACGGCCTCAGCACCAGCTAGAAATCTATGTTCATACATCAATAATCTCCGACGATGTTCCTCTTGAGTAGAAGAGGTTCTAGTCCTCCGACATGGCAACATTGTGTCTGCAACCTTAATTGGAATACAGATTTTGGCAATGTAGGTTTGCCCAAAAGTCAGGAGCAGTGAAATGAAACCTAGAATCATTAGCTCTGCAGAAACAAGATTGACTTCAGATATTGCTAATTATTCATCTTTATTCCAACCCCGACACTGGAAAAGCAACTAAGAATACAATTGATGAAGTCAATACACTCCCGACACCCACCATTATGCTTTCGTGATTATCCAGGAAGAATGCTACTTACCAGCTTTAACCTTTTCCAAGGCTTCAAGTAGAGCTTTCTTATGCCTTTCATGGAACCACTGAGAAATTTAGAAGACACTAGTTAAGAATAAAAAAAGAGGAAAACCCACAAGCATAATAGAAAATTGACCGAACGCCATATGATTCTCCTATCAGATTTAGAAGAATAAGAGGCAAATCAAGATAAATGAATAAGAACTTGTGACAAGCGTAGTTATTTTTTCTCTCTGGTAAATGATTGTAGCTTTCTGGTGGCAGAGATATAGACAGAGCATTGAGGGGGATGGTCTAACCCAAAAACGAAAGAGTAATCAGAATGAATTAAAACTGACGAGGACTAGAATTGAAGTATGGAAAACAGAGGAAAGCATAGCATAGCAGTAGACTTTACAGAAACATAGGTTAAGGAGATAAAGAAAGGAGTATACCTCTGCAAGCTTGTGAAGAAGCAACTCCAAGAGAAGAGACAATATTATAAAAACAGCACAAACACTCGCTACTGCCCATGTTGGTGTCTGATCCAGCTTCCTCGGAGACTCACTGCTGCTGCTGCTTTCGCTTGCTCCCGTAACCACCATAGCTCCTCCATACACAACAACCACCACCATCACCATCCATGTTAAGCGCAATGCCAACTTCATATCTGGGTTTGTACTTTATAAGTGTCTAAGCTTATATTCAGCTACAAAAACACGCAGACGCGTAGATCAACGAGTCTAAACTCTAAACTCAAAATCTGCTGTAATGTAACACGCCAAAAAAGAAAGAAGAGAAGGCTGTGTGAAATGGCGTAAGTAAGTAAAGAAGGAAGCGCGCATTTAGTGCGGAGTTAATTGAGGAAGAGGGACTACGTCCAAAAAAGGACTAAACAACAAGAACAGCGATGTTATTATGAAGATCTTTGGCACATAGTAACGGCTGTAGGTCAACTCTTCTACGCTGACGTATGTAACTCTTACATATTTATTATCAATTATTTTTTGTAACAGTGGAAGAAGACAAAGTCTTATAATAGATGAAATAAAAAATATGAGAACTAACTCTTACATATTTAGTTGGAGTTTTCTTTACATCAATTAGTAGTTTTAATGACATAAGAAATCTAAAAAGTAAAACTAGTTGCCTCTAAATTTTTTAGGGTGGCAGCTCCTTGACCGTTGTTGCAACTGAGAGGGATGGAGATGGACGGCCCCTGTTCCTTCCAACAACCCCACTACTTTTTCATGTCAGAAACTCATTTTTGTTCTCATCGTGTAAACATGGCACGATGGTTTTATAAACACAGCCCATCTTAATATCAAAGCTGTGACTCCGTAGAGTGATAATTAAGAATCTCAGAAGTTATGAAGTGATAAGGATCACAATACTCACATAAATATTAAAGAAAATATGGTTGGCTGTCGAAGTTTCTATATAATTAGTAGTTCAATATGTAAAGAAAACTCCAACTAAATATGTGATATTCTTATCAATTATTTGCTGCTCAATTAGAGGAGATCATAACCTTTTAGTTATGTCTTATATAGCAGCCATTTATATAATAGTCTATTTATAGCTTGCTCTCTATATACATATTATGAAAGCAGGAAGAACCACCTTATTTTTGAATAGTAAAAGTCATTCTTTTTGCTACAATTCTATTTTTTGTTTTGGTATCAGAGCTAAAATTGTTCTTTAGTTTATTCTCTGTGAAACTTTTACAAACAAAGGGTCTAGACTCTTTGAGTCTTTTTTTGCAAACACTTTGTGTGCAGAACACAATCATTCTTTTATTGTTGGTCACAAACTGTCGCCACTGAGTCCATCTGCTCATTTAATCTCCAGTCAACAACCTAGAGAGCTTCCTTAAATTTGGCTTTCGAAACTCAGATCTAACACAACAACCACCCCTTGCACTCTAAACCAACACAACTATCCAAATCCTTTGCCGTTAGTGCCACTGTCGCTCTCATCTTGCTCAGCGTTATACACAGACACTATTCCCTATTGATTGCTAGATACCAGGTCAAATATATCCACTTCTTTTGTTTACAACGTTTCCTCCCTTCGTTGTCCTTCAATTGCGTTTGCTCTTACTATTGGCTATCATCTTCTTGTTTTTACCATGAATTCATTCTCTCTAAAAGTTGGAAATTTCGTCACCTTAAAGCTCACTCAATCAAATTATCCATTGTGGAGAGAACAAATTCTAGGATTAGCAGAAAGCCAAGATTTAGTTAGTCATCTCACCAATAAAACACCGGCTCCAACAAAATTTACTACTCCAAATTCAAACATCATAGAAAACACTACATCACAATTGACAAAAGAATTCATTGCTTGGCAAAAGTCTGATCGTCTTCTTCGAGGTTGGATCATCGGCAATCTTTCTGAAGAAGCTCCTGGACTTGTCATTGGTTTAGATACAGTATATGCAATTTGGTAAGCAGTGAAAGACACTTATGCACAGGACTCTCAAAAGCGAGAATTTACACTGCGATAACAATTGACTTATTTTCACAAGGATGATAACAAAACCACTAGTGATCACATACGCATCGTTAAGGGCCTGTGTGATAATCTTACTGCCATTGAAAAACCTATTCCAAACAAAGAAAAAGTATTCTGCCTTCTCACAAGTCTTAGACCACAGTATGAAACCTTTACAACAATGATGTTGAAACCTCCAAGATCAACCTATTATGAGCTGATTTCACAACTACAAAATTTTGACCAGCGTCGTAATTGGTTTTTAAACCAAACAAACACATCATTCTCTCACCTTACCCCACACCTAGCCTTCTATGGTCAACAAGAGAAACAATCCCAAAGTAGTTCTTCAAGGAATCACAATAATACCTTCACTTCTTCAAGTCGTGGATTTCAGGCACAATAGTCACGAAACTAAAATCAAAATTTTCCAGACAACTCAACATCAATTGCACAACAATGAACACCACCACCTCTAGGAAAACGACGAATGACAGTAATAGAGAGAGATCTGTACCAGAATGAAACATGTCAATATTGTAGGAAACCAGGCCATATTGCCAAAATTTCCTAGTGGGTACCAAAACGAATGATTCACAGTGATTCAATCCCACAGGCTCTTGCTGCCATCACCTTTACTCCATCCCTGACATAGAATGGACTGCTGATACAGGAGCTTCAAATCACATGACAGGTAAGTATAACATGTTGACTAATAGTCATAAATATTCTGGGTCTGATTAATCTTAATTAGAGATGGCTCTTCTCTACTTATAACAGGTACTGGTACTTCATATGTTAAACAGAAAAAGATTCTACCTCTTCATGATGTTATTTTAGTTTCAAATCTAGAAAAAAAAAGATTACTTTCAATAAGTCAATTGACCTCCCAATTTCCTGTCAACTGTGAATTTTCTGATGATGATTTTGTGTAAAAGAACGGAAAATAGGACATCCTCTACTAACAGTGAAAAGGAAGCATAACATGTATGTCTTATCTGATATACCAGAAGCCCACTTCTCTCATCGTTTCAAATCTGGCGCTGTAGAAATTTGGCATCAACGTTTAGGACATTCTTAAGCTTCAGTTGTTCAGTTGTTAAAAAATAAAGGATTTATTGATGTTACAGGTCCTTCACAACCTGCACATTTATATGATAGTTGTCAATTATGAAAACTCAGCAAACGTCTTTTTGCTTCTTCTGAACATTTTAATTATGGTATTTTTGATAAAATCCACTATGATTTGTGGTGACCTACTCCTATATTATCTATTGGGAAGTTTAAGTTTTATGCATGTTTAGTTGATGATTTTTCAAACTATACTTGGATCATTCCATTAAAACATAAATCTGATTTTTTTACTGCATATTTAGCTTTCGAACAATATGCCTCAAGACAATTTAATAAAAAAATAAAATATTTCATTCAGATGGTGGAGGAGAGTTTGTCAATTCTAGATTATTGATTGAGCCAAGTTTATACTATAAATTGGCCAATTGTTTATGCACTTGTTGACTCCTTATTAATGATTTTTATGCTTAATTTGGCTCCTCATATCAAACTTTCATGATTTGCAAATTGCCAGTACTTTGTCATCATTTGATATCAATTT
>JANZXV010000210.1:17864215-17874385 GCA_027576455.1 Erythroxylum roigii | reverse complement strand
ACATCCAATACGAAATCGTTTTATAGTAAAAACTACATCGTCTGATATGCAGAACTTACAAAACGATGTCGTATTAAGCCTAAAATAGGACCATAACAGAGCTATTAGAAGAAAGGATTTGATCTCGTTAAACTCAGGCCTCTCCTCCCAAGAGTTGAGTCTTATTTCTTCTTTTGATTTTGTCATTGTTGGGAGATATATCATTAAACTAGATGACGCCAAATGCACTCATCAAAGTGTTTTAGTACTAAAATTTTAAGATATGTAAGAAACTTCTTTTTTAATTCAATCCATATTTAAATTTTAGTAGTGGATATCCTTTTCTTGGTGGACTTCAAAGGTCATATCGATACAAAATTTGTATATACATACATAGGTAAATACTAAATCATCAAGAACAAGCATTAGGAGCACTTCCAGTTAGATCTATTGTTATTCTACCAATCAATTTCAGAGGACAAAAAGAAGCAACACTTGGAAGACTATCACATTGCATTGGTACGGCAAATACATTGTCCGACCAATATAATTAAGTTAAGCAAAAAGTCTTCAGTTTTCTAATATGGAGAGAGGAAATTTTGGTCCCAAGCTAGTCATTCACTCATTACCTAAGGTCTCTTAACTCTCTGTTAACCTTACATTAAAAAAACACACATTCCCTCCCCAACCACTATACAAATTCTACCCCCACGATACACCACTACGCTTTGTACATTTTCTCTCCATCTTTGACCTATATCTCTCTTATTCTCAACTCTAGAACACCAGAGACAAAAGCATGATAGGCAAAAAGATGTCATCTTTCAGGAAGCTGGCCAGCAGAGTGAAGGCTAAAAGGAGAAGTGGGTTCGAGAGCTCACAGGAAGAACGTTTGTTAAAGGACTTCGAGGATGGTCTGTCCGGTTCATCAGTCAAACCCCCAACTGGGTTCTTCGTTGTATATGTTGGGGATGAGCATGAGAGGTTTGTGGTGTCAACAAGCTTCCTGTCTCACCCACTCTTCAAGATGTTGTTGGAGAAGGCACATAATGAGTTTGATCTCCACCAGAAGATCAACAAGCTCGTTCTTCCGTGCAGTGTATCCGCGTTTCAGGAAATTGTCAGTGTTGCTGAATGTTGCAATGGCAGGTTTGATGTTAGGAATTTGATTGAGGAGCTCATATAGCTATGTCAATGCGTTTGGAGAAACCAGATGCAACATATATATACATATCAGCTCTACCAACTTGGATGGGCTAATTTTGCTAGCAACAGTGGCAATAGCTTGAGTTCTTAGACAAATTGTACAAATTTCTTCTTTTGTTTCATCTCCATAGCGTAGAGTGTGTTTCAACAGCAAGTCTTGATGTGGGTTGAATGTAACATAGCAATTGATACCCTCCATTTTTGTAAATGCTACGTCCACACTCTATAGTCTCTATGTTCAAAGGAGAGAGCAGGTTGGTGACGTCAACGTTCAATGTATTTGCTTACTCCAACTAGTTATGAGGATTTAGCGCCTCTGGACCTGGCGAGAGGCATTACTGGCATGACATGAGTCCAGAATGTCAAGTGTCTTTGTTTGACAATCGTTTTGCAGTGTGAAAACATTTATTTGCATAATTTCTTTACTTTTGAACATAATTAAATTTAGCCGTTTTGAAGCAATAGCATTAAGTAATTTTTACATTTTTTCTTAAAATAAGCAAAGCTACTGGAATTGATAAAAACCTTAAGTGAATCCTTCAGAACATAACACAGGGACCAATACCTGAAAATGGCATGAAATTGAGTTTATATGATGCAGGAAAAAGCCAGAAAAAATAACTATCTAGCTCAATGTCCATGTCTCAGCTAGACTTTAACCCACCCAGAAGAGCACACTTCATTTTGGACACAAACTCAACCATTTGGTCCCTTGAATGCAACGGCGACGGGTACACACAGGTGCAATCCAACTGCCCGTCACGAATTGTATCGAATATCCCAATGGACGGTCCAAGGCCGTGAACCGAGGCACACCCCATGTAGTCCTCCAGACCCGCCACCTTTGACTTATCATCGGAGTCGTCGATCACCGTGCCCTCGAAAACCGACAATAAGGAAGTCCTGAGCGAAGATGAGGGTGTTAGGGCAGGGTTCTCGATGGCCCTGCACATCAGGAAATTGAGATCTGACTTATCCGAAAAGTGTTTGTCGCTGTTCTTAGCCTTTGTTTGGATGAAAGGAAAGTAAGAGAAAAGAAAAAAAAGGAAATACAATTTCTCTTCCTTTCTACTGTTTGGACAAAAATAAGCAAGGGAAAGGGAGAGAATAGAGAAGAATAGGAGAGAAATTTAGACCAAATATATTTCCCACTAAATTGGTGAAAAAGGAGGAGAAATTCAAGACAAAGCAAGACAAGATAAGTAAATTACCATTGTATCCTTATTTAACAAAAGATAAACAAGTTCTATAATCAGGACATAAAGGTCTATAAGTTTCAATTTCCTCCTTTGATAAATTAGGAAAACAAACAAGGGAAAAGAAATCTAATTTCTCTTCTATTTTTTTCTCCTCTTTTCCCGTCAATATTTCCTTTCCTTTCCCTTGTGCAAATAAGGATCCAAACTATTGCTTAGAGCCTAAGTCTGTTTATATTAAGTTCCGGATTGTTTAATAATTTAATTGAAAATTCTAATTTCAATTAATTCTAATTAAATACTAGTTGTGCTCAATTAAGGTCCAATATCTAATATTGGCCCTTATTTATTAAATATTTTATATTTAATCATAAATTTTTCAAACTTTACAATCAAATTCAATTTAACTAAAACTTGTTTTCTCCCTTCAACTTGTTCTTTCTGTGTAACCCAACAAGTTCTTAAATATATTGGTAATAGATATAAATTATAACCTTAAATCATATTTAGAACTAAAAAATTTAAATTCTTTTAATTTATCTTTGGTTCTCTAATTAAATAATTTATATATATATAAATTAAGATATAAATTATCACTACAAGAAATTGTAATTTTAGTGAAAGCAAAAGTTGTCACTAAAAGTAGTAATATTAGTCACTACTATTAATAGTGTGTAATTTTTTAAGTCGTCACCTCTCGTCACAAATACCTCCGTCACTAAAACAATGACTAATTTAGAAAATTGGTCATAATTATGCAACACTTTTTTGACAAAAGTACTAATACTAAAAACTATGAAATATGTGACAAAATTATATGGTCACAGTAACTTTACATATTTATGACAAATTTGTCGACATAAACAATATAAAATAGTGACGAATAAAGTTATAATAGTACTTCATTTTATTATGACAACATTATTGCCACTAAAATAATTGAAAATAGTAACAAAATATTTGTCACTCTTGCTTTTTTTATCAGTGTTCATTACTTCTTAGTCACTAATATTTTAAGAAAATTTTGTCAACATCATTTTATTACAAAAATGAAAATTTGTTTTTATAAAAAATATTGTCACTAATATGTTTATTATTGTCACAAATAAAACTATCAATTCAACAATAGAATTGCATTAGTGGTAAAAGAAATTTACATTAGTGATCATATTGTTTAACAGATTTCATCACAACTATAAAAGTTATATGTTACAGTAATGTTGTCACTCATGAAATCCCCTGCTGGTTCTGCAGGGCCAATACCCATTGTAATTTTGGATTTTCACCATAGACTGCTTATGCTTACTTGTAAAAGCTACGAGGTCTGCAATATTTGCACCAATTTCAAAATCTTCACTAAGCTCTTTTTTTAAGCGTGCCAAACTCTTTGCCTTGGCTTCTGTATCTCTGCAATGGGTTAATCAAATTAGTGACACATACACAATATATATTAGTTTTAGGAATCAACAAAGTGCACCAAAATGGTTTACCGATCACTGCCATCTTGAATGGAGTTAGAAGCCCTCTGAAAACCTTTATTAGTCGTAGATGGTGGAGATCTTGATCTTTTGCAACAATTAGGCTAGTAGTCTAGGTGGAAACAGGTTCAGTGGTATTGTCTTTCACAAAGGTTGCAAGACTTTGAGGAATTTGAGAATGATAAGCATTATTAGGAGCATTGGAGGCAACTTAAGGCATAGTAGGAGATGTAGAGGGCATGGAAAAAAAAGACAGAGACAGTTCATTTATTTACAAAGAAGTGAAAATATAACTCTTGGTACAACTATTTGACATTTAACTATGAAAAGGTAGTTGGTCGGGTCGGCCTAGTGAGGCCCGGCCCAGTGAGGCCCAACTTCAAGTCTAGGCATTAATAGCCTAGTAGTAAGAGGTCGTCTCCCATGCAAACACGATGGTTCATGTAGAGACCTAAACCTAATAGCAACCTACCGCATATATAAGGTAATGTTCAACCATGATAGAAGTACGGACTGAAAACCCAAGTTGTCTTCTTGTTCTCCAAAACCTAAAACTCTAAAAAAAGACTGACTTGAGCGTCGGAGGGGCCTTCCGGGAAACAACCCCCGTAGAGTCTTTATTTGTCTTGCAGATTTTCCGTGGATGAAGCTTCACAAGATCATGGATCGGAACAACGATAATCCAGCCTTGCAGAATCCGGCTGAACCAGATGGCGCCCACCGTGGGGCCCGTCATCAGGGCACCACGTTCAGAACCACGCAAATCAACCAGGCGGAAGCAGCCAACTCTGTTATTCCCGCCGTTACGGCACCAGTGTTGCACAGGATAGCTTTGCCGTCAACCGCCGATCTCCCACCGACACACCTTGACCCTCGCGCACAGTCTTCACGCCCGAAGGATCGCCTGCATCGCCAACGGCTTCCGATTAATACGATTTTCGGGTGTCATGCAGCAGAAGTATCAACCGATAAAGGAAGAAAGAGACATGCTTGGTAGGTCGTCGACAACCTGCCGGCAAAACAAAGGAAGCAGAACAGCGTAGTAATTTCATTCGACGAATCCGACCTAAAAGGTGTCAGTCGTCCTCATGATGATGCATTGGTGGCTACTCTGAACATCGAGGGTAACTAAGTAAGGCGGGTACTGATTGACACAGGTAACTCAGTCGACCTACTATATTACGCTGCTTTCGAGCAGATGAAGATACCGGCAAATCGGTTGCTGCCTACGGATGAACCTATCAAGGAAGTGACGGGAGTATCAACTTATCCATTCGCCTGAGCTATGCTAGTGGTCAAATTCGGACAGGAGCCGTGCTACGTGGAGAGGAATATTGAATTTTTGGTCGTTAAGCTCGCAGGAGCATATAACATCATAATAGGAAGGGCTACCCAAAACGCACTTGGAGCGGTCGTCTCTACGTACTATCAAGCAATGAAGTTTCCAACCCCGCATGGAATCGGTGTTGTACGGGGTCAGCAGAAAATCGCCAGGGAATGCTACTTAGCAGAAATTGGCGCACTAGGTGAAGCGGTAGTTTTGGCGAGCTCTCTCGACGTGCGAGCTGATGAAGAAAGGGAAAGGATGAATCCTGTGGAGGAAACGCAGCAGATCGTACTGGATGAAGCGGATCAATCGAAGTTCACAAACCTAGGTTCTGGGCTAGACAGCGGCCTAGTCAAAGAGATCGCGGATTGTTTGGTAGCAAACAGGTCGGTTTTTGCTTGGGTGCCAGCAGATATGCCTGGAATTCTCCGATCGGTAACGTCACATTCCCTTGGTATCCGGGCAGATTACAAACCAGTCAGACAAAAGAAACGGCCACACAGCAGGGATAGACAAGAAGTGATCAAGAAAGAAATAGAGAGATTGCTCGATGCAGGGTTTATACGGGAGGTCAAGTACCCAGAATGGCTGGCGAACGTCGTGCTAGTGAAGAAAAAGAATGGAAAGTGGAGAATGTGTATTGACTTTACTGACCTAAACAAGGCGTGCCCGAAGGACAGTTTTCCCTTGCCTAAAATCGATCAATTGGTAGACTCAACAGTGGGACACGAGCTACTTAGCTTTCTGGACGCTTTTTCGGGCTATCATCAGATACAAATGAGTCGCGAAGATGAAGAGAAGACAGCTTTCATAACCGATCAGGGCACGTTTTGTTACCGAGTAATGCCGTTCGGCTTAAAGAATGCAGGAGCCACCTACCAACGACTCGTAATGGAAGTTTTCAAAAAACAGATCGGCCGATCGGTCGAGGCTTATGTGGATGATATGGTAGTTAAGAGTAGAACGGCTGCCGAGCATGTGAGAGACCTGGAAGAAGTTTTTCAAACCCTCAACAAGTTTCAGATGAAGCTGAACCCGGAAAAATGTGTTTTTGGAGTGGCATCAGGCAAATTCTTGGGATTCATGATTACTCAACGGGGAATCGAAGCAAACCCAGAGAAGATTGACGCTATTCTTCAAATGCCTTCGCCGCGTTGCTTGAAAGAGGTTCAAATATTGACCGGGCGGATAGTCTCTTTGAGCAGATTTGTCTCCAGGCTGGGGGACAAGTGTCTCCCATTTTTTAAAGTTTTGAGGAAAGCGAGTATGACCCAATTCCAATGGCCGGACGAGTGTGAAAGAGCATTCCGACATCTAAAGCAATACTTGACCAGTCCGCCCATCTTACAGAGCCCGGTTAAGGGCGAGAGCCTTATTGTCTATTTGGCAGCCACCGAAGGGGCGATCAGTGCGGTTCTTCTTCGATCGGTAGGCAGCGAGCAATTTCCAATCTACTACGCCAGCAAGGTGCTAAATGGGCCGGAAACGCGATATGCTCCTATTGAGAAATTAGCCCTCTCGTTGGTAACTGCGGCGCGAAAACTTCGACCTTACTTCCAGAGTCACACCATCGAAGTATGGACAGACCAACCCCTTAGACAATGTCTTCAAAAGCCCGAAACCTCCGGGCGGTTGGTTAAGTGGGCGGTAGAGTTGGGAGAATTCGACATACACTACAAGCCGCGAACGACGATCAAAGCCCAAGTGTTGGCAGATTTCATAGCAGAACTGAGCCAACCCAGCCAGCAGCATGAGTTACGTCCTGCCTGGAGTCTGTTCGTGGACGGGTCGTCCAACGCCGAAGGATGTGGGGCGGGGTTGGTATTGATCAGTCCCCACCAAGAAGAAAAGGTGGAGTATGCTATCCGCTTAGAATTTAAAGCATCCAACAATGAGGCAGAGTATGAGGCTCTAATAGCGGGACTTCAGCTAGCAAGAGAAATGGAGGTGAAGCATTTAAAGGTGTATAGTGATAGCCAAGTAGTGGTCGGCCAAGTCACTGGGCAGTATGAAGCCAAAGGAGACAATATGATTAAGTACTTGGAGCTGGTAAAACAAGAGTTGAGCAACTTTGAAGAATACACAATCAACAGGATAGAAAGGACGCAAAATACCCGGGCTGATGCGCTTTCCAAAATGGCCTCCAATCGAGATGCGAAGAACAACATTCTGGTCGAGCGACTAGATCGGCCAAGCATTCAGAAAACTAAAGAAGCCCTCGAAATAGGCACGGGACGATCAGGGTGGATGGAGCCAATCAGACAGTACCTTCTTGAGGGAATACAGCCCGGAGAAGCTTTGGAGGCTAAGAAACTAAGGGTAAAGGCGGCCGAGTATACGGTTATTAATGACGTCCTATACAAGCGGTCTTACGGCTGGCCGTTACTACGCTGCTTGGGCGAAGAAGAGGCCGAGCAGGCAATGGCTGAGGTCCATGAAGGAATATATGGAAATCACCTAGGGGGCAGAATATTGGCCCACAGGTTAATCAGACAGGGGTATTACTGGCCGACAATGAAGAGAGACTGTCAAGAGAAAGTTAATCGGTGCGAGGCTCGTCAAAAGAATGGCAAGCCAACCTTGCCCGACCGAACACGTTAGCCCGCAACGTGCTATTTGAAAAGACAGTCTCTTAAACAATGAACTTCATCTGGTAAAATTAAGAAGATAATGAAGGGAGAGAATATTTTTATTTCCAATAGGTCTGCCCTGATCACAAGCCCGACCAGACACTATTTTCCTACCCAGTCTACTACACGTAATAAACATATCAATCTGGGTCGACTACGTGGAAAAATCTAAGTGGAAGGAGCGGCACGGTAGACGAGGGGACACACGTTGCCGCACGCGATAGATACGCAACGTTCCAAATCTTGATGACGTCCAGAAAATGCGGATCGTCAGTAATAATCGCGCTGGGCGTTTTTATCGACTCCAACGCATAACGGTTGAGCCACTGTTGAGAGGATGCGCCGTTTCAGATTTCGAACGGCGCCTGGAAGACACGAATCGTCAAGTCATAATTAAACCTACTATTGAGGCTAGATCGCCCTCACAGGGCGCAAGCCGAGCTATCATACAACATTGCCGTTCAACGAACGACCTCTCGTATGACCCAATAGCTCGACAGACCGACCTGATGACAAACAGTCTGCGTCGTTATCTTCACATACTCCCTCGATCCTTCTCTTCGGTCAGACTCGAGGAGTAGGGGGGCTTATGGTCGGGTCGGCCTAGTGAGGCCCAGCCCAATGAGGCCCAACTGCAAGTCCAGGCATTAACGGCCCAGTAGTAAGAAGTCGTCTCCCATGCAGACACGATGAGTCATGTAAAGACCTAAACCTAATGGCAACCTACCGCGTATATAAGGTAATGTTCAGCCATGATAGAGGTACGAACTAAAAACCCTAGTTGTCTTCTTGTTCTCCAGAACCTAAAACTCTCCAAAAAGACTGACTTGAGCATCGGAGAGGCCTTCCGGGAAACAACCCTCGGAGAGTCTTTGTTTGTCTTGCAGGTTTTCTATAAGCGAAGCTACGCGAGATCATGGATCAAAACAGCGATATTCCAACCTTGCAGAATTCGGGTGAACCAACATCCAAAGAGCAACAAATTCCTATGTAATTGGTAGTTCAATATGTAAGGGACACTCCAACTAACTGATAGATATATTTGATATTCTTATCAGTTGTTTGCTTAGATGAGATCATAATCTTTTAGTTCTATTTTGTATAATAGCCATTTATGTAATAGTCTATTTAAAGCTTGCTCTTTACATACATATTACGAAAGCAGGAGGAACCACCTTGTTTTTGGATAATAAAAGTCATTCTTTTTGCTACAATTCTATTTTTTTTTTAATCTGATTTCACTTTTTCTTTTCTTTAAATAAATATTAGGAAAAGTGGATCAGACGAGAACCATTGAAATATGACAAACACAAAACTTAATGAAGGGAAGGGGCAAATGATATATGCATTATGAATGGTAGGCGAACAAAGACATTATAATTAAAAACAAACCTTACGAGCATATTCTTCTGAACTAATTTGTCTTTATATTTAAATATTTTTACGATGGGTAAATGTAAAATATCATAATTCAAATGTTTTGTTTTTATCAATTACGTTTGTTTAGTATTACTTGTCTATGATTAGACACTATTATTATACTTCACTGTCATCTTCTTCCTATAGTAACTATCTGGCCATGCTAATACAAAAAGATTTGAGATACAGAGCTTACAGAAGACTAGGTTACGACATAAAGCATCTCGTCAATCAATTATCTTCTCCGATACTCCAATGGGCCAAATTCAGATATCTGCTCCACCACAGGTATTAAAAATAGTTAAAACAGGGTCCTTCTCCGATATTCCAGAAGAGAAGACAAGCTCATGGTAGAAAACCTAAAGACTCAGAATCTGCTGAAGATATAGGACCCACCACATGAGAGACAAAATAACTATTTTTTACACATCATAAAATTTCTAGTTAGATTATTTTAATATCTACCTTTGAGACAGAGAAGGATACAAACTACTCTCTGAGAATCACAGATCATCCAAAACCCAAGTGATGCAGGAAACATAGCACACTGTGACAAGCAATTGCCGGGTAAGGTTTGTGGAGAATGAAAAAGAAGTTTGATCTAATATTTTAAAAATCAGACCGGACATCGAACCGATATAAGAAAAAGTTTAAGGTTTAAAGGTTCAACTAGTACTGAACCGTTATAAAACCGGTATATAATAAATAAGAAGTAAAACTTATAAGAATAAGTAAAAATAAAATATTTCATTCAAATAAAAATCCATCAATGTTTACTGTATAGATTAATTAATTTTATATTTTATAAGAGTAAGTTAAATTTTATATACCAATTATTTAATAAAAATGGCAATTATGACATATTATTGTAACTGAAAAAGTATTATTTTCCATAATTTTCACATATTACAAATTTTTTGTCTTACATATAGATT
>JANZXV010000210.1:17830979-17842829 GCA_027576455.1 Erythroxylum roigii | reverse complement strand
TTTGCTTGAATCGGATTCGTTGGATGCTATCAAGTTAGTTACTCATGAATGCCCTCCATCTCATCCTTATCTGACAGCTGTTGAGGATATTTTGTTTTATTTACGGAAGGACTGGGCCTGTTCTATTGCCCATACTTTGAGAGAAGGCAACCACTGTGCTGATTATCTAGCGAAGTTAGGATCTTCTTCTTCGCAGCATTGGCATCTGTGGGAGATGCCTGCCCCGGGTCTTCGACCCCTTCTCCAGAATGATGCTTTGTCGGTGGCATTCTTGAGGCCTTAGACCTCCTTGTTTTGTGTATCCTCTTCACCAAAAAAAGTATTTATGTTACCCTTTTTACTTCATAGGTAAAATCGCTAGAATGTAATAAATAAATTTAAAAGGTCTTTAATAATATTACATTAAGTATTTTTACTTTGTCTTTTTTTTTTCATTTATAAAAGGATTAGTCCAGGGCTAATCCTCCGCGGTGGAACATCTCAAATCAAGGAGGACTACTGTTAACTCAGGAGATTGCTGTATTTAGTGAAGAAGTCAAAAATTTAAGATAGGAGGTATCAAATATGT
Source organism: Erythroxylum roigii (assembly GCA_027576455.1). Taxonomy (NCBI): domain Eukaryota; kingdom Viridiplantae; phylum Streptophyta; class Magnoliopsida; order Malpighiales; family Erythroxylaceae; genus Erythroxylum; species Erythroxylum roigii. The sequence goes on along the minus strand of JANZXV010000210.1, from coordinate 17,842,261 downwards.
AATTTTTTTAATTTTAAGGAGCCCAATACAACACTAACCTTTAAATAACTTCATCTTTATGTATATATTAAAAATAAAATATATTCATTTTTTAAAATCTTGGAGAGCTTACTGCATAACTGAGCCCCATGTAACACTTGATTAAGTGACTAAAGTATGTGCCATCATTGTCAACCCACTGGGTTATTTGACTTTGTCCTTTTTTTTTTTTTTTTTTTGAGAATGACTTTGTGCTTTTAACACATCAAACTTTTACTTTTCTCTAATAAACTTTATCGTCTTATGTTCATAAAGATTAAATTAATGATAAATGGACAGATACTGGCATCACCGTACTAGTTGTCACTTTAAAACACGTGAAATAAAAGTTATGTAACAACCACCTGTTTACATAAGGAAATAAAATAAGTGGCGTTTAAGGGACACAGCACAACTCCTCACCAAAGATTCCGGTAGGCAGCCCATCCTACTCGAACCTATCGCCATTTCCCCGTGTTAAGGTATGTTTAAAATTTGTAATGAAATAGAACAGAACATAATAAAATTAATTAATTTATATTAGAATAAAAAGTAAACTAATATAATATTAACAAATTATTATTTAAAAAGATAGAAAGATTTATAATGTAATATAATAAAGTATTGTTTTAACAAAGGGTTTATAATATAAAATATTATAAAATTGTTTATCATTTTACATTCTATAATAAACCGCTCAATTTTTTTATTTTTACTGATTAAAATAAAATGAGATGTGATATGAAACCTTCTTTTTCTATTTTATTATATTTCATTCAATTATAAATGTAATATGAAACCTTCTTCTTTCATTTTATTATATTTTATTCAATTATAAATCATTCTCTCAAATAATGGAATAATAATACATTCAATTAATAAACTTTAAACCAAATATAACTTTAATTATTGATTTGTCTATTATAAACGTTACAGACCCCTTTGTCTACATTAAAGGATGGTGATGTTGGTCCAACATTCACCATCCTATTTATAATTTCAACCGGATTTTGACCGGCAACTAAAGAGTGACAAGACAAGCTTCTATATAATTGCACAAACTAACAAATAATGGTGAAGGACCCAAGTCCCATGTGTCGAACGTTGCAAATATATAATTGCATTTAAAGGGGTAGTTGTGCCATACTTTATAGGTTGGGGGGACCAATCGGCAAAGAAAAAGTTTCACGCGTGTTTTGGGAAGGAAAATGAGTCCAGCGAATTGAACCCGTGGTTCGTCCATTACTTGAAGCGTGTAACTTCTGTGTATATGGATCTTTATTTTTTTTATCATAAAACGATAAATATCTATAATTCACTTTTTTCTTTTTATTTGAATATTAATTATTTAATTTCTTATTAACGAATTATAACTTCAAAAGTTTAGAGTCGGTATTAATTTTTTCAAATTATAACCTATCATATGACTTCTTATTATGCGTAATAATTGAGTCCGAGTCTGATCTAACCTAACCCAAATTTAATGGGCCAAGTTAGGATTAATTGGACCTCGGGTCAAGCCTTACACCCGGCTTTCTAGCTCAAGTTGCCTACCCCCAATAGAAAATAATAAATCGACAGTTCAAGCTAAGCGTCAGCTCAATTTTATAACCCTGGCAATCTAAGCTTAGCTCGACTCGAGGCTTGATGAGTAATGATAAAATAAAATCATTTTGAAATTTTATTAAAAAGATAAAAAAAGTCGGGCCGGCCAATCGGTCCGAGATAGGGCTGGGCATGAGCCGGGATGTTGCCGTTCTTCAACGCCTCTAACCTGCAATTCAGAACGAAATCATTTTAGATTAAAATTTATCAACTGAGTCGAACCGAGCTTGAACCCCACTACCACCTTTTTCTTTCATTTGAACATGGGAAGCCAGCTCGAGTGATGATCATGGTCGACAAACTTTGTCATCATAATGATTAGTTGTTATGGTGAAAAAGTAATGGGACAACTTAATGCAATCGACTTTCTTATTTTTTTCTGCTTAATTGATATAACACTCGACCTTTTTCCCCACCGACATTCATAATTTTAGCTAACTGTCAATAATCAGCCAACTCAAACACTTTTAAGTTAGTCTCTGGATATATTATTTATTTTTTAAAAAATAAATGACTAGCTGATGTTAAATATACAAAAAATTATTAAACACAAATTAGTACGAGACTTATAAGGATTATTATGTTTCATTCAGTTCAAACCACATATTATAAGTTAAATTTTGTATTTCATAAATATATTAAGGTAACATATAAATTTAATTCAAATATTTATATGTCAAACAAGTTCTTGGATACTACCTAAAATTTTAGTATTTTCATACACATTACTTAACATATTATTCAGATACTGTATTAATTAAATTGTAATTTTAATTAACTAAAGAATTGAAATTAAAATGTAAAGTTTAAATTGTAATCTGATCATAGATGCTGCTTCCATAATGAATCCATCAGCCTAGCACGCGGCAGCATGTACATGGAGGAAGAATTAATGAAGGAAAAAGGAATGGTACGTACATGCTGCATATTGACTGGTTATTAATTTATTAATAAGGAAGTAGTCGGTACATATACATGCGTGCATAAGGAGTGGGGGATGAAACGGTGTATGGAACTTGGGGCCGAAGAATGGCAGGTGAAGAAAAACCAACAAAAAGTTTTGACTTGTTAGTTAGTTACAGAAGCATGGGGGCCATCACAGGTTGACACTTAGCAATTTATCAGTCCCCACATCAAAATAATTCACCTAACTCACTCCGTCAACAATAAATATGCATCACGTTGAAGTCCATAATGAATAGAGGAGGGAGACAATGGATACAGCTTCTTTGGCAATAATTGTGTAAGAAGCAGTGAGTGAATCATGCCATCTTCATCAGATATGAATCCCAGCTGCCTCCTTTAATCCTTATATTTCATCTTTAATTCCTTCCTTTCTTTTCACCGAACAAAGCACGACCGTTTTATCTTTCCAGTATGCAGAGGAAATCGGCAAGAATATATATATGATGATTATGCGAATTCTGTTAGCATATGCAGATGGTCTCTGTTTCTGTTAGCCGCATTAAAACAAGGTAAACAGCAGCTTTCGTGTCGTAGACATCCTCAACTGTGATTGTCTCCCAGGTTACAGGTACACACCTCTCACACCACTTTACAAAATCCCAGTTAGTATTCAATAAACTGGACTTAACTAACTTCTTCAAGATCTTAGGGCACTTTTAACACAGTCCACACTCACCGGTTACTGTGCCGAACAATTTTTTTGTATACGAGTTAAATATGGTTACTTGGTGACGAAGTGCATTGTTAAGTGTGGGAAATTTTGCATCTTTAATTTGTCGGTGGTAATTATTGAATGGGAATAATGTTACGTAGGAAACTGTGGTCCATTCCAGGCCAATGGGACTTTTGGATCTTTTCGTGGTGGCATTGGTTCCAGTTCTGAAAGTTCTCTTGGTTACCGGGATCGGCACGTTTCTTGCAATAGATGGCATAGATCTCCTGGGAACTCATGCCAGGCACCATCTCAATAACGTCAGTGTCTTTTAATCTGTAATCTCCATTAATACGCACGTTTTTTTCCTTACCATTATACTACTACTTAGTATTTGTTAGTAAGAATGATTACGCTTACATGCTAACGAAAAAGAAAACAGGGTCATTTGTAGACTTCTGTCTCGTGTGGAATATAAAACAAAAGAAAAAGTGACCTCGAACATCTGATAACTTCTGTCTGGTGTAGAATACACTTAACAAAAGTTAAAAAAAAAGAGAATCTTTTTTAAGCTTTTCCTTTTTTCTCAGGTAAATAGAACCTTTTTTTTTTACTTTTCCTTTTTTCTCAGGTCTTTTTTTAAGTGTTGCTAATATTGTATTGAGTTATTGCAATTAATTTAAAACCAACCCTAATTATTATAAATTCAAAATTCTTCTTAATTTACACTTTATTTACTGATGTATTGTTAATTATTATAAAATCCCAAAAATTTGTGTTTATTAAATACGATTGTAAATAGGAAACTTTTTTTGGGTACAAAGGAAAATTAAAAACACACAACCAAACCCCTAATTAGCGTAAGGCTCTTCGATATAAAACGCCCTGCTGGTCGTGGTGGATTTGCTCCTGTAAGGTCACCGGGGGTTCCTGCAAAATATGCAATCCTGAGTTGTATGCTACAGCTAGAGAAGCCATCCGGTCGGCACACTGGTTTCCTTCGCGGTACACGTGCTGGAGATGCACCTCTCAGTCGCGTTGCAAAAGTCCTCGTGTACTTGCCACCAACAAAAGATCATCAGTTAGAACCACTCGAGAAGAAGAGAGGGTATTTATGACCTCGAGGGAGTCCACTTCAATAATAATACGTCTGTATCCCATCGCCCACACCTGGGACAGTCCCGAATGAATGCCCCAGAGTTCTGCAGTAGTAGATGAACCCCTCCCTATGTTATGGAGGAATTCGCCACACCACTGGCCTTGCTAATCCCGAATAATGCCCCCAGTTATGGCAACGTTGGTCCCTTGACTAACAACCCCATCTGAATTCAATTTGACCCAATCCGGCGTCAGTTTGGTCCAGCCTACAAGAGTGCCAACCGGTACCCCGTGGTGCTGCTGCACGCAGTTCTCCGCCATTTTCACTCCCTCGATCCAAGCGACATAGTCTAGCACCACACACGGACCGGTCTGTGGCCACACAAAATCAGGTTAAAAAATGTTGCGGTTCCGCCATTGCTAGAGAAACCAATAAGCTACCCCAAAGAGCATAGGCCACTCAACCTGAGAGTCCTGTCGGGGCCTCCTGAGATTGCGCGTCACCTACTCATCTACGGGAAGGTGAAAGAAACCCGGGTCCTCCACTATGGAAAGAAAATTACCCCAGAAAGCTTTTACATGCGAGCAATCCCTGATGACATGCAGGGTAGATTCTTCATGCCCACAAACGGGGCAGCGACCATCATCAGTAAGTTATCGAGTCACTCGTTGTTGATTGGTCAGAAGCCACAGAAAAGCTCGAATCCGCTGAGGCCCAGGCTATTTCCAGACAGAGCTCCAGAGGCCATTAGTCTCTACCGTAGAACGGCCTTCAATTAAATCGTAGACGGAAGCCACCGTAAAGCGCCCATTCTCAGTGGGCCTCCAAATCATCTTGTCATCCTCGGGACCTCCAACTTGGGGTAGGATTGCCGCGAGGTCCATACAGATCATGGAGGGTAAAAATTGTAGAAACATAGGCCAGCGCCAGTGACCATCTTCATCTGCCAAATCGGCCACAGTGACATAAAGGAGACCATCAGGGAGGGGAGTCGGAGTCACTAATAAGAGCAGTCCCCAATCATTAAGCCAAGGATCCAACCAGAAGTGGATGCGCCGCCCATTGCCCAGCTGCTATCGCATACTTTGCAGAACATACTGCCAGGTAGCTAAGATTCCTCTCCAGAGACCCGAAGCTCCGTTTCGGTCGATGCTCGCGGGGAGGAGGTGAGGGCCTAAGCGATATTTAGCCGTGACGATTTTGACCCAGAGAGAGGTGGGTTGATTGATCAAGGCCCAACCTAATTTAGTCAAAAGGGCATCATTGGAGGATCGGAGACGTTTAAGACCCAGACCTCCTTCGGCCTTTGGTTTGCAAACGGTTGCCCAATTACCCAGATGAATTTTATTTTGGTCGTCCGTAGCTCCCCATAGAAAAGCTCTCATGATACGCTCCAAGTTGTCACATAGACGCTCGGAAGTCACACCGTCTGCATCATATACGTGGGAAGAGATGCGAGAACGAACTGGATCAGTGTAACTCGCCCGACCAGGAATAACGTTTTGACTTGCCATTCTGCAAGCTTTTTCTGGACACTGTCAAGGATATATTGATACATATGTCTCGTTGAGCATTCATGAATCAGCGGAACTCCTAAATATTTCCCAAGATTGGTTGTACGAGAGATTTGGAGGGTTTGACTGATGTGGCGAGCGGTATGAGGGCTGACATTTCGGGAAAAATAGATCCTCATTTTGTGAGGATTAACTTTTTGCCCGGATGCCTGGCAAAACACTTCCAAAGTCCGAGCAACGACTTGCAGCTGGGACTCCTCCGCTTCAGCAAAGAGAATAAGATCATCGACGAAGAAAAGATGGGAAATAGTAGGTCCGATATGGCTCAGCTTGATCGGCTTCCAGAGCCCTTGGTCGACGGCTCAGGATATGGACTGACCCAGCCGTTCCATGCACAAAACAAAGAGATAGGGGGAAAACAGATCCCCCTGCCGAAGGCCGCGAGTGGGAGTGAAGGGATCTGTCAGTTGACCTTGCCAATCAACTTGCATCGACACCGTCGTCACACATTGCATAACGAGCTAGATGTAAGCCTCACGAAATCCAATATCCTGAAGGGTATGGTGGAGAAAATCTCAGCACAGACGATCGTACGCTTTCTCTAGGTCCACCTTGATAGCGAAATAGCCGGTTTTACCCGTCTTCTTGCGCATGGAATGAATAACTTCCTAGACAATGATGATATTGTCAGTAATGTGCCGACCAGGAATAAAGCTAAATTGGTGAGCCCCTACCAAATAGTCCATATGGCTTTTCATTCTGTTCATAAGAATCTTTGATATGAGCTTGTAAAGAACAGTGCAGAGGCAAATCGGGCGAAATTGAGTGATAATTCGAGGGGAAGGAATTTTGGGGATCAACACCAAAATAGTATGATTGAGATCCTTGTCCCAGTGTTGGGAACTGAAGACTTCTTTGATATATTCAGTTACTTTGGGCCCAATAAGTTCCTAGTGTTTTTGGAAAAAGAGCGCATTGAATCCATCAATGTCAGGGCTTTATACGGGTTCATATCAAAGACTGTTGTCTTGATCTCTAGATCATGGAGAGGCTGCGAGATCAAATGAAGCCTAGCTTTGAAGAGCGGAGGGAACATGCTAGAGAGCGGAAAAGGGTGAATAGGGTTGTCTTCGTGAAGGTACAGGTTGGCAAAGAAAGACCTGGCTTCAAGCCCTAATTGTACAGGATCAGAGAGCAGGATACCGTTGGAGTTAATGAGGCTGTCGATCCTCAGTTTCTTACGCCGAGAGAGGGTTAGGGTGTGGCAGTATCTCGTATTCCGATCCCCTTGGGAGATCCAGTCACATCGGGCTTTCTGGTGTCAAAAAATCTCCTCTTCACAGAGGGTTTGCATCAGTTCCCCACTAAGCTAATCTTCCAACCATAAAAGAGAGTCCCGTTGGTCGGCCCCCATATTCCGTTGGATACTCTCCAAGCGAAATATTATATTCTCATAACTTCTTTTATAAATATAGGTACGTCTATAAATGTTAGTCTAGTGTAGAGTACATAACAAAAGAAAAATGAAACCCAAGAGGTGTGGTTGAGTGGAAGGGACTCATCTATCCTTAACCAAAGGTTAAAGGTTCGATCCTTGGCTTTGGGTATGGAGCAGTCTTAAATCCTTGGGTCAGTTGTTCCACCTTGTGAGGTGCCTACAAACCAGCGAGGGGATTAGTCACTGAGTTCACCGGTGAATACCCTGGTCTAGACAAAAAAAAACAGAAAAATGATCCACAGTCTATTGGAGTTTTTAAAAAATAATTATGCATAATAAAATGCTGAGACTCTCAATTTAGTACTAATATATTATTTGACATGCTTCTCACCAATTTACGAGACTGATGAAGATGAGATGTTGTTTGGAAATATATGCTTTCTCCATGAGCAGCTCGTATTCTACGTCTTCAGTCCTGCACTGGTGGTTAGCCAACTTGGAGAAACTATTACTTACCACAACTTGGTTAAACTGTAAGTCACAGGCCTTGATCCACCTAAGTACACTATTATTATTAACAAAGATATGTACTGATTATAGTTGTTATACATGTAACATGTGTATGTAGATGGTTCATGCCAGTCAACATACTCCTCACGTTCATCATTGGCTCTGCACTTGCTTGGATTCTCATAAAAATAGCCAAAACTCCACCCCACCTCCAGGGCATTGTGATTGGTTGCTGCTCCGCTGGTAATTTGGGGAATTTGCTTCTCATTATAGTTCCAGCTGTTTGCGAGGAATCGAACAGTCCATTTGGAGATGCCACTCTCTGTGCCACTTATGGCAAGGCTTATGCTTCTCTTTCCATGGCGGTATGATGATAATGATATGCATCATAATTTACCGCATCTACTGCCCATATATATGATTGATATTGCTTTTTTATTCCCCTAAAGATAGAAAATGTTTAACCGTTTTATGAAACAGGTTGGAGCTATATACATATGGACCTATGTGTACATAATCATGAGGATGTATGCAGACAAGAGCCGTGATCGTACAAATGATGGTGACAATAATTACACACAGGCACTGCTTGAAGATGCTCCTCCTGATATTACCTCACTTACCAAACCTGAGGAGAAGGTGATTATGTTTTAATTATTTGTTTTTTTTTTTTACATATTACTTAAGGTATCGATATCTCCAGTTCATTTCTTTATTAACTTGACAGGCAACGTTCATTCAAAGAACCTGTCAGCGTGTCAAGGACTTTGCAGCAAAGGCCAACCTGAAGATGGTGTTTGCCCCATCTACGATTGCAGCGGTATGTAGCAATTTTAAAGCAATCTGCAAAATTCTATGTGTACTTACTAATTATTTACATATAACCCATGTGTGTGCATGTCATTTGGCATCAGATATTTGGTTTTGCCATTGGGACAGTCACTCCAATCCGAAAGGTTATGATTGGTGATAGTGCTCCTCTTCACGTTATTGACAGCTCTGCATCCATGCTAGGGTATTACGACTCCGATTAATTAATGTTGGACCCTACTAATTTGGAGCTTCATTGAAGTTATTTATTAATTGGTCCATGTCAAATCTATGAACCACAGGGATGCCACCATTCCTTCCATGACATTGATAGTGGGAGCAAACCTTCTTCCTGGTAATTAATTAACTCGCTTTAAAAACATACAGATATTACTATATGTTTGATAAGGCATATTGTTGGTTGTACTTGCAGGTTTGAAAGGATCAGGATCAGGAGTAGGAGTAAGAGTAATAGTGGGGGTTGTGATAGTAAGATACGTACTGATGCCACTGATGGGAATTGGGGTGGTGAAAGCAGCAAAGCACTTTGGGCTGGTTGGATCAGATTCATTATACGTCTTTATTCTTCTGCTTCAGTATGCACTTCCTCCTGCAATGAGCATAGGTGACAACTCTGTACCCTTTGAGTATCAGATCATCTTATAGGACACAATAAATATGTGGATTTCGACCGCATTTTGCAGGAGTTATTGCTCAGCTGTTCGAAGCTGGTGAGAGCGAATGTTCAGTGATTATGCTGTGGACTTACGCGGTGGCCACATTTTCGCTTACCCTTTGGTCTACCTTTTACATGTGGCTTCTTGGCTAAATGTAACATTCCCTTAAACACAGCTCCGTCTCCATGAGCTCCAGAAGAGGATATGTTCCTTTTTAGTGCTTCTTATGATCAAAATTGTGTGTTGAAGATAAATTGAGTGAGTGATTTCGCATATTGCATGTGTGGAAGCGATTCAAGTTCGTGGTCGCATTGGCACAATTATTTGTTTTGTATATTTTTTAATTCAATATGATATGCAACATTTTCCAATGACTTTAGCAATACCATGTTAGCTTAACTTATTAGAGGCACAAACAAGCATTAACAAACATGTCCTTCGACATATGATAAACTACAGCAGTACTATTGGATTTTCACTTATTTCCAAATTCCTCCTACGCTTTAAATTTTGCCAGGACTCAGGAGACTCCTGTGTTCTTCTTTCTTTCCTTTTTAACATTTTAACCATCCTTCACTTAAAATATCATCAGTATTCCTTAAAAGAAATTCCCAATTTTCATTTGTATCTTTTTAAAAAGAAGTCTCACAAAAAATTAAAAATATATTAAACAATTTGAAATAAAAAATAATAAGAATTATGGCAAAATTAAATAATCTTTTAAATACGGATTTACTTCAATTACACTCAAGAATTGTTTGGTTTATAAATAAATCAAGTTTATATATTTTATATTCAAAAGTAAAATTAAAATCTACTTTAAAATAATAAAATTTGACTTTATAGATTAATTTATTTTTAAAATTTATAAATAAAGATATTTCCAATAAGATTAGACTATAATATATAGCTAATGTAATATGTTAAATTAATATTTAATTATAAAAACATATTAATAAAAATGATTATGTGTTTCTTTTTGAAATATAATTTATGGACTTAATTAATCTAGAATGAATCCTTTTTATGCACACGGATAATTTAATATGCACAAGGATAACAGGCATGGCGCATTTTCATTTTATTAACATTATTTAATTTTTTTTAAAAAAGTATCTACATATATTTTATTTCATACTTTCTTATACGAATTATTTATTAAAATATTTACTTCATTGAAATATATCCAAACACATAGTCCTATTATTATTTTTATTGAAAGAAAATTTATTTGTGGTAACTTGATAAAAATATTATTTAAGAATTTTTACTTTAAAAAGTCATTATAATCTTAGAGTAAAGAGTTAAATTTTAGTATTACAACAGAGAGTAGATTTGTATTATTTTTTTCAGAATTTTTTTACCAATAATTTACGAATTAATAATTTATTCAATCTTATAAATTTGATTTAATGTTGATAAATATTCATTTACTGTAAATTACTTAAGTGTGCTCATATTTCTGTTTCAGAATATTTCCTTTAGAATACATGGTTTTAAATATTTTTACATGAATTTCTACAAGCTACAATAGAATAATATAATAATACATGGAAAGGTAGTTAGGGGATTTAATATAAATGAGTCATTAGGCTTTTAGCCTGGGAAGTTTTAAAACTATCTCAAGGTTGTCAATTTTTTTAAGTGTATTAGGTTCTGTCTCCAGTAAGGTTTTTTGTTTTCTAATGTAGTGTATGGTTGTTGTCCCCTTTAGTAGGGTCAGACGACAAAATAAAAAAATCTTTTCTCTCTGTATGTTTGGTTACTGTCCCAACTAATTTTTGTTCTGTCTCCGGATGACAAAAACAACAATTTTTGTTCCTTCCAAAACTGAATAACAAAATTTTGTCTCCATCTCCAAGACAAAACATATAAACAACTTCCAGAAATACCCTCCTCTCGTATAAGCAAATTTTTTATTCGTAATTATATTACTAAACTCATTATTATTATTATTATTATTATTATTATACGAAATTAATTATCTCATCAT
>JANZXV010000210.1:17769594-17781429 GCA_027576455.1 Erythroxylum roigii | reverse complement strand
CAGTTCATGTCCGTTTAACGGACATGGGTTAAAAAGTTATTTTCTTGAGATTTTAAAGAGCAGTTAGGGTTTAAGTCCTATTAAGTGTATGCTCACCACCAAAGTGAGTTAGCAGTTAGTGTCAGCTCTAGAGTTTCAGCCAGCAAGCGGTCTCGGGAGTGGGATTCAGCTAGGCCCACCTCCCGGGACAGTCGGGGCTCCGGGAGCAGGGTCCGACATATGTTTTTGAAATATGCCTTTGTGATGAAATGTTAAAAAAATCATGTTTTCAAAAAGTGCCATTTTGGGCAATCTGTTTTCAAGTCATGAATTACATGTAATGTGGGTTTGGTTTGGTCCGTTCTGTATGTCAAGTGCACTTGTCTAAAGGCTTCTCTCGCCTGCTCGCTAGTGGCATGGAGCTCCTTCACGGACTCCCCTAAGTTCACAGCTACGCAAAACCATTATATGGGATTGCGATAGTACATTCTGTTCACGGCTACACAAGACAATTCTATGGAATTGTGTTAGTACGTTTTGTTTACGGACATACCCAAACCATTTTGATGTGCTTATGTGTTTATGATTTGCGAATAAGTTGAAAAATGCATAAATTGTGTTGTTGTTGATTTTGATTATTTGACAAGAATTTTGAGAAATATGTGTTTTATGACTCAATAAGAATTTTCTATGAAAATGAACTTTTTGAACAATTTTGATTGTTATTCGTCATAAACTTGTTACCCACGAGCTTTTTAAGCTCACCCCCATTTCCGTCCCATCTTCCGGTGATGAGCAAGAGACAGAGTGAAAGAGAGTCAAGGCATTACACTGAATTTGCATGTTTTGTTTTGTTTTGGAGTAGTTTATGTAAAACAAGGCTTCAGTTGTATTTCGAGAATTTTTGGGGTTTGCATCCTTTGTATATTGGATTTTGATATTGATAATGTAATGTGGCTTGGAAGTGTCATTAAAGCTTTGTAAACTCTTGTTTTATGATGTAAATGACATATGAATTTGTGTATGGATGATTGTCAAATTGGAATGCGAATTTGGGTATGGATCAAGGTGGAGTTAAAAATATGAATTAATTAAGGATGAGGTCAAGTTGGAATTAAGTGCACTTGAAGTTATCAACTTAAGTTGATGATTTTGAACATGAATTGTTGTGACACACACACACACATGTGATGTTATGGAAAAAGGAATTATGAATGGATAAGAATGATGTTGCATTAGAGGAAGTGAAGATGGGAAAATTTTAAAGATTTTCTAGGGATAAGATTTGTGTTTTGACTTCTAGGAAAAATCTGGATTAATCTAGGTAGAACTGGTCAAAATTGTCTTCTTGGAAGCTGTAGATGATCTTTCTAGCTTTCCAACGATATAAAGTTTGTAATTTTTGGATACCGGAGTGAAAAGATATGATTGTTATAAGATGTGATGCTGCATCGAATGTATGCACAGGACAACTATGGTAAATGATGGGAAATTGTGGTTTTGATGAACCAAATGGGTTGAGAATTGAGAGTTTTATGAGATAGATTTGGTGTTTGAATTGATATGAAGTGATTTTGCACTAGAAGAGTTGAATTTAGGAAGATTATGAGTGAATATGATGTTAGATTTGATGTAGGAAGCATTGGAGGGGCTTTGGAGGGGTTTGGGGAACCCCTTTGTCCGTTAGACAGACTTTAGGTCCGTTAAACGGACCTTTTCGGGTCAAAAATGACCCCAGCATCGCCCATGTCTGTTAAACGGACCTTCTCGGTTGAAAAAGAGCCCTCAGGCCCGACAATGTCCGTTAAACGGATATGGATGTCTGTTAAATGAATCCGTTTAACGGATCTGTTTAATGGACATTCATGGGATATCTTTAGTAAATCGCGATTTTTGACCATTTTAGAGGCTGAATCTCATTTGTGGTTTTCATGAAAGTTGTAGATCTAGAAGTCTTCTTTCAAAACGTCTAAGAATGAACTCTATCAGACATCTCTATTGAAAGTTATGGCAATTGCGTCAGGATAGGTACAAAATGATTAAGGACATAAACATGTTGTATCTTTTGGAGTTGATTTGAAAAAGTTTGATGGAGAGAAAGTAAGGGGTCGGGTGGGAGAGCATGATTGGGGTATGAACACACTTTGGCTTTTTAAGCATATCTTCATCTATAGAGCTCCAATTAAGATGGTTCTTCCTTCAAAACAAACTAAAGACTTAGAGCTACAATTTCTTTGAAGAAGTCAAATTGAAATTCTGATTTGAAGATTTCCAAATTCTATTCACAAATAAGAGAAATGAGTTCAAGTATGGTGACTGATTTGTGTGGGCACTCCACTCTTATGGGATGATGGTTAATTAGGGTTCTTTAAAATAACCCTTTAGGGTAAGATGCTCACATTTCATGATTTTGAAGGATGTTGGAAATCCAGAAATAAGGAGTTGTAATGTAACTCACATTTCATGACTCAAGAGTTGGATTTCGAAATCAAGCGGGATCCAACGGTTATGGTATCAAAGTAAGAGTTGGGTTCTGAAAACGGTGCCCAACATTTATGGTATCAAAGCAAGAGTTGGGTTTCGAAAACGGGATCTAACAAGCCTGAATCTGATAACATCCAAAAGCAGAAGATTGATGTGATCGGAAAGCTTCATTGAACCTGAAGATTGGCAACAACGAGAATCCCTTAAAACGAATGCAGTAATGAATGCAAGTTTAACTTACATGTCTTCTTCAGGCTCATTTTTAAGTGCATTTTTAGCTATACACTGAAAAGCAACATCTACGTTGAATCCTTCTTTTGCAGAAGTCTCAAAGTATGGTATGTTTCCTTTAGAGGCACATAATGCCTTTGCCTTCTTCTCAGAAACTTGCAACCAATCATAAGGATAACTTTTACACACAACTAGATTGAAACAAATGCGTCAACACCTTCCAGAATAAAGATAACATCTTTTCGTCCTAGATATGCCTATGAGGAGGAGGTATCCCAACTCGATTATCATATTCTCGAATTAAGGATTCCAAAATTATCTCAAAGGTAAAGGAAAAAGGAATATACCATTGCCACCATCAACATCTATTTTGTTACCCAACACGACAAATGGAAAGTTTTCGGGGTTAGATGGACTAGCCTGTAGATTAGTTACACAAATCAGAACTTCCAATCATTGTTAAGAATTTGTAGAACATGTGTCCAACTAAAGGATTAACAACCGCCTGAATCAGAAACTCTTCTTGCCAATTATTAAGATTATTGAATGACTTCATCACATTCACATTGTACACAAGGACGCAACAATCTGCACCTTGGTAAAAAGCCAGCCTAAAACTTTGAAACCTCTCCTGCCTAGCAGTATCCCAAATATGCATAGAGGAATAAAAAGTCACAGAAATGAATAACTTGCTTGTAAACAAACAGTACTTCAACTCAAGTCATATTAGGGCAACAATAATTATGACTCTATCCACACTAGAAATACCTCTGGAGATTTCACGACATATTCTCTTTCGATAATCAATTCCACAAATACCTAAATAACAGCTAAAATCACTCAAGAAATTGCATCTCAATGAATTGCATTAAGCAATCATGGTAAATAAACATAGTTTCTACTATGCTTCAATTAATCCAAACCAAAAATTGGCATTACCAAATTATTTTCCATGCTTCTACCATTTTCATGCCAACAACATTCAACTGAAACATTACTCATTCTTCTGTATTATTTTTTCCTACTTTCGAAACACAAGGTACAGAACTTAGACAACACATAGACCTAAACCACAAAAGAGAAGTCTATGACCACATATGATTAGCATTCATCTATATATACATGGACATGACCTCAAAATTTTGCACCTTCTAGTTGTTACATGCTAAACTGTCACTTTTCTGCCCATATATGCATTCCATTCCTCATCGCCCTCATGATCATCATGAGTGATTATTCAGATCATAACATAGCCACCCAAATAAGGAGCAAACTCCTCTATAATGTTCAAATTAAATAACCTCGTAATATTATCACCTAATATCCATTAGTTAAACCCAAAAAAGAAAATCTGAAATTGTAACCTGCAATGTGAACAACCTATCCTCTAACTGGACTTCTTTCGTTAAGAAATTAGCGCCAATAGTTGCCTTATATTGATTACTAAACTTTCGATTCACATACCTAGAAAGCAAACATTTACACAAATTGAAATAAAAGAAAATTACCATAAAACACTAAAAATATCTAACAAAATACAGAGATTTGAGAAGAAACACAATTGATGATCTGGGTTTTGGAGATTAATACTGGTTCACTAGCGATGTCTTGCCAACCCTGTAAAACGAATCCAAACAACGATTATTCAGCGAAGAACAACAAAAAAATCGTAAATTTAGAATATAAACCAAATTAAAGAGAATTTCAAAATTTCAAAGTACCCGCTATCACCGAGGATTATGACCTTCAAAACCATGCCTACTAGAAGCCATTGATTGAAATCTTCGAGCAACTTCGTTTTTCTGTTTCTAAGTTTGTGGAGTTTGAACACAATGGTACAGAAACCTCAAACCCAGAAGAGGGTAGGCCCTCAAGGCAAGAACATGAAACAGAACAAAATGGAAAAAGAGAAAAGAAACATAAAAAAGCATGGAATACACATGTATAGGAACTGGGCTTTGGCGTCAGAGTTCGAGTTGCCAACAATGGCGCATATGGTGCTTTTGTGGCTACTCAAGAACTGGGCTTTGTCTGAAATGGTTTGTAACTTGTAAAGACTAAAACGTTTCTCAAGCTCTTCAATAAGATAAGGGTATGATGGTGGGCAGGTCATGAGCATACCGATGGAGTCCATTTCCTAGCGAGAGGTGGAGATGGCGGGAGGAGAGGGACGAACTTGTCCAGAAGTGAGAGACATATGTTTACCTATTCCGAATGTGTGTGGAATAGGTAAAGACAAGGTCACATGATCTTTACCTATTCCCTCACGTCCTTGAATAGATAATCTTAAGAATAGCTACTCTGTTAGCTTTTCTTCAACCAAACACCATAATACTTAATAATTAGGAATAGATGGGTAATAGAATATCTATTACCCTCAACCAAATAGGTTGTAAAGTTGAAAGAAAACTATCCTTGACTATGTACATTCATACACTTTTAGCACATAATTCTTTATTAAAGTAGAAATCTAGGCTCCAATGAATCAAAGATGGAGATAGGAAACTCAAAATTTTTTTCTATACTGTCATTCTTATCAAAAGGAATGCTAACAAATTAGGTTCCCTAATAGACACAAATGGAATCACCATCTAGAAGTAAAATGAGCTGAAATGTTTGGCCTTTAAATACTTTAAGAACACCCTAGATAATAGTTCTCACACTTCTTCTTCTACACAGGTCATTAAGTATTTCATCTCTCCATCACTTTCACAAGACCAAATTGATTTGCTTATGATGTCTATCACCAAGCTCTAGATTAAGAAGTTTTATTTAGTACGAACCCGAACAAGGAACCTATACTTGACGAATTTAGTGCATTATTTTACCAAAAATATATGTTCTTAGTAAGCAATCAAATCATAAATGCAATAGGGAATTTTTCACCAAGGGAAAATGCTAAGGGAAATGAATAAGACATTTTTATACCTTATTCCTAAGTATCCTAGTTTCTATTCTCTACAAAATTTAAGGCTAGTCTCTCTCTCTCTCTCTCTTTGGAAAATGTTTAGGCTAATCTATTGTTGTAATGTTTTAAATAAGATTATCTCTACGATTTTGGACACTAGATTGGAAGTTATCTTAAAGCACATTCTTAACCCCACACAAGTTACTTCCATATAAGGTAGAAATATTGGTGATAATATATTGATTATTTAAGAATTATTTAGGAATTATCATAAAGATAAAGGAACTATAATTTGCTTTATAACGATCAGTTTTCTCAAGGGTTTCAGTTCCACAATTTGGAAGTTTATTCTTAATAAACTAGAAGCTTTTAGGTTTTCTAAAAAATTTACCAAGTGGTTAAAGCAATACATCACAACTACTTTATATAATGTATTAATCAATAAGGAACCAATTCAAGTCCTTAGGGGAGTTAAATGACTTAGGTAAATGGACTTGCTTTCACATTATCTCTTCACTATTTGCATTAAGGTATTAATAAGACTTATAATATCAACTAGGGTTAGCCTTTTAGGTATCACTATAAATGCAAGAAACTAAGATTATTAAACTTTTTTGTTATTGTTGACCTATAGCTACTTTATGGTGCTAACACTCAATTTGTCAAAATACTAATCAATTGCTACTTTATGATGTGAACACTTAATCTGTTAAAAAATTAATAGATCACATACAATATTTCAATAACCTATTAGGGCTTATAATTAACTTCTCAAAAAGCAATTTGCTTATTTGAGCTAAATCAACATAATTAACTCACTAACTCTCCTTGACTTTGGGCCTCAAGCTCTAATAACCACCATTCAAATATCTAAGGATTCCTATAACTACCACTAGATTCATGATGAGTATAAAATGTATATATATTTCACTAAATATTTGCTATGTTTTTCATATAAAGACCTTGTTTGGAAATCAGCGGATTGCATTAGTTGTTAGTTGATTCGATCAGTGATAAGTTGACAGTGGATTAATATAGCTGATTTGATCAGCGAATAACATCAACTGTTTATTTAAAAATGTTTGGTAAAATTAACTTTTTGGTATTAGCTGTTTATGTGTAAAATGACTTATAAGAGTATGACTTAAAAAAAGATTTATAAGGACATGAGTGTTATATCTTAGTATTTCTTTGAATATTCTCATAAGAATTTAGATAAAGCAAAAGAAGTCAACAAGATCATTTCAAAGTGAAAGAAGACATATATAATGAGATGACAATTTTTTGTATATTTTGAGTCAAAATTGATATTAATTCAACTTTAAAAATTAAAATTAAAAATATTAAATTTAAATAATGAAATTATTATCTCTATCTCTATCGCTATCTCTATCTCTATCATTTTGAGTAATTTATAATAACTTTTGGATATAACAATCTTTTAGTTCCTTAATTTCTCAGCCTCTAGAGAAAAACTCTCCTCATAAGTCTGTTTTCAAAATCAGTGGATTGAGTTCAATCCACCAACCCAATAAATTGATTACCAAATATAATTATCAGCGGTTTGACGTGGTCAAACAACTAAAACCTTTCAATCCGCCAAAAAAAGGCCGATAAGCTATTCACCAAACAAGGCCAAATTCCTCTTATTTAATTGATTTTATGTTATGTTTTAGGTAATTGTTAAAGATGTTGCCGTGGGATGAGATTTATCAAGAATTAAAGGCTATTTCAAGAAAAATTTGAGAAAATCATAATTTTTGGTTAAACAAAATCTCGCAAGCTAAGCTATGCTTAATATAGATTTGATGCAAAAGAAGGCATGGCCTAAAACATAACTTGGAGAGAGACTATATGGCATAACAAAAATACAAAGAATGATATGGTCTAAGCCATAAATACAAATAGAGAGATTTGAAGTCTATGATACAAGTATACTAGAGTTTATGTCTCCTTCCCAAAAATTTCAATGGTTAGCGCACGAGCCTATTAAAGTTTATGTCCCTCTCAAGAAAGATTTGTAAGACAACTTGATCAATGCTTCTTAAATTGGTAATAATTTATCGTCCAAACTCTGATTCAAATGATTCAAATGGATAAAATAATAAAAAAGAGAGACTTATAATTCTTTGAGTTTATTGAGTTTCTCTAACATATACAACTTGTGATACAATTGTATCCTAGATCATATTCTTGATGTTGACAACATATAAATTAACATATTAATCCCTATTTTGAGGGGGATGATTAGTTTTAGTTTAATTTTAAGTTAGGTTAGTAGTTGTCAAGAGGGAGAAACATATTACGACACATCTTACAACCATCACTAATAAAAAGAGAGATTGAGAATCATTTTAAGAAAGTAATCACATCAAAGAATGAAGATATTCATAAGGACAAAAACCTTAATGAGTTCTTCTATTCTTTTGCTTATTTTCATTATCTCAAAGATATTGTAATTGACTTTATTTACATCTAGATGATAAGGAACCTTAGTTCACTTGTACAAATTAATTTAAATTATTTATAGACTTTTCTATATGTGAAATATATATATTATTGTTCTTAACACTGATTTAATTAAAGCTAGCGATTAGATCTAATCATAATTTACATGTGAACAAATCAAGAGAACCTTCATTTAAGTGGACCAAGATATAAATATTGGAAGTTGAATGGGGTATTATAAATAACCTTATATAATTCTTCTAGTATTAGGATAAAATATCTTACGAAATTTCATAAATCTTAAGGCATTTTTAAAGTTCTTAATTATAAAGGAAGTATCAGTTAATTCTTTAAAGATAGGTGATTATATATTGATAAATTGTAGATCATTATACTAAGAAGTTATCTAAATGGTGTAAGTGATATAATCTCTAATAAATAAGCCAATGGTACAACATAAGGCTAAGGGGAATTCCGATTTAGTTGTTATATCACATTTCAATTAATCTTTTAAGAATAGGTGATTAGATATAGATCAATAGTTTTAGTTCTAACCACCAGTGCATCGTATAGTTGTAGTTAGCACTAGCAAATATGGGTTAATCCCACAAGGACTAGAATTACTGACACTTACTGTCTTTCTATTATTTAGTCTAACAAATTATACGTTTATGATTAATCAAATTAAAAATTAAAATAATAAACTAAAATGAATCACTATAATTGACTAACTAGAAAAAAGATTAAACTAAGAAATAATCAAAGAAGTTGGTAGTACGTATATTTCAAATCCCTTTAGGACTTCTCAAGAAATCATGATTTCATTAATCCATTTAATCTAAGATCATTGGATCGTGGAAATTCCTCAATTACGCTAATATCTTTCTTAAGAATACTAACATCTAATCTTATATTGATTAATTGAAATCCCTTTCTAATTAAACCCCTAGAATTGTTTTAATTGTTTTATTATTAGTTTGACCATAATGTAGAATATTTATGCTAACCTGCTTCTAGGTTTGCATACAACTCCTTTTAATTATGCTAGATCTATTCATACAATGGATTTCTCAATCTCAATTGCATGAAATCATACATGAATCAACATGTTAGCAATATTAATTTAAGAATAATTAAGAACACATAATTAGATCTTAATGAAACTAAAGAATGAGTTAAATTAAAATAAGAACAATACAAGGTCTATCCTGGGTTTCATCTAATCCAACTACCAACAAATGTTTATTTCCTAATCATAAAAGACATAACATCAAAGCTAAAGGAAAACTAGAAAATCAAAAGAAACATGATGAAATCCCTTTTAATCTTAATAAAATCCACTTTAGATCAATGAAAATTCATTCCAATTGTGTTTCCTTGCTTATTCTTTGTTCTTACTATCATCTTAGGTCGTCAATTGGTGTTTCACAAGCCTCTCCCATTATTTTCCTATTAATTTTTGCTTTTATATTTCAAAAATTAGGATTATGGGCGATATGCTACCATCGAACAAGAGCGTGATGGTGACCATATTGATTAAAAATCACAAATTCTCAAATTTATAGCAAATGTGGGCTCAAAATGAGGTATAAACAAAAATATGTCCAGAGATCGTGCAACTCTCTAAAGCCATGTAGTCATCAATATGGGCATGTTGGTGCCTATATTGATTTTTAGCTTCTTCATAACTTGGTCAAAATAGCTCCAAATCGCCCCAAACATGTAATTCATTGCTTGCTCCAAATAAGTGACTTATAACTTAAAAACACAATATGAATGAATTAAGTACCAACAACATTAAAACACTTAAATAAACTAGCAAAATGCACTAAACATAAAACTAAAAATATAGCTAAATCACCACTTATCAACTCTCCCACACTTAAGCATTTGCTTGTCCTTAAGAAAATCAATTTTGTTACTCTTAACTTAATAAAAAACCTTAAGCATTTGCTTTTCTTCAAGAAAATCAATTTCATCACTCAAAATAACTTCAGGAAAGCGTTAAACAAAGAAAAGATATCCATTAGTATTACTTATTATTCATTTAGTTGCAAATTTAGTTGAATTATTAAGGACTTAGTTATTTGCATCAAATTATAAATCAATCCAATTTAATCCATAATTACTAAAATTTCAACTCAATTCACACCATTTCACTTAATGTGTAAAGTGAACATATATAAGAAAATGTTAAAATCTTTAGACATTCTTTCATACCCAATTTAAACAACATAGGAGCATTTAAAAACTTATTTGAAAAGTCACCTAGCCTTTTGATGTAAGAGTAAATTCCTTATCATGAATAACCCAGTTACTCAATTGATTCACTATCTTAAATTACTACTAGCACTACTCTTTAACTTTAACCTTTTTATTGGTATAAAGCCATTGGAGTGAAATTATTTATGCTCATTTATTCATATACTACTATTTTTCTTCATTTTTTATATGTGGGGTAATGGAAATGCTAAAAAAGAGTTCACATTTAACTCAATCTATGTATAAAGTATCATAATGCAAATCAAGTACCCATTCTCAAAATTAATGAACTAAATAGAAATCAACTCAATCATCAAGTCTCATAATTATGTGCTTAAACAAATCAATTCACAATCATAACCAAATTCATAAAGAATTCTTACTCTAAGAAGAGAGGTAACCCCAATTGTTCCATCAAGATTGATCTTAGAAAGGAATATAACAATGTGGATTAGAGCTTCCTCATCAATATATTGCAAGCTATGTAATTCCTAAAGGTATTTATTCAGTGGATTGAGCAATATAAAGACTTCTACATATAGCATACTAGTGAATTGTCAACCTACTAAATTCTTCAAAAGTAGCAAAGGCATCAGACAAGTTTAAAAGTAGCAATGGCATCAGATAAGAGGATCCATTATCTCCATATATATTTGCTCTAGTCATGGAAGCACTCCATAAGATAATTGAAAGGGTTGTCAAAAGTACAAGAAGCTTCAAATATCACTCCAAATGTAGGAAGCTCAAACTAATCAATCTTTGTTTTGTAGATGATCTAATTTTAATTTCTATAGCATATGCAACTTCTACCTCAATATTGATGAATACGCTAAATTTTGTTTAGTTTGATCTTCATGATTGTTCTTTTGTGTTTGATATTGGTTTAGGGTAGGAATTGATTATTTCGGTGTAGGAATGGAGGGTGGACATCTTTGTGATTGAGCTAGGGACCAAGAGAAGAGAAGAGATATAGAGCTGCTGAAAATCAAGTGTTTTCCACGATCGTGGGAACTGAAAGTCAAAAAGACAGGAGAGCTTTATGTATCTTTTTAGGTTTTTGTGACTTTATAAGACATAATGTAATATCCCAGATCACCCGCTTACAGATATTGTCCGCTTTGGGCCTTGGCCCAGCCAAGCCCTCATAGTTTTGCTTTTCTCGAGGCCTTCCCAAGAGGTCACCTATCCAAGAACTACTCTCACCCAAGCACATTTAACCTCGAAGTTCTGATGGGATCAGGTGCATTAGTCCATGGAAAACGCGTCTATAAGGGAGAGGTATCCATACCCTTATAAGGCATACTTCGTTCCCCTCTCCAACTAATGTGGGATCTCACACTCTCCATGCCCCTTAGGGCCTAGCCCTCCTTGGGGTCCAGCCTAGTGATCGCGGCCCGTCGTTCGATCCTAAAATCGATCCTTGGAAACCGGTCAAAAATATTAAATTCCAAAGATTGCAGTATAAGATGCAACCTCGGGTCGTTTCACTTAATTGGAACCGACGAAAAAGGTTTAAAGCTAGC
>JANZXV010000210.1:17722329-17738655 GCA_027576455.1 Erythroxylum roigii | reverse complement strand
AATACAGCCGTTATGCTGCCCGATTTTCGGTAAAAATCGGGTTAAGATAAGAATAAGAATAAGAAGTTAGTTTGTTACAGATGAGATTTTGCATGATTAAGACAAATTATATGAATTGAGTGTTATATGAGGATAAATTTCCAAAAGGGAAATATTATGACTGGGAATAAGTTTAAAGAAAGAGAGAACAAAAATGTATGGAAAAAAAATCATATCGGGATTTTCGGATTAGTCTAAGGTTTCCAACGTGACTCGATAGTTTTTATCCGATACACATACTCGGATGTCGGAAATTCGTTCGATTCGATATATGATTAAGCCATTTTTGATACTTCGATTTCCGTTTTCGCTTTTGCTTCCGCTTTGATTCGTTTTTGATTTTGATACCTTCGCTACGTTCTTTGTTTTCCGTCTTTTTTCAGTTGGGGTCCGGTTCCGAGATCGGGTCCCAACAAAACACCTCTCATGCTGGTTGCACAAGGGATGGACAGCTCACCTCTTCACTTATATATGGTTAACTTGACTGAGCACTCAGTGGAAAAGGAGAAGGAGATAGCATGGGGGTTGCACCCAGCTATCCTAAGGATACTTAGAGAATTTGTTGATTTAGTCCATGAACCTGTCGTTATCGATTGATCATACACAAAGACAACCGAGGAAACTATTGGAATTTAGAGAGAGAAGTTTAGAGAGAGAATTCACGCGAGAACAGGGGCAAACAGAGCACTTTTGAAGAACTCAACAAGTCATTGAGATTTCGTCTAATTGTATTTAATATCAAAGTACAAAATGCGTGTATACATCTCCTATGGGTTTATAGTATTTATAATACTCAATTTCTAACTGCCAACTAACTAACTTTTCTTGAATTTCTTTAATTCATTTCTTGTACGTTGTTTGCATGGCATTGCATGAACATTTTGATCCGACGCTCCTGCCTGAATTTCTGAGACGTATCTCCTACATACTCCTCATTGGATCAGAAATTCAGCTTCTGAATTCCAATCATTTTCCTCAGCTGCTGGAAATGTGAAACATTAAATCCTTTTGTAAACAAATCTGTAGCTTGATCATCCGTATGAATATACTTAAGCTTTTGCTCCCCTTCCTGTTGTATATCCCTTAGATAGTAGTATCTAAGTTTGAAATGCTTAGTTTTACCATGGAAAACCAAATTCATTGAAATTGATATCGCTACCTGATTATCAATGTAAATCACCGTAGTTCCTTCCAAATGAACTTTCAAATCCACAAGCAACTTTCTGACCCATATTACTTGTTTTGCTGCTGCTGTGGCCGCAACCAATTCAGCTTCAGCTGTTGAGAGCGCCACCAATTCCTGCTTCTTTGATGTCCATGAGAAGCATGTTGAGCCTAATGTTAAGCAGTATCCGGTAGTGCTTTTCATGTCTTCTGACGCTCCGCCCCAATCACTATCTATATAACACATAATCTCGCATTTTCCAGTCTTCTCATCTATCAATCCAAAATCAACCGTCCCTTTCAGATACCTTAAAATTCTTTTCACCGTAACTACATGTTGCTTTCCAGGATCACTTAAGTATCTGGAAAGCTCACTAACTAAGTACAAAGCATCAGGCCTTATAGCTGTGATGTACATTAAGCAACCCACCATACTCCTATAATTCTTCCTATCCACTTCATCGCCTTCTTCCCTCTTTACTAATATCTCTTTTGGACAAATTGGAGTTGATACCTGCTTACACTGATCCATCTTAAACCTTTTCAGTACATCACGAATATACTTCTTTTGACTTACAGCGATACACCACTTACACTGAAATACCTCCATACCCAAGAAATACTTCATCTCTCCTAGATCATTCATTTTGAAGGTTTTGCTGAATTGTTGCTTCAGGAATTCAATCTGCTTCTCAGAACTTCTACTAAGTAACAAATCATCCACATAAATTGAAACTACAGCTATATCACCTTCTTGCATCCGCACATACATTGTTGGTTCACTGTAACTTCTTCTGAATTTAATTTCTAGGAGAAACACATCAATTCTCATGTACCAGCACTGAGGTGCTTGCTTCAACTCGTAAAGGGCTTTTTTGAGCTTATACACCAACTCCTCCTTTCCCTTTATCATGAAACCTTCAGGTTACTGGACGTAGATCTCCTATTGTAGAACACCATTAAGGAAGGCGGACTTAATGTCCATTTGATGTACCTTCCAACCCCTTTCTGCTGCAAGCACCAATAACAACCTGATTGTCTCAATTCTTGCAACTGGCGCGAATGTCTTTCCAAAGTCTACACCTTCAACTTGCACATACTCTTTTACAACTAGCCTTGCTTTGAGTCTATTTACTGAACCATTTGGATTCAGTTTTGTCTTAAACACCCATTTCAACCCAATAGTCTCTTGTCTGGAGGTTTTTCAACTAGACGCCATGTTTCATTCTTATCAATCATGGAAATTTCTTCCTTTATGGTTTCTACCCATTTCGGATTCTGTAATGATTCTTGAGTTTTGGTAGGTTCCAGCATCGCTTCATTGCTCCTCTCATAAATTTCAGCTAAGCTTCTTGTCCCTCTTACTGGTGCAAAATCATAGTCATCATCGGACTCTTCTAGAATGTGCTCCTCGTCAGAGGTCTACCCATTCTGATCATGCTGAAACTCTGGTTTTGCTACTTCTCCTGGTTCTACCTCTCCCTCATCATGATAATCACCTGGGTTAGTTGTAGTTGTCAGGATATTCGAAGGCGCTATTCTTGATTGCCTTCTAACTCAATTTATTTCCTTATCTCCAAGCCAGCTCCATCGCTCATCTTTGAAGAAATGAACATCCCTACTTACTTTAATTTTTTCTGGTCTGGATAATATAGCATATACCTTTTGCTAACTTCAGAGCATCCCACGAAGATTGCAGCTTCAGACTTATTGTAGAGTTTACTTCTTCTGGCCTGAGGAATTAGAGCACTACATAGCAATCCAAATACTTTTCAAATTCCTCATCTTCAGCTTGAAGCCATGCCATATCTCATGCGGTGTCTTATCTTTGAGAGCCCGAGTGTATACTCTGTTCAACAGGAAGCAGGCGGTGGAAGCAGCCTTAACTCAAAATTCCTTTGGTAGCTTTTTCTCCTTCAGCATGCACCTCGTCATTTCCACCAAGGTCCTGTTCCTTCTCTCCACGACGCCATTCTGTTGTGGAGTGTAAGGCATGGTAAGTTGATGCTTGATTGCTGCTGATTTACAGATCACACCAAAATTGTTAGATGTAAACTCTGAGTCGTTGTCTGTTCTTACAGACTTGATGCTCAGACCCGATTGTTTTTTTGTGAAAGCTTTGAACTCCCTGAAAGTTCTTGCTACCTCTTCCTTGCTTTTGAGGCAGTATATCCATGAGTATCTTGCATGATCATCGATTATTAATAGGAAGTATCTGCTTCCATTTAATGAGGCAACCGGCATGGGTCCGCATACATTCATATGCAATAGCTGAAGTCTCTCCTCAGCCCTCCATTTTGCCTTCTGGAACAGTGTACGTGATTGTTTCCCCATCATGCAAACTTTGCATGCAACACGCTCGTATGAATTTGGTGGTAAGCCTTTGGCCATATCTTTCTTCCTCATTGCTTCCAATCCCTTCATGTGGTAGTGCCCAAGCCTTCGATGCAAAAGGTCAGGTTCGGTTAAGTCTCCCACTAGTGCCTCCTGTTGTAGCTCTTTAGGCCTCATCGAGAAGCTTTCGTTCTTCATTCGGGTGCAGATGATCTCCTGGCCAGCATTATCAAAGATTCTACAAGAATTTGATTCAAAATGTACATACATACCTCTTTCAATCAACTGGGCTACACGCAAGAGATTATGTTGTATCTTGGGTACATAAAGAACATCCGAGATGATCTTGACACCTTTCCTGGTCACTATCTCCACTTCACCTTTCCCTTCTACTTAGATGCAGGCTCCATTTCCAAGCTTCACTTTTGCTTTCACGTCTTTATCTAGAGACTTGCATAAATTTGGATCTAGAGACATGTGGCTCATACATCTACTGTCAATCAGCCAGTCAGATGGGCAATTCTGAACACAATCGCCAATCACCACAAACAGTTGTTCTTCTTCTTTTTCAATTACTTGTACGTTGGTTACCGCTTGTGTAGATTGCTTCTTACAGATGGCCTCCATGTGCCCTTTCTGATGACACCCTCTGCATTCTATGTCTGGCCTCTTCCAGCACGTGAAAGCTAGATGATTGGACTTACCGCAATGTGGGCAGGGATTGTAATTATTCACTTTGTCTCCTCTTGCATTCTTGCCTCCATTCTTCTGGCATGTTTGAGAGCCTTTAGTGCTGGACCCACCTTTCGTCTTTTTCTTCTTCTTGAATTTTTCTTGAGTCTCTGTTTTGACAAAGGCTCGATAAGCACCTTCAGTTGCTTCATTCTTCCTCATCAAAGATCTCTGCTCTTGAGCATGTAAGGCACTCACGACTTCCGCAAGCTTTATTTGCCCAAAATCTTTGGAGTTCTCAAGAGAGACGATTGTTGCTTCATACTTCTCAGGGATGGACACAAGTAGCTTCTGCACCAATCTTCGATCTTTGAATTCAACTCCTAAGAGTTTGATTTGATCAGCAAGTTGAATTAATCTTTCACAATAATTCTGGATCATCTCATCTTCTTTCATTTGAATTCTATCGAATTCCCTTAACAGATTCAACACTTTCATATTTTTTACCTTCTCGTCACCCTCGTATTCACTCTTCAAGAAGTCTTAGACTTCCTTCGTAGAACCAAGTCCCATGATTCTAGTAAAAATCGAGGGTGACACCGACTAGTATAGGCAAGATTTGGCTCGGGCTTTCTTTGTCACCCTCTCCCTTAACCACCGTAGCTGAGCAATTGGAGCATCTTCGGTTGGAATCTCAACTGCATAGTCTTCATCGATTGGTTCCCACAGATCTTGTCCTTGCAGGTATACCTCCATCTTGATCGCCCAGATTTGATATCCTTCTTCATTGAATATCGCAGGTTGCAGACTCTACGTTGAGCTCTCAACCATCTCTGAGTGTTCTTCGCTCACAGTCGTGCCTTGTACGAGAAAGAGATAGACCTCTGGGCCAAATTCTTTACCTACACTTTCACAGATCCCTTAAGAATCTAGCTCTGATCAACTTTGTCGTTATCGATTGATCATACACAAAGACAATCGAGGAAACTATTAGAATTTAGAGTGAGAAGTGTAGAGAGAGAATTCACGCGAGAACAGGGGCGAACAGAGCACTTTTGAAGAACTCAACAACTCGTTGAGATTTCGTCTAATTGTATTCAATATCAAAGTACAGAATGCGTGTATACATCTCCTATTGATTTACAGTATTTATAATACTCAATTTCTAACTGCCAACTAACTAACTTTTCTTGAACTTCTTTAATTCATTTTTTATACGTTATCTGCATGGCACTGCATAAACATTTTGATCCGACACTCTTGCCTGAATTTCTGAGACATATCTCCTACAGAACCTACCTAGCTGCTACTACCAAGAGCACATGATCATGTTATGCCACTGAATCTAGGAGAAAATCCAGTTAACCTGAAGGCTTCTCGTTATCCAATTATGAAAAGGCAGGAGGTTGAGAGAACGGTAAAGAGGATGTTAAACAATCACATCATACAACACAACCATAGTCCCTCCACCTCACCGATTTTGTTGGTCAAAAAAAGATGGCTTGTGGAGGTTTTGTGTTGATTATCGACAATTGAATCCCCTAATTGTCAAAGACAAAAATCCAATTCTTGTAATCGAAGACCTTTTATATAAACTTCATAGAGACTGAGTTTTCTCAAAAATTGACCTACGATTTGGTGATCACCAGATCAAGATGTGGGAAGAGGATATTTACAAGATAGCCTCTCGAACACATCAGGGTTTGTATGAATTTCAATTCATGCCTTTCAGTTTAACTAACGCTCCTGCTATATTTTAGAGACTAATGAATCATGTGTTCCAACCCTACCTATAGAGGTTTATCCTGGTCTTTTTTTATGATATTTTAGTTTATAGCCCAAATGTGAGGAGTCATATTAAGCATCTACAAGTGGCATTCCATCTGCTAAGAAAGCACCAATTATTTACTAAATCTTCTAAATGTGCATTTGGGTAGGAGAAAATCAAATATCCATGGCACACGGTTTCTAGAAAGGGGGTAGAGACTGATTCCCAAAAAGTGGAAGTTATACTGATGATAGCGCGTGTCGAGTGCACTGCAAAATTTGCCTAACTCTGCACACTTAAATTTGTAGATGTGGTAAGTCGGGATCGAATCCACAGGGAATGTTCGGTCAATTTCTGTAATGAAATTAATTGATGCAAGTAAAGTATATGGGGGTTAGATTTCAAACAGTTTAGAAATTAAAAATAAAATTAAACTATTGAAAACAAATTAAGACAAATAATCAAAAATGAGAAAAAGTGTCGAGTATAAGTAAGGTCCGGTTCTAAGGTCAATCTCGGCCTAAGCACAATCAAGCATATTCCTTCATTCTAAAGTCTTTACAATTCTTTTCGGACTATTTATCTAAGACTAATAGAATGCTCTACAAATCTTAGTTTTCCCTTAAGTTGTAATTAATCAAGATACGATCATTAATTAAATCTAACTACCGAATAACCTAAGATACGATCTCTAGATTGAATTTGGCAGTCGCATTATGAATTGGAAAACGATCAATAAAAGCAGTAACCTCACACGCTTGGGTTATCTAACTTCAGTCGTATTGTTCCTAACGATTAACGATCATTAGATGCTATTCACAAATATTAAAAGTAACGATTACGGATTACAATCAATATTGTTGCAATAGGTTTGAAATAAAACGATCAAAATAATATATCAAGATCATTAATTTCAAAACCATCAAAATCAATACCAACAACACAACAATCCAAAAACAAATCACAACTTTAAAATGACAGAAATAGTTTAACCATGACTTGGCATCGATATCCCCGTTGAACCGGTGTCGGGAAGTTAGCCCTCCATATCTATTTTTATGCTCCAAGAATGGTTAATGCTGCTGTTCACGGTCTTAAATATGAAGTGGCCAACGTTTTCTGTGCAATATCAAGTCTCCAACCACGTTATACTCCAACGTTAACTATAGCAGTTGATGTGACGATTAAACGTTGTTGCTGCTTTAAAATCCTCTTACCTTCTGTGTTATATTTGCACCGCTACTCTCATTCACTGTGCTTGTCCTGTTCATGAAAAGACAATTAAGTTTGCCTCATTTAAAAGCCCTATTCGTATGCTCTCTGCGTCTTGTGCATTCCTGTAGCAATGATCCAGCATCTCCCCACGTTTGCCTTGGTTACACCGCCCCTGTACCCTTGGCTGCCTCCCCTATTCTGCGTGTTCTTCGTATATGTTCCTGTGTCGACACTATAGATGGATTAGACAATTAAAAACCCAGCTCTAATGCTGCGTACGCAGTGTTAGCGCATGCCATTATCAATTTTTCTGCTTTTTTTTATAAATTGTGCTTTTAACTAAATACATAATTGTGCTCCAATTTGTTTTAGAAATTTTTGTCTTTTTGGTCTCAAAAATATATCAACAAATCCAACCTAGCAGTCAACATAAATTGAACACAAATTGAGCATTTATCTTAAAAATAGGATTGAAATCACCTGTAAATACATAAGAAAATATAAGAAAATTCAATCCTATCATTCAGTGCTTCTATAATCTTAGTTTGAGCTCATGATGAGCTTGAACCATTAAAGTCAAATATTTGAAACGAGAAAAGAACTTATGAAATGCTTATATTGAAAAGAATGGATGAATTGAGAAACTGGAAGAAGTGATCTATTTACTTTCCTAAATTACTATGCGATTATTGTTAACAAATGTCTAAGGAATATACATCTATTTGCATTATTCGTCTTAATTTAGTTCATTCTACACCTTGCCTCTCCCAAAAAAGTCATGTCCAAATAATAGAAAAATTACAAAATAAACCTAATTACCAGTTGGATTTGAGGCTTTTGTAATAGTGCTCTTATCTTTCAGGTAATGAATATTTGTCATTCATTATAGCAGAAAAGATAGATAAAAATATCACTTTAAATAAACATAATTAAATTACTCTTAATATTTACAGTTCTCTACTAACTTGTTCTCCATCCATAAAGTGTTTTATAACATTTATGATTGCAAGTGCATTTAAAATGTAGCAAGTGGTTATTCTTCCAGTCTTTATCTAACTGTAACAATTGATAAAGCTTATCACAAAGTCCCTATAGCAAGAGTAATAAGTCAGCCTTTATTAGTGCTTTTCAAACTATTTATAAATAACGATGATAAAGAATACGTTTAAAAATAAGAATGTCTTGCAAGTTGAAATTATAATATAAAGTCAAAATCAAATATTTAGCAATTGAATAAAATATGGTGCATCGAATAGTAATTGGAGTTCACAACTAGAATACATGAAAACTTACAACTCTTTGATTATCATTCAAATATTTTACTTGGAAAATATCTAGATAAAATAATGTTAAAAATTACAAATTTGATATAACATACTTCATTTTTTATAATATTGTAGCATAGTTTGGTTATAATATTTGTTCTTCTTCTATTCTAGGGTTTGTCATAATTATATAAGCAATTGCATTCATTGGTAGAATACAAACTTGATATACCATTATATTATTTGTAACATAATAACATTCACTAATCTACTAAATGAATTAAAATTGTATATCTTCATGGAAAAAAGTTGGATGACTCATCCATAATGGTCCAATCAATACTTAAAAGGAGTAAAAACTCATGAAACTTATAAAAGATCAAATTGATTCAGAATGTTAAAGGAGTATGTTGTTTCTTCTAACTTAGATGTGTAAAAACTATAGAAACAATTAGAGGTTTAGGTGGAGAGTAAATCTTCTTCACAAGTTGATTCTATGCAAGACCAAGTTTAGTTACCCACTTCCAAATAAGAGGAAAAACCAAAAAAAGAGGAGGAGCATTCCATTTTTAGAAATTGGCCACAAAGAAGAGAGAAAAATGCCTCCAAGTTTATAAGTGATGTTATTTTGCCTATATTACTGCACAAGAAATTGAAGGAGCTAGTGATCCTTCCACATACTCAAAAGTTGTTTCTTATGATGATTCTATCAAATGGATGATTGTTATACAAGAGGAGGTGGAAGCTTTCCATAAGAATGGAACTTGGGATCTTCTAAAATTGCCTAAAGATAAGAAGATTATTGGCTACAAATAGATCTTTTAAAAGAAAGAAAGTACTCAATATGTTGAGGATGTTAGGTTTAAGATACGGTTGGTTACTAAAGGCTATTGTCATATATAAGGAGTTGAATTCAATGATGTTTTCTCTCTTGTTATTAAAATAGCTTTATTTACGTCTTGCTTGCTTTAGTTGCTGTTTATGATCTAGAGTTGGAACAACTAGATGTTAAGACTACCTTCTTACATGGTACGCCTGAGGAGACAATTTACATGTAATAAATTGAGGGTTCTGAAATTGAAGGCAATGAAGACCATGTTTACTTGTTAAAGAAATCATTAAATGGTTTAAAATGGTCTCCTCATCAATGGTAGAAGCGCTTTGATTCCTTTATGATTGGGTAAGACTACTCTAAAAGCCAATATAATATTTGTGTATATTTTAGAGATCTTAGTAATGGCTCATTCATATATTAATTACTTTATGTTAATGATATGCTTATTGCTACTAAGGATATGTTTGAGATCAACAAGTTGAAAGGAGAATTGAGTGATGAACTTTAGATAAAAGATTTGGAGTAACTAAGAAAATTCTTGTTATAGAGATTTAAACAGACAAAACTACAGGTAAAATTTATCTAACTCAAAGGAGTTTTATTGAGAAAGTTTTGGAGCATTTTGGATTAAAGAATGTCAAGCCTTTAATTACTCCACTTACTACTCATTTTAAGCTTTTGGTAACTTTGTCACCACAATTTGAGAAAGATATTTAGTATATATAACATGTTCCTTACTCTAGTTGTAACATCCCGTTCCCATACTAAGGGTTAGAACTCAAAATTTTGGCACATGTGAGCTCGAAAAGAGATTAAGGAAATGCATTTTTCTTGCTCATGCATAATGTTAGAATATATGCACATAAATATTGAATCTTTGCATATAAAAATAAGTGTACATGCATTCATTGACAACTTTCAGGTATAATTGATTTTAAATGTGGTTTTATTGAAAATGAGAAGTAGAGTGAGTAGAAAGAGTGATCTTGGTATGAGTTGTGATAAGGAAAGATTTGGAAACAAAAGTGGTGGTTGATTTGGAAAATGTTCACTAAGTGTGCTTCGGTTTGTTAGCTATAACTTTTTCTTTATTTATCCAAATGAGATTATTCTTCATTTGGATTAAACTAGAGACATATGACTACATTTCTTATGAAGACATCGAATTTCAATTCTGTCTCTAAGAGTCTAAAAATTTCATGAAGTTGAGAACTGGGTGTTGTACATTGGTGGATGAATGTAAAATTTGTGTTCAGAATTCAGGAGAAATTAGGGATTTTTCTAGATAGACTTCGACAAAGTTTCCTTCTTGAGAGTTGTAGATCTTTCTTTTATCTTTTCAACTGTATATAGTATGACAATTTTGACTTTGGAGTTAAAAGTTATGGTCTTTATAAATGGAGATGTTCAGGAGTAAAGTTGTATCATTGTAAAATTTTATGGTCTGTGGTGACGTCATATGGTCTGTAAAAATTGTATGGTCTGTGATGATGTCATATGGTCTATGATGATATCATGTCTTCTGTAAAATTGTATGGTCTGTGATGACATCATATGGTCTGTGATGACGTCATATCGTTTGTAAAATTCTATGGTCTGTGATGACGTCATATCGTCTGTAAAATTGTATGGTCTATGAAGACATCATATCGTCTGTAAAAATGTATCGTTTGTGATGACATCATATTGTCTGTAAAATGTATCATCTGTGATGACGTCATATCGTCTATGTTTGACTTCTGCTTCTTCTATGTTTAGCCTTCTGTATACTATCGTCTAGTCCATTTTTGACCTCTTAGATGATAGAATTTATTTTCAAGGTCTTCATGAAACTTGTAGATCTTGAAGTCCTCTTTTAAAACATCCAAAGAACACCTTAATTCAATATTTGTAGGGAATGTTATGGCAATTTTCCCAATCTTGTATCGTCTGATGATGTCATATCGTCTATAAATGATGTCGTATCGTCTGTTCCTATTTTTGATCCTATAGATGATCGAATTTGTCTTTTAGGTCTCCATAAAAGTTGTATATATTGAAGTTCTCTTTGTAACTGCACAAAGAACATCTAAATCTCACATCTTTAGTGAAAGTTATGCCAATTGTACCAAGACAGGTTCAATATGATTTGAGGAAAAAACCTTGTTGGATTCTTTCAGCCATAACTTTATCATCCGACCTCCAAATGAAGTGATTCTTGAACCATTGGATTCATATGACATTGTTATACCTCTCCACAAAGATTGGTAGCATTCTGAATTGATTTGAAAAAGACTAATTGAACAAAAGTGAGGGAATTGGTTGGAACAGTGAATTGGTGTTGTTTTTACTGAACATACTTTGGTATTTTAATTATATATGGATCTGTAGGATTACAAATAAGATATGTTTTAATTGGAAGTAAACTAGAGACATAGGGAGACAACTCATCTTAAGAAGTTGAATTTTGAATCAGTCTCTAAAATGTTTAGATTCTGAATAGAAGTTGTGCATAGTATACTGTTTTAGATAAAAGCAGCCCGAAAATGTTTGAAGTATATCTTTCAAATCACTGAACCAAATTTAATGATTTTGGTGTCAATGAAAACATAAGCAATAGGGGAACATGTTTTTAGAAGAAAGTATTGCAAAATAACTTCAGTATCAGGGTCAGAAAGAGCATGCAAAGTTGATTCGAAATGATGTTTTATGGAAAAATCTAGAAGTGAGTTTTATTAAAGGGAAGTAGATAAGTGGCTAAGAAATGGACAGGTATCCTAGCTTTAAAGTTGAGTTTTAAATAACCTTGAAAGACAAGTTATTGTACTTGTCTTTATCATTTCTCGAAGTTCTTTCTCTAGTGTTTCTTTAACACAGAGTTTTCCATCAAATCTCCAACAGAGAAAAATCTTGATTTCTCCGATCCAATACCACTCATACTTTGTATTTCTTTCTTCCACCCCAAGAAAAAAAAACCGAACCCCCTGTCAACCTTCAAGTTGATGTTAGAGCTTCAAACAAGTAAGCTGGTTATGATTATGTATTTTTATATGAAATGAAGCATGCATCGTTAACTCACTACTAAATGGTTAAGAACAGTGATATTCATATTTGTTGGAAAATGAGCAAGGAGATTTTGAGTTTACCATACATGTTCATTTTCTTTGGATTGATGATTGAAATGTTATGTGATAGTATTAAACTAGTTTTTAGAGTTAAAAGATCAATAAAAACGTGTAGGATATTAGTGCTGAAAAATTTGGAGAAAATGGATGTGTAATGTTCTGTTATGTTGATGTTTTCACTGTTCATATGTATATGTACATATATACGTAAGTTTGGAGTGTTTTAGAGGTGATTAAAAAAAATCAATTCAGAGTTAAGAGATAGGTGTATGGTGATGTCTAAAGATAGGGAAGAATGATTAAAGTGATAGTTAGAGGAAGAAATGAAGAAAATACACAAGTTGAAAATGCAGAAAAATGAAAGTAAGGAATGCAAAAAACGTGATGAATATGCGTGAGTGTTTCTGGTTTTGATGATTATGTAAAAATGATAGAGTTTTGATTTGGATGTGATTTGTGAGTTCAAATGAAATAGGAATGAAGAGGAAATATTGAGTTTTAAGCAGAAAGTTGATAGTGATATATATATATATATATATATAAGGATTATTTTTTCCTCCTCTCTACTCACATACGGGTTTATATTGGAAAATTTATGGATGAGTTAGTGTTATCAAAGTACCAAAGGATTGAGGTTGTGATTCAAATAATTGATCAGTGATTAAGTTATAAAGTTAGTAAAGTACCCAGGATTGTCATGGAGCATGCATTGTACATAGTCTATATAATTAATTGTGCATAAATAAATTTTGTAACGTGTGTGAATTGTGTATTACATAAATTGTGATGTGCAGGTTAAACATCTGCATTCAGACGTATCCAGAATTTAGAAGCAAATGCTATTTTGGAGCATACTGTGAGTAAACCTAGATGGTCTCATTTCATTGTTTGTTTGTTTGAATTTTTGTATTGATTGACTACTAGATGCTCATATGAATGTGATTTGAATGTTGAATTCCGGACAATGAAGGTCCGATGACCGTGTTATATGAATGAGATATTGAAGTGCAAATTATATGTAAATGTGAGTGAATGGGATTATGCAAATGTAAATGATGCATTCCATTTCATAAATGCATGAAATATAAAGACAGTTGTGACCTAAGTAGCCACCGATCAGAGCTTAAAGCTCACGAGTAAAAAGATTATTGAGCTCAGATAGTGATTAAGAGCCTAAGGCTCACTATGTGTAATGAGCCTTGTATCCCCCAAGTAGATAAAAGACATTTATTAATGAGCCCGGTATCCAAAATGGATACGGGACAGTTCAGGCACTCAGTCACAGCAACGTAATAATTAGAAAAGTGTCTCATAAGCATTTCATATGCATTTTGCTAAGTATGTGGATTGTTTGAAATGCCAAATTGAATTAATCTTAGATGTAAATGTGATATGTGTTCAACTATGCAAAGTTGTGAACTATATGTTATGTGAATTATGTATTATGAGACTGAGTGAGCCATCAATGATAGTCTTTCATTGAGTTCGCAAAATTCACCCAAAATTTGCAAATATTTTTCAGGATCAGAAGAATACCCTATTAAGCAAACAGGAGTATCCCTACAGCATACAAGTAAGGGATAGAGGTCGGGATCAGTTTTTATCTGCATTTGTGTTTTCCTCTTGTTATGTAAAGTTGTATATTCTAAAATTATTGTACAAATGATTTATGTTGTAATGTAAAGACATTATGACTAAAGTGTTTTGTATTTGTAATGGGCAAATAATGGGCCCCAAACGACTATTAAAATTTTATTGATTGTATTGTTATGATTGAAAATATTTATGAATGAAAGTGGGCCCGATTTGAAGTACCGATTTTCACATATTATGTTTGGGGTTTCAAAAAAAAATTACACCGATATTTGACTGACTGAGTGCCCTAGCATGCCACCCTCCCGGGGCTCGGACTTAAATATCACAGATGATGTCAGGTACGTGTCTTGTGGGAGTGGGGTGTTACACTAGTGTTGTTGGTAATATTCCGTATGCTATGATTTGCACCCATCCATAAGTTATACATTTGTTCAGTGCAGTTAATTGATATATGACTAATTAGGTAAATAATAATGGTAGGTTGTGAAATAGATTTGGAGATATTTGAGGGGAACTACTAACACTTGTTTGGAATTTAATAGAAGTAAAGAAAATGTGGTTGTTTATGTTGATTTAGATTATGCAGGTGATGTTGATAAACGAAGATCCATCATTGGTTATTTTCCCTTATTGATTGTGCTATCAATTAGAAAGCTTCTTTATAGTCTACAATGGTGTTATCCACCATAGAAGTTGAGTAAATGGCAATGGTTGAAGCTATAAAGGAAATTATTTGGCAATAAGTTTTATTTAGTAAGGTCAATCTAAAGTTTGAGATGACTATTATCCATTGTGATAACCAAAGTGATATCCATTTGACAAGGGATTAGATGTTCTATAAAAGGAGAAAGCACATTGATATAAAGTACAATTTTGTTCATGATGTAATCTATCAAGGTAATATCATAGTTAAGAAGATTGGCAATACAAATAATCCAGCTAACACAATGACTAAGCCTCTTTCAATAAGCAAGTTCAAGTATTGATTGGCATTTGTAATGATTGAAATTACCCTCAGGGGCTTTTTAGAGAAGTTGGGTTGAAGTTACTGGCAATTCAAGACAAGATAAAGATTTGTTACGTGGCTCGCCTGTCATTATGCTTGGACACCAAGCATATTATTGTTTGGCCCCTAATTCTCTTCATTGGCAAGAAATAATTTTAGATCATTGATTTTGCTTGACCTATAAGAACTAATTGTGATTACTAAATTTAACTTGTTGTCTAATAATTTTAGCCTATAAATGTTGGCTTTGCAATTAATTTTGACAATTTTTATCTTATGAGCCAAGACTTGTGAAAGAATTACCTTGTTATTTTCTTCTCTTTTGTGAGTTTTTTTTCTTTTTAAGATTTGTGAGAGGTGAGCATATTGGTGGCAACATTGAGTTTAGTGTTTTGAGTGATATCGTTCTCTCTTGTTATTGTACCTCTTTCTAATTATTAGTGGATTTTCTTCTTTCCTTTATCCGAGGAAGTAGGTTAACATCGAACTATAAGAATTTAGGTATTTTTGCTTTTTCTATTTCTCTATTTTGTTTTTCAAATTTATTTTTTCAAATAAATATTTTTGTTTCACTACAATTTACCCTATCATATAAACTCCCTAAAGTACTTTCTTACAACAGCAATATTAATGCCTCACAAAAAATATTAACATTAATTTTGCCTATTGGAGCATTGATGTCCATCAAACATCCCACTTCATAGCTTTTTTCATGTACTTGTTCATAGTTTCACTTTTGCTTTATCTCATCTTCCACATGTTTGGAGGAATATCCATCTAAAACTGATAAGTGACATAGTAGTTGCTTGTGTCTTGAATTTTGGATTCCAACGAATCCAGCATGGACGAGTTGGATCTATTTTATTCATCAACATATGCTGTCTAATAATGAGAGTCAGTGCTATTTTTATGATGTACCAAAAACAAAAATTAAGAGAATGGAGAGTTTGTGGATGAATTGATGTGATTCATAAATGTGAAATATTGCCCAGTTAGATAGATAAGAAGAAAAGATACAGCATATGCTTGTATATGTGGTCAACGTTTTAAGGAGATGTATGTGGTTTTTGCATATCTCTAAGAACTAGCCTCTGCATTTTATTTTAAAAAACGATAACTAAATAAATTATCTTGCAATTTGTTTTTTCTTGGTTTTGTCTTTTCATTGACCTTGCAAACCTGTTAGCCTTGTTGCTACAAAGGGTTTTCCACTACTGCTTGTGTAAAACCGTCTAGAACTGTACTCTTAAGGTATACTCCCTCTGATTCATAATAAGTGTCGTTTTAGATACATTTTAATTATTCAAAATAAGTGTCATTCTTGACTT
>JANZXV010000210.1:17698484-17720966 GCA_027576455.1 Erythroxylum roigii | reverse complement strand
CTTTTTAAAAAGCTGTTTTTTTAATTGACAGCCAAATAGCCAACTGGCTTTTAAAAAAAGCTCTTCTCAGAAAAGCTCTACTGACAAAATCTCTACTAATAAAAGCTCAGTCAAACGGGCACTTATTCCTATTCCAAAGTATGTCCAATAATGGAAAGAAGCAGGGCCGTTAGCCCTAACCCATATTTGGCAAGTGCCGCAGTTTCCGATGCTCTCTTACCCTCGACGCCCAACTTTCTTTAAGTCCCGAAGAATCAACCAAGCCCAAGGCGAGAAACACATTAATTATGGTACATATCAGTTCCCAAGAAACAAACAGTGAAAGTTGTCTTTATCAGGAAAGGAACCTCCTCAAGAAAAGTGAAAAACATTTTATGCCGGTGTTTCAAACGCATTATATACATATATAATGCAAGTAGATCGTGAGAACTCAACTTGAAAAGGGTACCGCCCACACTTTTCTTTCTTTTAATATGTATTTTGTCCCTCGATGAGCTAAAAGATGCGACGTGAAACAAAATTAAGTGCATTTCTCTACTCCAACGCACCAAGCTACATTGTCAAAGAGAAACAGGAACAAAAAGGCTCTCACGGGTATCGGCAATGTGCAACTCCAGGCAAGCAGGCAGCACGCGTCATATCATATTTGTTGGAATAATCGCAGGAGAAAAGAACAGGAGACTTAGTGAATTCCACCACAAGGTGTGCACCAGACTTAACCTATAATTAAGCTAAGTCTCATAACACACTGAGGCTTAAACGAATATCAACAACTCGACGATGAAAATTATTAACTTAGAACTGCAGATTTCAAATTTTGATTAATGGAAATGGGTGCATGGAAGGTCTTTGGGATGTGTAGGAGATCAACTTCATGAGACATGGACAAATTGATCAAGCAGGAGATGAAATGGTGATCATGTATTCCGTCCTTCATTTCTAGAATTAAATATCTTGGGTTTCTCTCAAAGCAAAAAGGTCAAGCTCATCAAGTGAAGTTGAAGAAGTAGCATGCAGGCATGATAACGAGTAATTATATTCATATTGACAACCACAAAGATGCAAGAGCCAGGATATGCAGTTTCAAATACATATCACTTCATCCGTTATAACTAATTATACCTCTTCATGTTCGGGGAGAGTACTACACAGTACTTCAGGATGAATACTACAATTACAAGCTGGATGCCCATATATTACGTCGATTTCATGACGTCTGAAGTACTTGAATTGTTCAGATAGGGAGCAGCAGAAAAGAAGGAGCTCCCTTCAGTCCAAGCACAGAAAAAGAGGAATGGAGAAATATCTCCCGCATCATTCACACAATCACAGTAGCTAGCTCGCAAGATCACTTGGCTACTAATGCTTGAATGAATGAGTCGGCAGCTAATTCAACTCCTCTATTTATATTCCCTCCGTGAGTGGACTGGAGGAAGCTCTCTCTCATCCTGCTGGCCTTTCGTTTCTCTTTTTGTACAATTCATAGAAAGTGAGCAACAAAAACTATAGCCAGCAGGAACACATTCTATATATGGATTGTTCTTCCTTTATTCTAATTATTAATGCAAGCAATAGCAAAGCTGAAATAAATGGAGGCAATCCAACCATGGCTGGCAATTAATTATATGGTATGGGGACCCTTCCTTATCCTCCTGCTGTTTCTTCTCCTTGTTGCTAGTACGTTCAAGTCTACCTCAACAAAAATAAAACTAGACCTACTTGAAAGAAAAGGATTACCCTGGGTAAATTCACAGAACACGATCCGTTTGTCAATTCGAGTTGATGAGGGGCCAAATCAATCTTAGTTCATCAACAGTGTGAAGATATGGAAGACACAACAGCTAAAACAAACTAGTTAATTATATGTAAGACTGGCTTCAGAAATTGCTCCACCGCCAGCATCACTGGCATATATTTGTCAATTTGGTCCTACAAATTACAGCTAATATCCCTGAGATGCTACTGTTAAGCACACACAAAACCTTTAGGAAGTCGACATTTTTGCTAATGTACAGATGACTTCGACGTACATAAATGAACGAAACCTCTACCGGAATAATTTTAAATTAAACTATTTTGCTCTAGAGTATCAACGGCAAATAAGTCAATAAAAACAAAACTAAATGAAAAAAATTACTTGCAACATCAGTTAAATGCAGATGTTAAAGTAAAAGAAGAAATAAACCATTACACGAGAATAGATCTGAGAGTATTGTAACTGGCAAAGCATATTGGTAAAATCTGAAGTGTTACCTTTCAAATTCCTTAGCAATGAAGCACAGATAAGCACGCTCTTGTAAATCCAAGAATCATATGTGTTGAAAATATGTTTGTATAATTAAGGTATATAGAACCCTGCAAACGCATATATAGGATAATAGTGGTAATTAGGTAGCTAGAGGTAAGCCATGAAAAAACAAAGTGAAAACATAGCCCTACGTATGACAATCCACTATCGTGGACAGTATGTAGTTCTCTCTCTCCCTCTTTCCTGTCCCTACTGAAACCCTAAGTCTGAGGAAAGACTTGAGACCTGAAGATCAAAGTCTATATGATTCAAAGGAAAAAAAAAAACGAAGATGTATATATGTGTGCATTAATTAGAAAGGAAAAAGGAAATAACAAAGGAACACATTAAAAGGGAAAGGAGAAGCGGTTATCGTGTTTTTAGAGACATAGCATCTATAAGAGAAGAGAAAACGTTGTACCAAAGACATGGTTCAAAAGGGCAATGAAGAATCAGTGTGGCCTCACTGCTCGCGAGAGTAGGACAGGAAAGCGACTTCAGATCTTACCAAATCCTACACAGCAACACACAGAGGTGGAGAGAAGGCGACTCCTTTATTTACTCGATGTTTAAAAAATAGGAGATGTTCATAAGAGGTCTTGATAAATTAAAATGCTTTGGCTGTTTGCTTTCACTTTTATTTTTTATTATGTTTTTAATGTTTAGTTTTTATTTCTTATTCAAAAGAAATAAATTAAAATGCTATGGCTGTTCATAAGAGGTCTTGGACCACGACCTTAACGACAACGACGAGTCCTTGCAATCATAGGACGAAGACAACGACCTAGAGAACGACGATGTATTACCCTATGACAACGACGATGAGCACCTCCCCTGCATGTGCCCTTCCTCCACCTCTGTACCTACTGGCGTCCCCTCCTCCTTTGTTGTTACCGTCACCGTCATGCAAACGTGGTTTATGAGTGGGATCCTACTTGTGTTTGTTTCCCACTTCCAGATGGGATAGGAAGAAAAGCTAGTACAACATCATCCGAAAAATGTGGTAGGTTTTTTCATTAAATTCTAATTGCAAATAAAATTTTGAAAGCAAATAACAGGAAGAACCCAAAAAGCAATAGCAGAAAATGAAGAAATAGAGAAGCATCTGAAAAAGGATCAAGAAATCGAAGCACAAAAGACTCAGAGATGCAGAAGACACAAAAGACGTAGAGAGGTTGTGCTTGTTTTTATAAAAAAAGCATGTTTTAAAAACATACGAAAACGTGGTTTTTTTTTTCTTTCATTTTCGTAAAGGTACTGTGGTTTATTATTTTTGAAAATGAAAAATGAAAACTATACTCAACCAAACACCTTATTATGCGATGTCTCCTTTTTCATGAAAATGACAAAAACTTGGAAAAAAAGAAACCAAACAGCCGTTAATCTTTTAGTTCCATTTTTAATTTATATTACAAATTATAATATGATTATTTATAATTACTGCTCAAGAAAATCGACACTATAATAAAAACCACATTTGGCAACGAAAAAAATTATCGCTAAAAGTCCAACTATTAACAACGATTTATATTCTTCATAAAAAATGTCACTAAATCTTTGTAACTAAAAATTATAGGCGATTTTTTCAGCTAATCGTCGCTAATAGTTTTTTTTCCTGTGCTTTTTTTTTCATAGCGAAAAACTGGTAGCGATGTATTGAGAAATTGTAGCAAATAATTTTTAGCTATGTTTAGTTCTTGTAGCTAAAAATTATTAGCTACGTTTATAAGAAACATAACCAAAACTTTTTAATTAGGTTTCTAGAAACGTAGAAAATAGTGAAATATTTTTAGCTACGTTTCTGAAAACGTAGCAAAAAAGTTTTACCTACATTTTTGAAAACATAGCCAAATATTTTTAGTTTCGTTTTGTAAAATGTAATCAAATTTTTAATATATATTTTAAGAAAACCTTTAGGGATGAAAAATGTGGCCCAACCCGCTGGCCCTACCAAGGTTGACCGAGCCATGGGTCGAGATTGTTAGGCCTGACAGGAAGGTACAAATTGACGTCATTTTTTTAAAGCCCACCCATGGCCTATTAGGTTGAAGGCTAGGCCATGGACCTAGCAGCCCCCTATTCGT
Source organism: Erythroxylum roigii (assembly GCA_027576455.1). Classification (NCBI taxonomy): domain Eukaryota; kingdom Viridiplantae; phylum Streptophyta; class Magnoliopsida; order Malpighiales; family Erythroxylaceae; genus Erythroxylum; species Erythroxylum roigii. Next base: position 17,716,595 of record JANZXV010000210.1, on the reverse strand, counting down.
ATAACTATAGGTCGGGCAGCCTGTAGGCTAGAGCGGGACAGGCCAGGAGCGCACTTGGGCCCAGCCTGACCCACTATCATCCCAAAAAATCATATACCATATTAAATTATAATTATTTGTGACATTTTTAATCCATCTTATTGTATATAATATTTATAATTTTGTTTTTAATTTATTATAAAATTAATAATTTGACGCATTGTATATAAAAATATAATATCATTAAATTTATTCATGTAGAAGATTTTAATTATAAGTTCAAAAATACTTATTTACAAAATAATAAATCCAGAGATTAGTTTAATCACTCAGTCTCGTTTTCATTTTCATTACTTATATAATATGGAAAAAGTAATTTTTTTTTAGGTACTTCTCATGTTTGACCAACTTTTTTTTTAACAACTTGTTTTCCTTTTCAAGACGTTGAACGTGTGCTGTTCTTGATGACGATGAAGTAGTTGGCTTAGGGCCAAATTTAAGACCTTTTATATATCTGGATCGTGTGCCTAACACCTTATTGCAAATGTCTTCTACATTTGTCTCATTTTCCTTATATATCGATGTTTGTAACAACTCTTACATCTTATTCTAAAATTTAAAAAAAACTAAAATTCAATGCAAATATTATTAGTTAGTACTACAAAAATAATTAAACTTAATGTTAGAGTATCTCATATTTACTAAACATGAAAAGGTTAAAGTGTTTATAAGTGATAAGGGTCAACTATCCAAACAACTAGTTCTAGTTATTTGGACAATAGTTGACCCAAGCTTAATTCTTGAAAGTGGACTCTACACTCTGCCCATATTCAAAAATTCTATATGGTATCAGAGCAGGTTTGGTCCAGATTATTAATTTCCTAGTTATCCGTCTGGATGTCTAGTCCCAGCTGCCCGGTCCAATTACCACTGCGTATATTTCAAGTGATAATTGGATGTCCAGTTCCAGTTGCACTTGAGGGAAAGTGTTAGAGTATCCCATAAGGGTTTATAAGTGGTAAGGGTCAACTATCCAAACAAGTAGTTCTAGTTATTTGGACAATAGTTGACCTAAGTCCAATTCTTGATAGTGAACTCTACACTCTGCCCATATTTTAAAATTCAATACTTAAAATTTAAACAAACTTTTATATTTACACAGTTATTTTGCGCTTCTTTAGACATCTACTTTTGACCTTTCTTATAGTGAGTGAGTTTGTAGAGTTTGATCCTATCATACTTTTGTCCATGCATCTAGCTCCTTCTCACTCTGTTTTAGGGAAAAAAAACAATGCATAATAAATAATATAGTGTTTATTGATATAATTATTACTTGCAAATGAATATCTTCCATATTTATTTAGCACGATAACAAATGATTTGGAGCTTTGGTTGTGAAGAGTTTCATTTGTCCTATGTTCACTTTAGCCTTCTTACATTTTTCCTAAATGAAGAAAAAAGATAGTTATTAAATCATCTAAAAAGATTAATGGAAGCAAATATGAAGGAATAGAAAACAAACCTGAATATTAAGAGAGGCCCAAGAATCACACAAATTGTTTTAATTTTCTGGACACATTCATTCCAGAACATGTCCCCTTGCCTCCGTATCAGAAGGAAAAGATTTGTAATGCTGATACAATCGATAACAACAATCACTGGTCCTTTGTTTCAATAGTGAAGTGATACAGTTTAAAACATTAGGGTTGTCGATACTGATGAAATTTAATTTCATGTGTAAATAATAAATAACGTGTAATTAATCTTAAAATAAGTGAAATAATATTGCATATAGTTAAATAAGTTAAAAATTTACTGAAACTTTATCCAAAACATTCTTAAGCAAGTTGTCTTCCTTGAACTCCTTAGCATGCTTTAGGTAAAGTAATTCTGTTCTAGCAATTATCCTCAACTCACTAGACAATTTTGTTGACTGAATCCTGTCTAGAGGATAACTTTGCGAAGTATCAATATGTACTTACAACTTGATGTTCATTGCAACATTTATTTGTTGCAACTCACAATCTCTAGTTATACCTCTACCCCTTTTTCTTATTTTGGTATTGGAACCTAACAACACATTAAACATGTAAATATATATTTGAGCATAAGTTTATTTGTTAGTGTTAAAGATTAACAAACTTACAGATCCCTTTATACTAGTTGGGATAGATGAAGGTTGTTGCTGACTTGCTTCATTAATAAATGAGGTCAATCATGTTGTTGTTAGGTAGGAACTGATTGATTTGGTTATTGGTGGGTTGGAACAATTTCGATACTTGTCACCTTTTTCCTTTTGTTTCTACCAGCTGCCATTATAATGGATATCTATAATTTCAACATTAACAATCCGCATTATAACTCAATCATCAACAATTTGAATTAACATAACTCAATTATCAAAAATCCGCGTTAAAATAACTCAATCATCAATAATCTGCATTAAGGTAACTCAAACATCAACAATATACATTAACATAAGTCAATCATCAATAATCCTCACTAACATAACTCAGTCATCAACAATTTGCATTAACATAACTCAAACATCAATAAGTCGCATTAACATAAGTCAAACATTAACAATCCACATTAATATAACTCGAACATCAACAATATGCATTAACATAAATGTTACCAACATTACATTTCAAACAATATAAAGAGCACTTTTATTACCTTCAATTACCACGATCAAGATCTTGAAAATCATCATCATTAATTACATTATGATCGACTTTTCTTCATTATTATATTAAACCAAAGTACCATCATTATCAAACAATTCATCCTCAATATAGTCTTCATCCCTTTCTACAGCAAGATTGACTTATACTTCATGTTCTTTTAGTATATTGAGATCAACTTCTCTCTCATGGAATGTGATATATTTGAATCTTTTATTTGTAAGACTCCATTATTTGGCTCCAATTCAATCTCTTGTTATATTTCATTACCATCTTCACTAATTAAACCATTTTTCTTTTCACAAAAGTCAAAGAGATTTCGATGTTGAAACTTTTGAACAACTTTCTAACTACTGTCTAATACAGTGTCGTTGAGGTAGAATACTTGTTTCACTTGACTTATAAGGACAAAAGGGTCATTATCATACCATATGTTACTAACATTGATGCTAATAATATTGTCATTCACTTTAAGTCACAAAGATTAAACTATTTGCACCTAAATATAACAACCTTTTATGCAAAACTAATAGAGAGTTAAGGTTAATAACATACACCATTTCAATTGTTATATTAACACATAATGAGCAGTAACTATGATTTCATTTTTATTTCAAAAAAATAACTCATTTACTAATGTCAAATATTTTAAATTCTTTGCATTAATATTTAGTTAAGTTCTCTAATTTTGAAAAAGTAATTTGTAATATCTTTTCATTTAAAAATGACATCGCATATTAAAAATAAATAATTTTTGTATATGATTATTTTTTAAAGAAATATTTTACACTAATATATTACATTTTAAAAAGGTTTGAGACAATAAAAATAATTAAAATTTTGGCATTAATATAAGCCCTTGTTTACTAATGAGTAATAAAAAGATAAAAATGGAACTACAATCTCAATTTCGTAACTTTTGCTTGTTTAGTTACTATCAATGTTATGAATACTGTACAAGTACCAGTACCAGATTTAGTTATGATACGGTAGTGTTTTGGTATTGGTCAATATCGGTTACTGTTTTACGTAAAATTTGAAATTATAAAATAGTTCCTAAATTTTTTAAAATTACAAAATAGTCCCTTAATATTGTACTATATAATTTATAATGTTACATCAATCATTTCTCTAAAAATCATAATAATAAAGATTTGAAATAATAACAATGTATTTATTTCTAATAATATTATTTTTCACATATTTTACATAGAAACAATAACCATAATCAATATGAAAAAAGATCATTTGATCATCATACAAATATAAAATTAAGGATAATACAAAGTACTTAAAATGTTATCATTTCATCATATAATAAATAATAATTACATCAAATTAAAAGAATAATAAAGATCCATGACAAGTATTACAACAAAAGTTCACACCGAGGAAACAACCAACTAGAAGTGAAATCTCAAACAAAAATGTTTACAGTTATATTTATATTAAATATATATAATTTAACGTATACATAAAATATAAGTTAAATCAAAAGAAAAGAAGAAATGAAAACCAATAATTTCATTCAATTGAATATCTGATCAAATCTCATTGACCTAAATTCTTATTTGAGACAAAATCTTCACCATTAAGAGAAGCCTCATCATTACCATCATTCAAATTCACTGTACCAAATGACATGTCAATATTTTTTCATCCAAAATTATCTTCTAAGTCACTCTCATTTATCAAACTCGCTTCCTCAGAAACCCAATATGCTAAAAGATCAATATGGTCAAGGCAAATTGGATCTACAAAACTACTTGTTCTATTAAGAGTCCTAAGAAATAATAAAATAAAATTATGAAGAAATTACAATAAATTATATTCAACTTGTTAATGATAATAACATATGTTTTCTGAAGCTTTAAATTGTATCGAACAAAGACCAAGTCGTTCAATCTTTTCTATTCCAATTTGTTTCCTTGTTTGGAATGGATGAATTCAAATGTGTCCTAATTTCTTTCATACCCTGTTACATTCACGCATTGGCTCATAATTCGAATTGCAAAGCTTTGCAAATTTAGAACATGTCTTCCAAATTGTTCCCACCAAGTAATTGTAAGATAACATCAGGTTAATGCAATGTGCAATATAAAGAGTCCAATAAAAAATTATACCTTCTTCCAATTACTTTGTAAGTAGAATCATTGTCAGTAATGAACTGAATAATATTTTCTAGCTTAACTTCATTCACAACTTCATCAAATATTTAAAACAAAATATTATTAGTCCTAATAAGGTCAGATGCATCAATAGACTTTAAAAACATTACCCTTTTTGCATAATTAACAAAAAATTAATAATCTTCTATTTGTCCATCCACTACACATGAATGAACACCCATAACCAAAGACATTTTTCTTTCGTCCAAATAACTATGAATTTCATAAATAGAGTTGCTCAAAAGTTCACCTATATAGTCATCAATTAAAAGAGCTTTATATCTTAGATCGTAAGAGGAAATAACATCTACTATAGGCTGGTAATAATAAGAATGGACATCATTAAATGTTATACTTGAATCACACCACCATCTAGCTATGTTATGTACACATTATGAGTAGCTTCTTTAGATTATAAGGCACAACGGATTAAAGGTTGAGCTTTAGGATTTGTCCGTGGATGTAAAAAAGTTAGACACCTATCTTCTTCTTTTCCTGACATCAGGTGTAACATTCCCTTCTTATTAGATAGGAGGAATACCACTTTAAACATCCCACTATCATCCTAATCACCACAAAAGAAACTTTCACTACCTATTTTTGTAGTTTAGTCATTGTCTTTTATCTTTCTCATGCTTATACTCTTTAAGAAAAGTCATTTTTTCATTTCACAACATGACTCACTTTCTTACAAGGCTTCACATCACCTTTAATCCTAGTTAAATGCTTTTTTTAATCTAGTAATTTTCCTACCCTTCAAATGCTTGTTACAATATAAACAAATTGTACGGTTTTTCATTACAGGAACTAATATAGTATAAGCCTAAGTTGGATCATTGAACCCTCCTGAAAAGGTTAAATTATCAGGAGTACTTGAACTTCTCTTCATTTATCTATAAAATAAATGAAGACAAATGTCAACAATAGCTTCTCAACAATCATATGACACAGACATACAATTGAGCTTTATCAAATTATGTAAATGATTCTTTAAGAAAATTCAAGGCTTAAACACATTTAATCCAAAAAGTTCTTATATTTGATGAGTACAATTCAACTATAAAGTCATAATTACAACTCATTTTGTATGATTACATAATTCAATCATAAAGTCATAACTATACTGTATTTTGCATGATTATATAATTTAACCTAAGTTCACATCTATAACGTATTTTACGTGAGTACAATTCAACCATAAAGTCATAAATATAATTCATTTTGCAGGATTACATAATTCAATCATAACGTTATAACCCATAACTATAATGCATTTTGTATGATTATACAATTCAACCCTAAATTCACAACTATATCTCATTTTGTTTTAGTACAATTTAACCATAAAGTTATAACTGTAACTCACTTTGTAAGATTACAAAATTCAATCATAAATTCATAACTATAACTCATTTTGTAAGATTACATAATTCAATCATAAAGTTATAACTATAGTGTATTTTGTATTATTATATAATTTAACCATAAATTCACATCTATAACCCCATAAATATGACCCATTTTATAGGATTACATAATTTAACCATAAAGTTATAACCCATAACTATAATGCATTTTGTATGATTACATAATTCAACTATAAATTCACAATTATAACTCATTTTGTGTAAGTACAATTTAACCATAAATTTATAACTATAACTTACTTTGTAAGATTACATAATTCAACCATAAATTCATAACTATAACTCATTTTGTAAGATCATATAATTCAACGATAAACTCATAATTATAACTCATTAATGAGAAATTAACTTAGGTTAACTTACATGCAATTAATGACAAATCAAATTACATAAAGTGTCTCTTTTCAATTCATATGAACTATTTTATTTCTTGTATTTAACTATACATAAAATAGGATAATGAAAATGAATGGGCATTTGTAATTTTACTATCATATTAGAAATATTCTTTCTAAAGTTTGATTTTGTGAATTTGTAATGTTATTTTCTAATGACAATAATGTAAAAATCGAAACATTAATTCATTAAACTCAAATTTTATCTCATTTTTATAATTATTAAAATAAAAGTAAGCTCAAATTTTGTTAACAAAATCACCTTTGATCCTTACCAAATCAGGTTAATAAGACATTTAATGAGTTAATGATATAAACAATTTCCAAGAACAAGTTAAACTTTAACTCTTAAATAAAGTGCTATATAAAATTAAAAGAACACCCTTAATTTGTAATTTGTAATCGACAATACATAGAGTTGTAGATAGCACAAACTCACAAATTCATAATTTACAAATCATAATTCATACCGCACAGTGCATACCACTATCCACCAGCTAAAAAAACAGTTACCTACAAGCCACAACCACCATCCAAGGAGCAATTAATTATGAATTACCACTATCACAAATGACAGGCCCTTATCCTGTAATGACTAGGCGACCTGCCCAGCACTCCATGATGACTCTTTAGTCGATAGTCAAGTGGGCTAGAAAGTTCCCATGAAGTTGTTAAGGAAAAGCTTCAATTCATAATAAGAAATGTAAACACTGAAGTTTTATTTTTCAATTTATTAAAAATTTCAACAACACATCTGTTGTATTTTGACATCCCAAAAATTTTAAAGTCCCTGTAAAAGTTCAAAACACTTCTATTATCACATCAATTTCTCAACTCCAAATTATGGACTTCAAATCCACTCACATATAGTCTTAAATAGTTACATCAATAGAAAAGCTAAAACTACATCATTCATTCCATTTTAAAAACTTTATACACATCCATTGTTTATACAAATGTACTTTCCAAAACATGTTCAAAGATATGCAACAGTTTTAAAATATATATACAAGGAAAAATAAAAATGCCTACACAGCAGCACTTGACGAAGTTGACTACTCGCAAGGTGGAGCCCCTGCTACTGAAACCCCTGAGCGTGCACCTGGGATGTTTTATTTAAAAATAGAAAATAAAGGGTGAGCTAAACGAGCTTAGTGAGTGTTATTGGTTTCCAATAAAAACATTTATACAAATATTAACCTTCATAAATGAAAACAATTTCTTTTCTTTTCAGGTAATAACCAATGTTCTTACAAAACACATTCTTTTCTTTTCATAAGATCAATGCATATGTAAAACAAAACATATACATTTTTCTGAGATCAAGTTCCACTTTTCTTGTAAAGTATACAACGATGGTAATCAATACTTTCATGAACGTTCTTTTTAAAACATAGCCTATCACTAATTTTTTTTGTCATATGGTACCCTTAGGTGTAAGGCTACGGAGCTGGTTCTGCATCACTTACACGTGCCTAATTAACCTCTATATACCGATTGTTATGAAGCTGGTTTTACATCGCTTACTTATAACGATGCTAGCACTACATATAAATCAGTTATTATGAAGCTGGTTTTGCATCGCTTACCCGTAACTATGCTAGCACAATATATACTTCACACGTGCAGATGGCAACTCACAGGACATACTAATAGACACAACACCAACCATGTTAGTGACAAATGCCCTTCAAACAACACCATGCATGTTAGGATGTACTCTGATCGATATAATTGTATGTATAATGACCTAACGGCGTACCATAGGCTAAATCATAATTCATACATAAGCGCGCCTCATTCAATACCAAATTCAAAATCCATTTCTATGCCAATTTAAAGCATATGCAAATTTCAATTCAATTTCAATTCAATGCCAATTCGAAGCATGTGTACATCTCATTAGTTTCTAAGTGTATCCAAAACTCAATTCAATGCTATATCAAAGCATATGTAAAACTTATGAAAATTATCTTTTAAATTCAAGTAGTATTAATAGAAGTTTTCATAAACATACTTTTCATAGTAAGGTAAAAACCATATTTACAAAATCAATTTAAAAGTCCACTCACTATTTTTCGTTTATCGTAAACCACCCTCACGTGTTCGGTGCTTTTCCTTTATTACTCCTAAGTCTACAGTGACGAGAAAACTTTATTATCTTACTCAGCTTTAAGGGAGACCCCTGAAGGGTTCCTAAAACTTGTTAAGTATATCCATAACTTACTACCTTGTTTTACAAATTTTATGATAAAGGGCTTAACCAAAATCTTAGCATTTTGTAAGATTAAAATTATGTTTTCTTTTCATTCAACCATTGAACAACTTCCATGATTTATAAACGCTGTCTTCTTTCCATTTAAATAACATACATAACATATACCTAGTGTTTTCCTTACATTGAACCATTGAACCATATACAACATACATGTTGCCATTGAACATCCATTAAGCCACAGATATAGCATCTACATGCTGCCAATTAATACCCATTGAATAACATACATAAGATATGGATATACATGTTGTTTTCCCCTCCATTTACCATGTTGTTTCTCTCTTCATTTAACCATGCCTCCACTTGTTCCTTAATTTTCACATATCAAACGTTCAAATTAGGTTCTAAAGTCTTCTAGAAATTTGTTCCCTTCTGTCTCTAGTTTCCATATCATAAAAAATAATGCCATTTCACCTCATAAATTATGAAACACTTACCAAATATCACAGGTTGCTTTAACGCAGGAACAATATCAGGTTACCATAATCAATCTCAATTTTCAATATCATTCAACTAGAATTAGGTCTAGGTCTCTTCTAGATATTTGTAGTAATATGGCTTAGGTTTCATTTACAGTTGAAATCACCCAATTTGGAGTTTTGTAGACTAAGTTATGGCCAAAACACTAAGATTATTCAAGGAAACCGAGAATCCTAATACAGAATTTCACTAAACATAGTTGGGAAAACTTACCACTTTCTTCAAATCATGCTCAAACATTCATGCAATTCATAAGAAAATTCATGTTTCTAGCTCAGGGATTCACATGACCAGCTAAAGAGAATGGACAAGAGTGGTTTAACATACCTAAAATTAGATGGTAGTGTGTTGTCCATTCTTTTTCTACACGCGGCTGGCGTTGATGAAGATGTCCATGGTCTCTAGCTTAGACACCATGCTAAATTTATTTCCTAAAGGTAGTAACTTGGATGATCTATGTATGAAGGGAGTAGCTGCAATTATTCTTCAACAATTCAGGTCCAAAAGAGAGCTGAAACTTCGGTAGAGTGAAGGTGGAGCAGCTCCTCCGCCATCTTTGAACATGCTACATGTTGATGAGGGCTATCCACATGTTGCAATGTTTACTTCCAACAGTTTTCCACTATTTTAATTCTTTTCATCTTTGTTTAATTAAACCACTAAATTGTTGTATCGTCAATACTTATCTCCCACGTATAACAAATTGTTTTCATTTTTTATCTCACCAAAATGACACATGTCCATAACATATATTGGCCTCACTTGTAACAAATTTTATGTCCCTCACATCTACTCCATAAATATGACAACACAAGGTTTTCATGCATTCTTGTTCCAAAATAATGAAAACTTCTTCATGTATATGACAGTTGCCACTTAAGGTTCATTCACTTGTACATGTATTATTTCTTATCCAACTAATTAAATGGCTTAAGAAAAATCTGTCCAATTTTGATAGAAATTTTATCTCCATTTAATAACATGTTACACCTAAATATATCAACACATAAGTTGGATCGATTTACTTTAAGTATCCGTAACTATGACTGATTCTTATGTCCTTATGTTTCAACCCAAGAATGCTTCAAATTTACTCCATAATAATTTAAAAAAAGGTCAATATTGATCTATCATAAATCTATTCGACTGAATTTGTAACGCCGGACTTTCTGAGCCCTTTGGTGTTGTACTATATTTGGAGATACTACTGTATATTGATATATACATGATTGTATATAAGCTCAAATATGTATTTAAGTCATTTGGGTGTATATGTAAATGATTTATAATGTTATATGCCCTTCCATCGGTAATGCGGAATCTTGGAGATTTCTGACATATGAGTTTTTAAGTGGATAAAACCGAGTTCATTGGATAGATATGATCATGGTGGTTAAATTAAATGTGTTCTAATGCCTTAGAGGTGATTAGATATGATTTATAGACTTATTGGACACTTAAAAAGCTTAATTAGAAAAGTTGATGTACATAAGGGCTTATTTGCAAATTATCAAAAATTAAAGGGCTTAAATGTAATTTTTCAATTCTTGGAGGACCAATATGTAATTTTATAAAGCTAAGGGACTTAATTATTATTTCCAAAAGTACAAGGACCAAAATAAAAATAAAATTTTGGAGATTCCTAAACTTTGGGCTTAATTGCAAATTTAGGAAAGTTTGGAGGGTAAAATGGTAATTTCATACAACCTAAGGGCAAAATGTCAAATTCGCGATGTTTGGTCAAAGATGAGTCCAATCCTAGGCCCTTGTTCATGGTGTGGCCTTGCAACCCATTATTTGGACATTAAAAACACTTCGTTTTAATTAAAAGAAAGAAGAAGAAAGGAGAAGAGAGGAGAGAAAAAAGGAAATTTCGGCTATCACCATATTTCACCCTTCTTTTTGATTCTTCAACCTCAATCTAGGTATTCTAAGCTAATTTGGAGTCAAGGAACTAAAATCTATCATTAGATTTGAGATAATCTCAAAGGATTTGAAGATATCATTAAAGGAAGGTATAGGTAACTTTTATATCATCTCTCTCTACACTATGATTTTTAGTTTGGTATTAAGATATGCTGTTCTCCATCCTTGAATATGCATGAAACATGGTTGAGAGGAATGAAATGTGACATGGAGAGGATTATTTAAGTTAAAACCGAAATTGTCCCCTTTAGGTGAAAGTTGGTGAATTTTTGAATATCTTTTGCAATTGATGGTCAAAATGAATTCTATGGTGTTAATTATACATGTATGATGTGAATTGATGATGAAGAATGAACAAGATGTGTGTTAGTTAAGTTTAGGTCGAAATGGTGGGAGAAGAAGTGGATTAAGGTAATGAACTGTGTAATTGGTAAATGTAGCTTAAATAAAAGGATTTAGTTTGAATGGATTGGTGGAATGTGTCATTGAATGAGAGTGTTTACTATATAAAAAGATAGGAGCATGAATTACTAAGATAAAGTCTTGAAAATGTGACTTGAAAGTTATGCACATTAGGTGTTTGTTAAAATGCAAAGTGAACTTGGCTTAGGATTTAAGGCTTTGTAATGGTTTGCATTGGAAAATGCTTTGAAGTTTACTTAAAGTGAACTTGAATTGTTGCTTAGATTGATGAGTAATGACCTAATGTGTTTGGATAAAGATGGGCTTTATTATGTTTTGAAATGAGTAAGTATTAGATTAAAGGCATTAAATGCCTTAGAAAATGCAAAAGAAAAACTAATGTGGATAGTAAGGAAGTAACCATGTGAGGAATTAAAGTGTTGAATCTTATAGCTTAAAGGGAATGATATTGTGTTTTATACACTTATGTGATGGTGTAAAGTAAAATTTATGTTAAGTAGTAATTTCATTGTATGTCTTTTCTATATAAAGGCTCGGGAGTTAGGAATCAAGGAGCTCGTATCGAGAATTTTTGAAGGCAAAGTAGTGCACACCCTTTTTTGAGGTGAGTTGGGGAACCATATTTCTTATATGGGATTAGATCACTCTAAGACATATATGATAACTTGTATGTGAATTTTGAACCTAAGTAATGCATAGTAGAATTTAATCTCCAATAGAAGCTAGTATATTTGTGTATTTAATAAACAATATTATTTTGAATAACTCTTTCCTAATGGAGTGCAACTGATATTTTTAATTCGTATTTTGAGAAATGACATTGTTTTCAACAAACCTGCACTCGAAGTGTAAAAGAATAATGTTTTATTTTTTGAAACTATGTTTTTCAACAACTTTGCACTTAGAGTGCAAAAGATGACTTTTATGGCATGAAATAATGTTTTCGAGCTTACTTATGCACAAATGAGTCATATATGTTACGTGTATGTTTTCTCAATTGGCTTAAAGTCACAGCAAGGTTTCATTTTATCGGTTGGACTGATAAATAAAGGCGTGATGCCTTACTTGATTTTTTGATACTTAAATGTTGTATATGATTTTTGTGATTGGTGAGGAAACGATTGGCTAATTGTGTGATAGGCACAATTGATTAAGCGACCCTCGTACCCTTGATGCTGGTACATTAAAGTTGAGTCATTGTATCGACACCTTTTTACGGACTTGCGGGTGATTCCACACCTAGGATTTGAACATCGACAAGGTCATCACCTAGGGTCATGATGCTCTTGTTGACTGTAGTCTGGACTCATCGGTGGGTCTGCACATTAATTTGGCCAACTAGTGGTGTCATACATGACTTTTTTGGCTTATCCTGATATTAGTTTTCCTACCTAGATTTGATTGATACATATGATTTTTTTATGCTTTTGTATACTAGAACTGGGACCTGTGTTCACGAGATGTGTGAGTTAATAGGCTAGACCTATGGTTCCTAACCAGTATAAATTGAGTCATATGCTGGGCCTATGTGTTTTCTATGTGACATATATTTGTTTAATAGGTTATCTACACCATCTTAGTATGAATCAAATTCTATTTATGATATATGTCTTTCCTGCTCACTGAGTACCTAGTGTACTTATCCCCTCCACTTTCCAACCATGCAGGTTAATTTAATGAGCTTGAAGCTCTGTGAGGATCGTGCGGCTTTTTGACATTTTGGGGGTATTTCCGCACGTGGGTAGTTTATGTTTTGTACTTTGGATTGTTTAGTGGCTTATGAACTGTGTTATGTAGTTATACTTTATGACTTTGTAAGTTAACTTTTGACTATTTGGTGTTTTATAAACTAAGAAGCACGGATACGGACACGCGACACTCGACACGACACGACACGACACGATACGAACACAAGGACACACCAACTTCTAAAATTTAATAGACACTGACACGGCATATATAATATATGTTATAAAATTTAGAATTATGAAAAAAATTCAGAATTCATAATATGATATATATTGATTGATATGTTTCAAGACTTCCAATATCTTGATAGTTCATACATATTTTATACTTTATAAGCCCCTCTAAAAAAACATGGAGCATATATATGCACTCTTCGTGGGTGTCCGTGTCAGACACGTGTCTGACACGGGCACGTGTCCGACACGCAGACACGACTCCATTTTGCCGTTCCCGTGCTTCTTAGTTTATAAATGATTTTATGTATGAATTTTCAATACTGCTGTTGAGATTGCCTTGAGTGGACTTTAAAATCCTGAAGTTGTGGTTGGATGTGTATATAGAAGTGTGTTTGAAATCATTTGCAGGTTTTGGGATTTTTAAAATACAGTCGTTGTGCTGCCCAAATTAAAAAAAAAGAGATATTCAGTTAGCCTTGCATAGTCGAATTAAGGATACTGTGAGTGTCCTTAGCCCGAGTATGCGACAGTTGTCATGGGCCCGATGTGGTATCGGGTCGTGACATATGTCATCCTATCTCTAGGGCTGCAATTAACTCCTTCCAATTACCGTGGATCCATTTAACCTAGGATTTCTCAATCGCTGTGTATGAAATCAGATTATGGTCTAATATTCTGGATTACTAGAACATAAATAAAACAAGTAATTGGATAGTAACAATCAATCAAATCAATTGCATTAATAAAGAATCAAATCATGTCAAAGTATTAACATAAGTTTCATCTAACCTAATACTATCTGGACATTTAATTACACATGATTGAATAAGAAATCAAGCATATATAAATAGAAATACGAATCGAAAACAATGAGTTAATAATTCTAAATCTCCCTAATTGTCTTCTATCGAATGTTCTTACGATATAGAGGTTTGATATTGTATTTTGATGGATCTTTCGATAACTTCTTCATATTTTCTACTTCTTTAGATCAAAATCACACCTAGAGAATGAGTTCCATGTCTGGAATCACCTCCCACTGTCTCATCTGATTGCTCCTACCTTTTCAGCTTTAAATGCATCCTTTATATTGAAGTTTAGGGTTATGGGGAGATGTGCATCAAACAGTGCTTAGCTAAAAATTACAAGTATCGTAAAGATGCACAAGTCAAAGCTTCAATTTCTGTCGTGATCTCATCTAAATTCTTCTCCTTTTAGTCCATGAAGCAATTATACTTTATAAACACACTTGGAGAAGATTAAGTACCAAATATATGATAAAAGTATAACATATCAAGAAAAATGCATCAAATATGGGTGTGAAAATATAGTTAAATATCCATTTATCAATGGCCAAGAAAAGAACGCACTTTCCACACATTTGAGGGTTAAGGTTATAATATTCCTTGAAACTATACCTTGATCTACCATAAAATGACATTTTTCCTAATTAAGCACAAAGTTAGTTTCAATGCATCGTTCCAAGATAAAAGCAAGATTCTTTAGGCATTCATCAAAGGAAGAACCATAAATACTAAAATCATCCATGAATTCTTCAATGATTTGTCAACTTACTCAGAGAAAATGCTCACCATATATCTTTGAAAAGTGGCAAGTGCATTGACAATTCGAATGGCATCATTCGGTAAGCAAATGTACTAAATGGGTATGTAAAGGTGATCTTTTCTTGATCCTCTGGTGCAATAGGTATCTGAAGATAACTTGGAAATCCATCTAGAAAACAATAATACTCATATCTAACTAATCTTTCAAGGAATTAATCAATAAAGGGAAAGGGAAAATGCTCTTTACGAGTTGCCAAATTCAACTTTCTATAGTCAATACAAACTTGCCATATGATTTGCAAGTAGGTGGGAACCAACTCACCATCCTAATTAGTCACTATTGTGATTCGAGACTTTTTTGGAACCACCCGAACTTGGCTTACCAACTTATTGCCAGAGATAAGATAAATGATCCTATCATCGAGAAGTTTTAACACTTCCTTCTTCACTATTTCCATCATTGGAGGATTTAATCTATTGTGCTTGCTTGTGAACTTGGCATCCTTCTTTAACAAAATACAATGCATGTATATAAAAGGGCTTATTCCTTGAATATCGGCACTCATCCATCCAATGACCTTTTTATGCTCTCTCAACATTTGAACCAGTTTGTTTTATTGTTCAGAAGTCAACTCTACCGAACTGATAATCGGAAGGGTCTGCTTATCTCCTAAATAAGCATATTTTAGGTGGGTGGGTAGTCGTTTTAGTTCCATATTAAGTACCTACATATCAAAAGCTATCAACCTCTATAAGATTTGGGTAACTGTACGGAAGCCAAATCGTACCTTTCAAGAGAGTTCTCCAATGATTCTAAGGTAGCTACCATTTCAATAAACTCTTATCCCACTTCAACATCATTAATGTCTTTTGATTCCATATGCTTAGTCAAGGTTGTTTCTAATTTTGATCCTCGTAACTCAATTTAAACATTTACTGCACTAAGGGATCAATCACATCAATAGAGAAAACATAAATCATCATGAAGATGCTTCATTGCATAAAAAATGATAACACTTTTCTCTTTTAAAGGGCTTAGATTTAAGGAAGTATAAATTGAATGAGACATAACATTGATTGAAGCTCCCAAATCTAACATAGCTCTATTGACCTCGATGTTACCAATTTTATAGGGGATAGTGAAAATACCTGGATCTACATTTCGGAGGTATTTTCTTTTTAAAGATCGCATAAATGTTCTCACCCATCTTCACCTTCTCGTCACCCCTCAACTTCTTTTATTGATACATAATTCCTCAAAGAGTTTTGCATACTTAGGTACTTGCTTGATTGCGTCTAACAAGGGTATGTTCACTTCTACCTTCCATAAAATCTCTAATATCTCCTTATGTTTTTTCTCCTTGTTCAATTTCGCTAATCTGCTAACACCAAAACATATTCATCCACTCCATCAGGGCAAGCATTAGTACAGTAAGCTAATTATATGATAAAACTAGTCTCTTTTAAAAGGCCTAAGTTTAAAAAATCATAGGTAGAGTGAGGCATAATATTAATTGATGCTCGTAAATCCAACTCTCTTAATTACAGTGATACTAATCTTGTAGAGAATGGTAAACATACTTAAATCCCTACTTTTTGGAGGTATTTTCTTTCTAAAGATCGTCGATACATTCTCACCCATCATGGCCTTCTTATCACCTCTTAACTTTCTCTTACGAGTACAATATTCCTTAAGGAATTTTGCATACATAGACACTTGTTTTATTGCGTAAAAAAAGGCGTATTAACTTCTATCTTTCAAAAAATCTCTAATAAATCCTTATCCTTTTTTTTTCCTTATTCGAATTTTCCAATATGTTAGGAAATGGTGGAGGGTTAGTCTTAACCATATTAGGACATTCAAAATTTACCGTTGAACTAAACGATGAATTTCCTTCTTCTCCTAACTCCTTCTCAATCTCATCTTCATTGGCCATCCTTGGTGGGATTCTCTAGAACCTTACCACTGCTTAAGGTCACTGTAGTAAAATTCTCTAAATTTACCTCAAGTTAAGATGGAAACTTCCCTCCGTTTTATGTTTCTAAGTGGTTGATAGCTACCACCATTTAACTCATCTGGCTCTCTAAATTCTAGATGCTAGACCTTGTGCCTTGAAATTGAGATCTTATCTCTTGTTGAAATTGTTTTACATACTGCTGAAATTGTAAAGTATTGGTGGCAAGTGACTTAAATATATCTTCCAAAGATGTACCTAAGTCGGAAAAAAAAGGTCTCGTAGCCTAGGTTGGAATTGTTGTGCTCCTTATGACGTATATGGGAAGTTGTTTTAATGCCATTCCCTCTATAATCAGATTACGTAATCACTCTAACCTAAGTTATAGGTCTAAAAATATGGGTTGTATTAATAGGAAAAATTTCTGCTGTAACATTGACATACTCTATGTTTCCATCTTTTAAACTTGGACATCCATTTGTCAAATGTTTCACATTTTGACATATACAGGAAGCTTTGACCTGTGCCTACTTGGCAACAATTTGTCTAACAAAAGATGTTAGTTCATCTAACAGATGTTCTATGGATGAGCTGTTAACCTCATTTACCCTACGAACAATTGTTGAGTGTTTACTACCATGTGCTCAATTGAAGTTCTGGCCTCCACAGGAGTCTTTTCACACAGTGCTCCACCACTTGTTGCATTTACCAAGCTCCTATCTATGGGCAATAATCCTTCATAGAAGTATTGGGTAAGGATTTGTTTCGTGATATAGTGGTGAGGGTAGCTGGTACATAACTTTTTAAAGCACTCTTATTACTAATATGGGGATTCTCCATTATTAGCTCCGAATTTTTTTTTATAAATTAAGCATGATGAGATTAATTAAATTAAATTAGCAT
>JANZXV010000210.1:17673701-17685590 GCA_027576455.1 Erythroxylum roigii | reverse complement strand
TTTCTTTACTCATAACTAATCACTAACAATTTCTCATTTAATAGTTCTAACTTCCAAGAAAAGTTCGGGGTCCAACAGTGCACCATCTGATCTGCTGGACAACTAATCTCATCCAACACCCTCTTCACCTTCTCAATTTAGAATTCAGCTCTTTCTGATTCCTCCAAAGATGTCGCAATAAATCCTCAGCTCCATACTTCCGCAGCTAATCAATCGGAGCCTTAGGTGCTGTCATACGATGCAGTAATGTCATCATATCCTGAGATAACTTAAATAAAGCCTCTCCCTAAGTTGTAGGAGGAGGTGGCACCGCAGCTTCTCCTCAATTGTCTCCAGAAGGTCTAGATATCGATGGACGAGATCGCTCAGGATTATTACTCTCAGCAACCTCGTCAATAGCCTCTCGAGATTCATCCATCTTTAATTATATAGTGAAAACATGGGACACCTTATTAGGCCAAACACAACTTTTACACTCAAGTATAAGCAAGAGTTAAGTGCTGGTTAAACCAGAATCACCTAAACCATGCTCTGATACTAAACAAGTGTGGTGCCCGAACACCCCCACCCCCCCAACAGGATGGGATGCGCGTGTGCCACTCGCACAGAACATAACAAAACACAACAAACAAAACACACAGACAGAACCGAGCATAACATAACAGACTCGAATTGAGTAAACCGAAGCGGAAGCATAGCATTCAAAATCTTCTATTGGAAGCAATTCAGAACAAACATACATCATATTACACTAAACTCAATACAACTTGTTCCAAACCGAAACCAGCCTGAAAATAGTTATTACAAACTTACAACAATTCAAAGTTATACACTTTAGAAATAAGTCAAAATAAAATCAAAAATACATTTTTATCAAAACAAAACTCAGACTCCATTGGTCATTATGGTTGACTTGTCCCGGTCTTTATAATCCTCGCTCTGAACCTACACGAGGCAAATCCATCGTGCTAAGCATATAGCTTGGTGAGTAATAACCTATCTATGCATGAAGTGATAACTCATCATACTGAATCTTGTAACAACATAAACATGCATTAAAAGATTGCTTTAACAATAAATCATACATAATGCATTTCAGAACATATTTTATAATTAACATAACTAAATATCACTAGAAGGTATAAACCCTTCAGAATCAGAACACAATTTTGTTTATGTCAGAATCAAATATATATCAAAATACAAAATCATATAACTGCTAATCCATTTATAGAAGTGGGTAACGGGACTTATACAGGAGAGACCGAAGTCTCGACACCGAATTGTCACAGGAGAGACTGAAGTCTTGACAACGAAGTGTCACAGGAGAAACTGAAGTCTCAAGACCGAAGTGATCCTAAGTTTGTTCGATACTACTTGGTCTGGACTCACTCATTTTCTATCCAAAATTGGATAGATTATACCAACATCAAACAACTTTAAGATCTCCATCATTACCACTTTCATCATCGGGGGATTTAACCTTCTTTTTGATTGTCTTGATGGTTTGGATCCTTCTTCCAACATAATTCAAAGCATACATGATGAAGGGCTAATACCCTTAATGTCAGCTATGGTCCTCCCTATAGATGTGATGCGGTCCTTAAGCACTCGAATGAGCTTTTGGTTAAGTTCTTGGATATGATTACAAGAAGTATTTTTCCTAAAAACACGTATTTCAAGTGCTTCAGTAATTGCTTCAATTCAATTATAGGTGCCTACACAACCGAAGGTAAAGATATCATATTAGATATTGGCAATTCAATATTTTAAAATACATACCTTTTTGATATTGTTTGCAGTGATTATAGTGCTAGCACCATTTCTTCCATTTCATTTGTAATGAGCAAGTTAGAATTTTGCAGCATGTATTCCGAAGCTTAGGAAAGGAATGACTTCTAACTCATCTTTACCATCCATATCAAAAATTTATCGAGACAAAGAATCAATGACATCAATTGACAAAGCAGAATGAACATCACTAGGGTACCTCATAACTTTAAAAATATTAAAGTGGACAATTTCACTACCAAACTACGTAGTCAATGTTCCCGCAACCATATTGATCTTCGTCTTTAATGTCTTTAAAAATGGTCAACCTAAAAGGATAGGATTTGAAATAGACTAAGTTTCTTCCTCCATATTCAACACATAAAAGTCAGCTGGGAAGACTAATTCGTTAACTTGCACTAAAACAACCTCTACAACCCCTTTCAGATAAGCATGAGATATATCAGTCGATTGAATTATAACACGTGTCTCTTTCAACGATCAAATAATAATATAGTATATGGTATTGTTAAGCCAAGAGGACTTCATTTCTATTAATTTTGATGACAATCAAATAATTATAATCTTAGAAATATATGAACTATTTTGACAAGTTTGTTAAGTGTGCAAAAAAATGTAAGTAATACTTAGTCAAACCTAGAAGATGCGCGGTCAACAACAGACGATATATCTACAACAAACTATACGTCAGTACTAGACGAAGCGCAACACCAGACGAAGCATAATATAAGACGAAACATGATAACAAAAGAAGTATTATTCCAGATAATACAAAAGGAAGATATTGTAGAACGTCAGTCAGTTACTTAGTTGTAGTTAGTTACAGGACTCAACTAATAACTGTTTTTGGAAGATTCAAAAAGTAGTTTCTCAAAGAAGACAGTTGGAGACTTAGGCTATAAATACTAGTTCTAGTCGAAGACTAAATAACGTTTTATAAGAGAAAATTTTGATTGTACAATACTTAGAGAAATTCTGTATTCAAAGTGCAAAAGAAGAAAGCGAATACATCTGTAACGTGAAGATTAAAAATATCTTTCTTAGAGAGAGAAAGAAAGGCTAGAGCCTAGAGAGGCTAAGAGAGCAGATAAAGAATACTTTGTGAGAGAGACCTGAAGAGGCTCTGCAAGTGTAGAAAGAATACCTGTAAAGTTGAAGAGTATAGTGAAATCTCAGACAAACTCTGAGGACTGGACGTAGCCCAAAGTTAAGGGTGAACCAGTACAATATCGCGGCGTCTATTCTCCAACCCTTATTTTTTAATTTTCTTGTTGTTAGATGAATAGATAATGTTACTTGCGATTGCATTACTTATCAACTTTAGTAAAGTGTTTTTGTGATCATCTGAATTTTGTAAAGAAATTCAAGAAATCTCAAAAGATTAATATTTTCGAAAAGATTACACAATTCAACCCCCTTCTTATATATTTTATATACTTTACGTGATTTCTATATTAACAAGTGATTTACTTCAGTTGGTATTAGAGCTTGGTTTCCAAGAAACACCTTTACAAAGTGAGGATAAAGATTCTCAAAAGAACTAGAAAAATAGAAGCACATCTTGAAAAGCATTAAAGATTGAAGAAATCAAGAATGATGATGCTAGTGAATCTAATCAAGATTCAAGTGATGATGATGATGAACTGTCCTTCATTTCTTGAAAGATTAAGAGGATGTGGAGAAAGAAAGAGAAGGGAAATAAAGACTTTTCTTTTAAAAAAATAGCAAAGACGAAGTCAAGAATGAGAGAACTTCTACCATGTGTTATGATTGCAACAAACCAGGACATTACAAGTCTGAATGTCCATTGCTTAAAAGAAAACAGAAGAAAAGTAAAGAAAACAAAAAGAGCATGATGGCAACTTGGGAAGATTTGGATTCGTCCAAATCTGACTCCGATTCAAAAGCATTAGAACAAGAAAATATATGCTTGGTAGCTAAAAAGAAATGCGACGATGAGGTAACTTCTAACCTTAATGAACTTTAAGAGGCGTATTTAGAATTATTAGAAGATTCACATGCTATATTAAAACAATATAGGATTTTGAAAAAGAAATTTGTTGAAAGCTTGAAGAACACAGAAGTGTTAGAAAAAGAAAACGTCTGCCTTAAGAAACAAGTAGACAATATGAAAAAGAAAGTAACTGTAGATAAATCTGAGGAAATTAATCAATTGAAACAAAGGATTAATAGTCTTTCAGCAGATTTATCAACATTTATTGAAAATACAAAAAGGATGAATGATATGATTGGAAAATATAGACATCCAAATAATAAGAGTGGTTTAGGGTTTACTAATAGTAATGTTCGTCATAATAAAAATTTTGTTCCTAATAGAAAGAAAAAGAAACAATATCCTTATTATTTAAGGAATAATTGTAAGTCTAACCCCAAAGGACCTAAGAAAATACAGGTACCTAAAAAAGACAATATATACTGCAGATCTCCTTTATTAGAAAAAGCAACCAGCACCAATGGTACTTGGACAGTGGATGCTTGCGACACTTGCCGGGAAGAAGGCCTATGTTCCTAGACCTCCAAAATAAGCAAGGAGGATATGTAACTTTTGGAGACAACTAGCAGGTCAAAATAGTTGGAATCGACAAAATTGGTAAAGATTCATTTGCGTCTATTGATAATGTTCTGTTAGTTGAAGGATTAAAGTATAATCTAATTAGTGTAAGTCAATTCTGTGATTATGGTTTTGAAGTATCCTTTAATCAAAATTCTTGTGTAGTAAAAAACAAGTACAGTCCCATATTCTTTTCTGCCAAGAGACGAAATAATCTCTATAAAATTAATTTAGACGATTTGAAGAGTCAAAATATTTCATGTCTTTTATCAACAGATGAGGAAAAACTGATTTGGCATAAAAAGCTAGGTCATGTTAGTTTTAAACATATTTTCAAATTGATTAGATATGATTTGCTAAGAGGATTACCAAAGATAAGTTTTAATAAAGATTTCTTTTGTGAAAGTTGTCAAAAAGAAAAATAAGTTAAAACATCTTTTTCCTCTAAAAATGTTGTAACTTCGTCTAGACCTCTAAAACTGTTATATATAGATTTGTTTGGTCCAACCAGAACACTAAGTCTTGGCAGAAAGAAGTATGGTCTCGTAATTGTTGATGACTTCATTAGATTTTGTTGATATTCTTTCTATCACATAAAGATGAATCTCTTAAGTGCTTTGAGGTCTTATCCAAAAAGTTACAAAACGAAAAAGGAGTTTCTACTATTGGAATTAGGAGTGATCATGGTCGCGAATTTGAAAATGAAAAATTCAGAATGTTTTGTGAAGAGAATGAAATTTTTCATAATTTCTCTACTCTTAGAACTCCACAACAAAATGGAGTTGTAGAAAGAAAGAATAGGATGATTCAGGAAATGGCAAGGACTACGCTATGTGAAATGAATCTTCCTAAGTATTTCTGGGCAGAAGTTGTGAATATAGTTTGTTATATTCAAAATAGAGTACTTTTGCGACCTATCCTAAATAAAACTCCATATGAGTTATGGAAAGGAAGAAAGCCAAATATTTCTTACTTTCATCCTTTTGGTTGCAAATGCACTATATTAAATATAAAAGAAAAATTGGACAAATTTGATTCCAAGATCAATTCAGGAATGTTTCTAGGATATTCGATGTCTTCTAAAGCTTATAGAGTTTATAATCTTATTTTGAAATCTGTTGAAGAATATATGCATGTTAAGTTTGATGAAGATTCTCATCCAGATAGAAAAGACGATTCTGACAATGAAACTCTATATGCTCCCTTAGTTGATAACCTAGATATGTCACCACCAGATGTTCCACTTGATAAGGTAGAAGATATTCCTGAAAACTTTAGTCTTATAAAAGACTGGAAGTATAAATCCTCTCACCCAAAAAACCTGATTATAGGTGAAACTTCAGAAGGAGTGAGAACTAGGTCTAAATTTAGAAGAGAGGCAAATGTAGCTTTTGTTTTTGAATTAGAACCTAAGAAGATTGATAAAGCTCTTCAAGATGAAGCTTGGATTTTAGCCATGCAAGAAGAGTTAAATCAATTTACAAGAAACAAAGTTTGGTCATTAGTTCCTAGACCATCCAATAAGTCTATCATAGGAACCAAATGGGTATTCAAAAATAAACTAGATGAACCAGGAAGAGTAAACCGTAACAAAGCTAGATTAGTAGCTCAAGGCTATAATTAACAAGAAGGAATAGACTATAATGAAACCTATGCTCCTATAGCTAGACTAGAAGCTATTAGGATTTTGCTTGCATATGCTATTTGTCATGACATAAAACTATTTCAAATGGATGTGAAAAGTGCCTTTTTGAATGGTTTTATAGATGAAGAAGTTTATGTAAAGCAACCTCTTGGTTTTGAAGATTCTGATAAAGCAGATTATGTCTATAGACTTCATAAACCTTTGTATAGATTAAAACAAGCACCTCGTGTTTGGTATGATCGTCTAAGTTCCTTTTTTATTAGAAATGAATTTACTAGAGGACAAGTATATAAGATTTTGTTTAGAAAATGTATTAAAATGATTTCATTATAATACAGATATATGTAGATGATATTATTTTTTGTGCAACTTCTAAGAAGTTATGCTCTAGTTTTGAAAATCTTATGAAAAGTGAATTTGAAATGAGTATGATGGGTGAATTGAAATTCTTTCTTGATTTACAAATTAAACAATCCGAAAAAATATTTTTATTCATCAAAAAGAAATATCAAAGAACTTTTAGTCAAATATAAAATGAAGAAGGTCAAACCTATGCCAACTCCTATGCATCTTTCAATCCACTTATCTAAGGATGAAGTTGGTAAGAAGGTTGATCAAACTCTTTTAGAGGTGTTATTGGTTTTTTACTTTACCTAACTGCAAGCAAACCTGATATACTCTTTAGTGTTTGTTTGTGTGCAAGATTGCAAGTAGATCCTAAAGAATTTCATTATATTGCTATCAAAAGAATATTGAGATACTTGGCAGGTTCTACTGACTTTGCTTAATGTATGAGAAAGATTAAGATTTCAAGTTAATTGTCTATTATGATGCTGATTATGCTGGAGATAGGATTGATAGGAAGAGTACAAGTGGAGGTTGTCACTTTCTTAGTTATAATCTAATTTCTTGGTCAAGCAAGAGGCAAAGTTTAATTGCTCTATCTATTGCAAAAGTTGAATACATGTCAGCTGCAAGCTGTTGCTCACAGACATTATGGATTAAGTATCAGTTAGAAGATTATTCTATACAAGAAGATCAGATTCCAATCTTTTGTGACAACACAAGTGCTATCAATCTATCGAAGAATCCAATATAACACTTGAGGGCAAAGCATATTGAAGTTAGACATCATTTTATATGAGACTATATACAAAGAGGAATCATTAGTCTACTATTTGTTGAGACGAATCAACAATGGGCGGATATCTTTACTAAATCGTTGAGTGAAGATAGATTCAAGGAAATCAGACGGAACTTGAATATGGTAATGCTGAATGACCATTCGTCTGTCACGTCATGACCCAGACTATTCATACTAGAAGAAGATAAAACGTTGTAAGTTTTCAAGTAAATAGTAACGGTAAGTTATGAACAGTAACTTTTCAAGAGTAGGTATTAGAAGGAAATCTTCTCAAGATTCTAAAATACCTTCAACTCTAGAATTTTCTTGAAATACTTTGAAACTGACTTGTTTAGTGCTCTCAACCAAGACGATTCAATACTCTGTTCTAAGCTTCAAGTTCTTTTCGTTTCATATTCTTGCTTTTAGATACTATCATCACTACTTTGAGCAAAATACATTTGTGTGTTTAGTTTTTATTTATTACAGATCACAAATGGAGCAATCCCTTATCTATGGGAGACACGTTTATTTCATTTCTTTGAAGGAAAACCAGATGGACATTGAACCAAAAATTGAAGCAGTTGGCTGGAAAAATTTCTTCAAGGTTTGTGAAAATGTCTACTTGAATGAGATATATAAGTTTTGGAAGAATGCAAAGGCGCTAGACGACACCTTATTATCAATGGTAGATGGATTGTCAGTATCATGACTCAAGATACTATCGAGAGGGTCAGTGGATGTTCTAGTATTGGAGCAAAGCTGCTTAAAATTACAAAATGGATTACTCAAGGTCGTGTAGATAAAGCTTACATCAATTGATAACTATATGAAAGTAGTGATCCAAAAGATAAGAAGGCTTCAATCCTTGTTCCGAAGGCTAGGGTTCTACATTCACTGTTTCTTCACTGTGTTCTACGAAGATTAGGCTCAAAGGACCTTGTGACAACGAACGATGAACATTGTTTGTTTCATCTACTTACTCACCAACCTATTAATCTTTCGTACTTGATTTTGAAGTACATGATGAAGTCAAAGGGAGATTCTAGCTCTTTACCTTATGGTATGCTGTTGTCAAGGATTTTTAGAGAATCTGGAATCTTACTTAACGGAGGTAACAAGATGAAGATGGATGTGAAGAGTATTATTAATGCTACTACTATTCACATAATGGGAATAAAGTTTAAAGATGAGGCAGATACAGGTTCTACACTAAAAGCAAGGTATGAAGGATAGCTTATAGTAAGACGGAGCAGGAGTGAACATGTTACGTCTGCAAGAAAAATAAAACCTCGATCGACAGGAAGAACATCAGCAGAAGAAAAGGCTGAGCAATCGTCTCATATGTCAATACAAGCTAAGACGATTCTACAAAAAGAGGAAAGCCGTGTTCAATAATCATCGTAACAAGTGTCATTTCAGAGAAGTGCGAAGACACTTCAATCAGAAAAATTCAAACAATCAAGAAGGTTACCAAGACTATTAACCTTACGACAACAAGAACAGAAGAAGCAGAAATCTCTAATTCTTGGCAGAGATTCTGAAAAGCAAGAGAAAAGACTGCAGCTACTAGATCAATTGTCTCTATTTTACAAAGTCAACTAGCAAAATCAACTGGAGAGATAGAGATAAAAAGAAAGTTAGTATTCGAGAGGAAGAAGCCTCAACAACAACTTTCTTCTAAACAAGCAGAAGAACAAAGAAGATGAAGCCTAGTCTGAAAAAGGTTTCTTCATCTGATGTTCAACATAAGACAAAGACAATTGAACACCAATTGGAACCTTACAATCCTTCTCAACCAATCAACAAAAAGGATTTGAGAATGAAGATTATAGAAGAATCAGTACTTGTTCGAAGCAGAAACTCAATTATTATCAGAGAACCTTCGAAAAGTCAGTTAAGGTACAATTCGAACCTATACCGATTAATGATTAGACAATACATCTTCTAAGTCATAAAGAAAGAAGACTATATGGTATTCTGTGAGATGAGAAGGCAGAACCATATCCAATGAAGATTTCAAAGGATCAGTATACAATCTATCCGATTACGAACAGAACATCGATAAAAATTGTGCCAGATATACAACTAAGATGTTCAACCCTTGTGAGAAATGAAGAAAAAGGGAAAAAGAAAATGTTTCCCGAAGGGAATGAAGATGATCTTACAAAAGAGCATATTCAAGTAGCTGTGAAGAACATAGATGATGCATGTACTACAGCTCAATCTAGAGGTATCTATGTTTCACATCATATATCAAGGGCATCAAGAAGTCAATTTGGAGTTTCTACCACAGATGAAAACTTCAAGGTAGTTGGCAAAGTGACAGAAGGACAGTATAGAAGTATCACGGTTGAAGGTATCAAGTTCAATTTAGAAACCTTTTTGCATCTACTTATGCATTTTAGACCCCTAGGTTTCATACCTTCAGTAAAAAATGTGTTACACCTTCTTGGGCAACTAATTCCTAAATTTCTTGATCTCCCAGAAGGAAAACAAACCTTCATACTACCCACAATCAAAATTATAGAGTTAGACGTTTTACCTTCATAACCATCTGTTGTTGAAAACTTTCATTCACTTAGTCAAATACAACAAGATCCTACCGTTAATTTGGAGTTCTTGAAGCATTTCATAAATTGGACGAAAGCAAGTCACAAGCAGAAGGAAGTTTAGGAAGCCTTAGCAAAAGAAATTGAGGAATTACATACTAAGGTTGATGAACTGGCTGACTCAGTGGGTGATCTTTATGAGGAAGTAGCACTTTTACGGGTTACTATTGAACAGGACCTCAAGACGATCCGCACTGACATGCAACATATGTTTTCTAAAATTCTGAAGCGCCTACGATGAGCTATTTTTTTAAATAAAAACAAATAGGGAGAGAAAAAGAAGAGAACGAGAAGAGAAGATAGAAAGCATTGTATATATCTTGATATCTTGCATTGTGATATAAAGCATTGTATATATCTTGATATCTTGCATTGTATATATCTTGATATCTTGTATGCATTTCTTATGTTTTTGCTTATTATTCGTCTTAATATCATTTTATCTTCTAACATTATGATTATTTGTTATTTTAAAAAAAGGGGAGATTGTTAAGTCAAGAGGACTTCACTTCTATTAATTTTGATGACAATCAAATAATAATAATCTTAGAAATGTATGAACTGTTTTGACAAGTTTGTTAAGTATACAGAAAAATGTAAGTAGCACTTAGTCAAATCCAGCAGATGCGCGATCAACAACAAATGATATATCAACAACAGACGATATATAAACAACAGACGATATATCTACAACAGATGATACGTCAACACTAGACGAAGCATAACACCAGACGAAGCGCGATAGCAAACAAAAGCACAATATATGACAAAACATGATAACAGAAGAAGTATTACTCCAGACGATACAAAAAGAAGATATTCTAGAATGTCTATCTGACAGTTAATTGGAGTTAGGTACAGGACTCAACTAATAACGGTTTTTAGAAGATCCAAGAAGCAGTTTCTCAAGAAGATAGTTGGAGACTTAGGCTATAAATACTAGTTCTAGTCAAAGACTAAACACAAAAAGAAGTTTTCAGAAGAGAGAAAATTTTATTGTACAATACTTAGAGAAATTATGTATTTAAAGTGTGAAAAAAAGAGAGCAAATACAACTGTAACGTGAAGCTCAAACAATATCTTTCCTAAGAGAAAGAAAGAAAGGCTAGAGCCTGAAGAGGCTAAGATAGCAAATAAAGAATACTTTATGAGAGAGACCTGAAGAGGTTCTGCAAGTGTAGAAAGAATATTTGTAAAGTTGAAGAGTATAGTGAAATCTCAGACAAACTCTGAGGACTGGACGTAGCCCAAGGTTAAGGGTGAACCAGTATAAAATCGCGGCGTCTATTATCTAACCCTTATCTTTTAATTTTCTTGTTGTTAAAAGAGTAGATAATAATTTTTGCGATTGCATTACTCATCGACTTAAGGGAATTGTTTTGTGATCATCTGAATTTACAAAGAAATTCAAGAAAATTTTAAAGATTAATATCTTTGAAGATTTGACATAATTTAACCCCCCCCCCCTTGTGTATTCTACATATTATACGTGATTTCTATATTAACAAGTGATTTACTTCAACAAATGCCTTTATCTTTCATGCATTCATGTAATGGAATGCGTCAATCACACATGTTCAATCAGTCACTTTCTTTCAATTTACACATTTCATCGGACCTAAGTCCAGTATTCAACATTTAAGTTGAGAATCACTTTTTCATTTATATGCATATTTACATTTCTCTTCAGAACTCGGTCCAACATTTAATAATCATTTAATGTATCATATATTTCGTCAAATTCACATACGAGGAGCACTTCTATTATTATTCATGCATTTATCAAACTCCTCAAACATTCAATGTCCGGAATCAGAATAATCACATTTCATTTCAATGGAAATTCAAAGCAGAAAGTTAAAATATAACAAACAGTGAATGAGACCATCTAGGTCGACTCATAGTACGCTCTAGATTAGCAATTGCTTCCGAGATCTGGAAACGTCTAAATGTGGACGCTTATCCTGCGCATCAAAATTATGCAATACGCACGTTGCACACATATTATTAATTTCACAATTATAAGTATTTATTTACGCACAAATGTGTATACGGACTATGCACAATGCATGCTCAATGACAATCCCAGGTATTTATCCATTAGTTTCATCACAAAATCAATCCCATATCAAAACTCACCTAAGTA
>JANZXV010000210.1:17658594-17671800 GCA_027576455.1 Erythroxylum roigii | reverse complement strand
TATGTGCACATAGATAACCCGCCGGTGATGGGTTAGATCCGGGTCCTACCTGGAGAGGGCAGGCCTCCAGGGGCAAGATTAGGCCAACCTTGTCTAGAATCAGAAAAGGGGAGATATGTCGTACTAGCATGCCTCTGTCTCTTCCTAAGAAATTCAGAAAGAAATCAGAACTCGGAAATGAGAAAGCTCAGAATTAGGAACCCAGAAAGAAACCAGAATTCGGAAAAGAACCCATAAAAGAAAAGAAAAGAACGCAGAACGCAGAACGCAGAACGCAGAACCCATAAAAGAATTCAGAGACCAGATTCATGTTTTTTGAACAATTCATATTGAGCTTATTATTGATACTCATGTTATTGCCGCATTTGAGATTACTACCTGTGTATCCATTGATGCCATATATTGTTGCTTAGAATGCCATAGGCCATTCCTGTGGTCTAATCAAGCTAAGGATTGGGCCTGCTACCTTAAGTCTAATCAAGCCTCGGGTTGGGCTCGGACCCCCAGCCATTAAGGGTTGGGCCAGACCTAGCCCGGGCCTAGCTTGGCCCATTGTCATCCCTAAATGGTGAGTAGATATTAGTCAAACTCAGGATAAGCACAGTAGAAAGTAGTAACGAGAATGCTGAGGTATCTAAAGGAAATTGTTGTTTATGCATCATGTTATCAAGGCAACAACCTACATATAAAAGGGTATACATATGTAGTTTGGGGAGAAGATTTAGATAAGAGAAAATATATCTTTTGATTTGTTTTCTTACTCAATAATGATGTTATATCATGGAAAAGTAAGAAGCAATCATATATTGTCATATCTACAATGGAAGTTGAATTTATAACATTTTCGATAACAATACAAGAAGTTGTATGACTTAAATAATTCTTGGTTAATTTAAAGGTCACTTAAAGTGAGACTAATCTAATAACAATTAACTGTGACAGTCAAGTAATAATCTTTTATACTAAAGAACCTTAATTTCATTGTAAAATTAGGAATATAGATACCAAGTACAATTATACAAAGGATATAATTGCATAAGAAGAAGTGAACATGAAGTATATATCTACACAAGATATGGTGGTAAACCCGATGACAAAATAGATACATATATTAGGCAAAGTCACTATGATGACTTAGATATTGAAATTTAATTGATTAACATTTTTTCATACATATTCATTCAATGTATTATCATGTGCAAATACAAATTTTATGTTGACATTGTTTATTAATTTAAAAGTAGTACTTAACATTTGGTTATGAAATATGTTTACTTTATTTGACATTTTTATATGAATCAAAGAATATATCAGACATATTAAAGATTAGCCTTTTCATATGGGCAATCACCTTTAATATCTATGATGATTGGGGATAAAGAAGGTTTTAAATTTATTATCAAGGTGATCATTAAGAGCTACAGGTAAGAAACTTGAACCGCAAATGTCGAATTAGATGACAAGTTCAAAGAAAATGGGTTTTGAGTGATCACGTGTGGTGATCATATCTATCTTAAGTTTCCAAATGAGAGTTCAAAAACCTAAATTTTAGAGTACACAAGTAAACCTGGGTTAAACATTAAGTATTAACTATTTCACTATTTACTAGTATTTCAAGTATGTCATGGTACGGTATTATTTGGACTAAAAGAACAACCTAGATTCTAGAGCAAGATTTGATAAGTAATGTTCAACAAATTAGAATTCATTTATCAACAGATTTTTTTCTTCCATTTGAGTTCATTTCAATGATTCTTTTAGCTGGTATGATATGTGCAATCGTAGTGGCTTGTGAAATAACATCTTTACAATATTGCATTTATAAAAGACTATGCTCTAAATTAATAAGATTTAATACTTTAGCATATGAATCTTATCATGTATGTAGAAATGACCATAAAAAGGGATTAATGTAAGTCATAAGATCTCAACTTACATTGTATGAGAACCTAAAGGATAAGTGAATCTCATGATATACCTTTAGTATTTTTGTCTAGTTCTTAAGAACTAAATTTAAGGTTTACTACTTTAAAACATTACTAGAAGCTTATGTTTGATGTAATCTAATAGGACAATGCTAGGAAAGTAAATTAAATTCAATTTAAGATAATTTAAAGTAGAGGAAGGTCATTTTTGATTAGTGACTCATTATGTTTTCAAAACTAATATCCACTCTTAGTAAGAAATTGAATATTTTTGTAACACAATAAAACAAATGAAATTAAAGGATATTTAAATGTGAGATATGAACTAGGTATAGCATACAAAATATACTTAAGGATTGATTTATTAATCTAGACATTATATATTTTTAACAGGTGTATGACCATAAACTCTCAGTGTATGCTAGTTATATGGATTATTGGACAAATATGAGATCATGCATAAATTTTGTTAACTAAACTCATCAAGTGTGAATAGGAGATGATAATAAAAATAAGAATACCTGATGAGTTTGAAGTGTGACCTTTTGATTGTTGACTGTTAAAGAATAGTTAATAATCTTGACATTATCTATAAATATGAGATGATGATTAATTAAATAAACTAAAGATTATCATCTAAATGAAACACAAATAAATAAAAGGGATAATTTCTTACAAATGTCCTTTAATAAGTAAAAATACATTCAAATTCAAGTAAGTAATTTGATTGATTAACAATGCATATGTTTTGAAAGATCATGTGTTTATCTATAAGTTTGATTTAACCTACAAGGTTGATGGGTCAACGATTAGAGACTGTTAAATGCCATATTTTCAAGTATAATATTAAGTCACTTTAAATTATATTGATTAGAGAAAATAAAGCAATGATGTTGTATCTATTAGTGTGTTGTCTGAAATAGTTACCTAATAGTATCTTGTTTGATTGAATGTGTATGATCAAAGACAGATATTATAGTTTTAAATTCATGATATTATAGTTGGGTGATTTGAGAAACATTCACTACACATGCAACCTTGACTTCTTTGTGAATTTTAGCTTGTTGAGGGGAAAGTCACCTTTCTCCCATTAGTGGCAGTTCTGTTTGTGTGGCTTAGTGCTCATTTTTGTGAAACATGCAATGCTGATTGTAAGTTGCGAAATTATGTGGGTTATTGGCAAGATTCGATTGGTTTCTCTAGTTTAGACACAATTTTCCGTTACCAGAAAAAAAAAAAAAAAGAAAGAAAAAGGTTGGGAACTGCACCCATCTAACTACAGTTTCCATGTAATTCATCTCATAATGTATTTAACGGTTTTTGGTACTTGAATAGTGTAGTCCTTGCATTAGTATCTGATATTATCTTCCTTAACAGTATGATATGAGTATATTGGCAGTTGATATTCCATGGAATCTGGACCTAACCAGCGACTAATTGTAACTGTGAATGAAGAAGAGTACAGAGGTGGTTGGTGAGCTAATCCTTGAACAAGGAAATCCTGTGCTGAAAGAAATGGCAGCTAGTAAGGAATTTGATGATTATGACCACGCTGGAAAAGATGCTGAAAGAGAACTTCATGAACCAGAAATAGAACATTTAGAGGAAATTGAAAAGCTTGGAAAGGAAGGCTAATGGTTCACCTTCTTGTCCAAACCTATTTGTTCATGTCTCTTCCATCCTTTCAGGTTTTGCTTTTGCCCCTTCGATTTCATTTTGATGTCCTGGACTTCAGTTTGCCACACCTAACTAAAATTTCAACTAATTAAAATTTTGAAATCGCCCTATTGGATGCAATAAAACCATGCAATTAAGGAACTTTTCTTTAAGGAGGATTTTTGTCTATTTTGACCTTTTGATATGAGCTTATATGAGTCTTCTTTCTTTCAAAAGTTGTTTCTAGCAGCATCAATGTCCGCAATTATATGTGCTGTGAAATCCCTCGGACACTTCCTACGAGTTCGATGGAGGCCTTTCATGTAATCGTGAGTTAAAGGGTTGGCTCTATGTCTAGGGGACTTTAATTGTTTAGCTTTCGGTTTTTTGGTACTAGAAATTCATGGGAATAAGTTTGTCCATTCCTATCTTGTCCAACTCAAAATCCTCATTACTTAGCAGAGAATCGACGGTTTCTAGGTGCAATTTTGGTAAAAATCGTTTTCCCCTTCATAATTTGATGGCAAGACAAGTAGTTGTAGCTGACATGAAAATCTTGAAATCCACATTTGATGCCTAGAACAATGAATATCTCTTTATTCAATCACCGAAGAGAACAATCAGAGATTTCCCCTGTTATGTATTAGTTACACGTAGGTGATACAACGGAAGCAGCTGCCTTGACAAGCAAGCCAAAAAGCAGAAAAGGGGAAGAGAAAAAGGGACTATGGTCGCTGTCCAAAGCGTAAACCTGAGACGGTGGCCACCTCTGTATCATCGCGTCTTGTTGGTGAGGTTTGACAACATTGTCGTGAATTGTCTTAATGTATACACGGGGCACCTCATCGATAGTATCGTTCTCCGCCGTGAATCTGGCGGACTGCAGCGCCAGGAGGGGTCCTGGCCTCAATAACATGGCAGCTAAGGTAGCATCCTGGACCAAACAGATATAATTTTTAATACATGCAAGTGGAGAGCAAAATAAATAACTACCCGCTGCATACCTCTGGAGGGCACATTTGATATAAGATTCTGCGCTGGAATTCTTTCTTCACAATAGCACTGGTTGGAGGCTGCTGATCTCCCAACCCAAAGCCTAGCTCATACACGTCTCCAAATGAGGATAAATCGGGCACCCCCTGTTGGTCATGGACGAAGCATAACTAGTAAAAGTGGGAATTATTAAGAAACACATGGAAATCATATTAATTTGTTTTCAAATCTTAATGTTTGAAGACAGAAAAGAAAATGTATGTTGAGGAATCTACTAAAAGGAAAGGAAATATACGTCTTGGAAATCTTGATGTGTCAAGAAACCCTGCTTGAGCATGGTGGCAGCCAAATACACAGCAAGACGAATCTTGTTAGGGAACTTGTGAGTGGCTTGAGTTATGCTCAGCCCTCCAGCACTATGTCCTACCAGTATTACCTGCTCAACACAACTCTTCTATTATACACGCATAGTGATAATAGTAATACTAATATCTATAGCCTACAGATTTAATTTACCTGGTGATGATCGGGTATGGATGAGATGACGTCAATGAGCGGCTTGTTATAGTCATCGAAACTGAGGACCGAGTCGGCATGAGCTGGATCTATACCAGCACTTTTAAGGTCAATACACGACACTTCATAGCCTGAATTCTCCATTAAACACCGAACTTTGTACCAGCACCATCCTCCTCCGCCTATGCCGTGAACCAACACAAAGTGTTGTTTTACTACAGCCTTGGCTGTTCCCGTGCCTGTGCCTGTGCCTGCGCCTGTCTTTATCTCTACTTGGACCTCTGCACCTACCATGTTATTATTACAATTACTAGTTATCTCCTTTCCCTCTCCCTCTCCCGCACACCGGAGGTCTTCCGTATTCGGCTTCACTTTGGCCTGGAGAGAACCTCGCCAGAACTAGAGGGAGCGACACCATTCATGCTTAACAGTACATCAGGAAATGAGAAAGATGCGAGTATTATCTATATGAATTATATTATTTCTACATATAAATAATTCCTAAATAAAGATATTTTATTGGCCGTTCTTCTTACTCATTCTATGAAAATGAGATTTTTCTGATAATAGAATCCAGATTTTTTGTCTAATTTTTATGGTGTCTTATTTTGTCTAATAAATCTTAGCCATTTATTTATGCGAATTTTACGTTTATTTATGTAAAATTTACGTAAGACCGCGTAAATAAATGACTGAGATTCACTAGAAATAATAAAACACCGTAAAATTAAAAAGAGGATATTATTCCCTGTTAATAGCATAGTCGGAACCCAATTCATCTTTGTTCCCAAGTCATCATTTGCCAATTGTTGTTTTATGCTGACGAGTCTTTAACTTGATTACTTGTAAAGTTTTTTTTGAATGTTGATTACTTGTAAAGTTGAGACAACTAAGACATTGGACAATCAATCTTGAGAGATATGACTTTATACTGTTACACTTTTGGTTAAGCATAATCCTCATATCTACAGAACCAAGGGCAAAGCCAATCATTTATTTGACCAGGCTTATCATGATGGACCAACCCCTTTTATTCTTATGATAAACTCCATCGATCAGGTTAAAAAGAGTTCATGATAGATGATGAAGTGTTATCGACATATTTTTACCTATAAACATAGGCAACTTTTGCTATTTGTGAAAAGAGAGATGAGAAATGTAGCGGCGGGTGAAAAGAGTCCTGAAAATTTTATGGTCCACGTGAAACTCGTATAAATAAGTGGGTGAAATTTATGGAACAGAATAAAGTACTATAAAATTGAACAGAAGATTTTGTCGCATATGACAGGTTGTGTGCATTGACCCGCAACCCAAAAAAAAAACTAATATTCAACTAATCATGACGTCAATGGATGAGAGAACAGGAAAGGTAGCTTTCAACTACTAATCAAACAAATTTAGCCGGCGCCTACTTAATACTACAACATTATTTCCTCATTTTGTTGTTCTTATCCTCCATTTGTTGTCTTGTTATTTTCGTCAACTATTAAATATATAATAAGCAAGCAGAAAACAAGAAGCTTTGGAATTAATATTCGAAAGACAACTTGTCATTGTTGTAGTAGACACGCTGCCTGCATTACATATAATACGTTTTTAATATATTTCCAAATTCCTTGCACGAAATACGCGTTCATCTTCTTTTCTTTGTCCTGATGCTTCTCTTTCTCGTTGTTGCTAGCTGCTAAGGCATATACATATATTCCATTTCAATTAAAGTTTATGTCAGATTGTCATCTAAAGTTCAATAATATATTGAAAGATTAGGGTTTAGCTGCCCATTGTTTTTTTTTATACATAGTTTTAATATATTAGAGTTAATGCATAGTGGCAAAATTTTAATTTTTTTAATCTTACTTTAAAGACTTTTGTAAAGTATATAATATGAAGAATTTATAAGTTAATATAAAGAATTAACCTTTTTCCAATATCCATATTTTTCATATATGTGATAGAATAACAAGCTAAAGTCAATGAACCCTAATGCATAAGGATCCCATTTTGCAAAAATTGAGGAAGAAATATCAATTATACGCGGTCTTCGCAATAATAAAGTAAAAAGTTATACAATATAAATACGTTACACTTCAAGTCTTTTATTTGATTGTTTAAGAGAAATGTGTATTTGCTTGGCGTTGAAAAAAATTATTCATTAGATTAACATAATCACTATTGACCACATTACATGTCTTTTTTTTATGCAATGTCCATTCCTAGAGCTTACCGATTATCACCCAAGAGTATAGAGAATAAATCATATGTTTCACTCTTACTGTGCCAACCCTCTATTCTACACATTTTATTAATTTATTATGAAATGTGTAAATGAGATTTGAGTAAATCAGGTATGAAGCTGGGGGGAGTTGCCGCAAAAGTAAGTTAACGTTACTTAATGGATTTGAGAAAAGACATTTAGCCAATACCACCATTTATGATGTCCAGATCTTCTGTTCAATATTATGGTGTCTTATTGTGTCTAATAAATCTCAGTCATTTATTTATATAGGTCCCGCATAAGTCTCGCGTGAGTCTTACAAAATAAATAACTGAGATTCTATAAAACAGAATAAGACAAAATAATATTAAAGAGAAGATCTTGATTCTCATTTATATCCTCAAGTTTAGCGGACAATCAAGAGCAACCAAAACAATTCCCATGCCATAAAAAGTAGAGATGCTCAGAAATTGAGACTTTGCCAGTATATTTCTTCCTTCTTTTTTTTTGCTTAGACTAAAGAACTGTGAATGAGAAAAACGGCAACTTTCTTTGTTATTTTTCATATGAATTATTTGGGTCGTCGAGCAGCTTTTCTTCTTTATCTTGATTTAAAGATTGAGTGGGCGTTGTTGGATTTTTCTGTTACATTGGAAAAGGGGTTGCATCATTTTGCATTTCCTTTTATAAAGTTATGCACCTGTTCAATTTTACCATGTTTAAGGTTCAAAATTAAATGATTTGATAAAAATTTTCTTCATTAATTATTTAAAATGTGAAAAAGAAATAAGTTCACCTAATCAAGTTTGTTGTTGACCACACATTGAGCATTGTCAGATGAAAAAGAGAGGGGGCAGTGGCCCATCCCGTGGGAAGCTGTCGACCATTTCTTCAGAGCTGTACTCTACTAAGGTTCCCCACATTGAATCTTGCGAATCCTACAGCTTGTTCCAATGAATTTTAGTGACAGAATAAAGGTCTTCTGTCAATTCTGTCATTCACAGCTATGCGAATGAGGCAAGGACGACTCAAAAGATGCCAAATGGATTCTCTAGAATCTACTTCTTTGGGATGACATTTGGAAGCGTAAGGTGAAATTATAGTATCGTGAAATTCATTCGTATTTATTCTGCAGACATATGATTAGAATTGACTAGTTCTTCCTATATATGTCTAGTTACATTACTTCTTATATTCATCTTATTCCATTTAATTATACTGACTTCTGCCCAAGGTTAGTTTAATATTATTTATAAACCCACTGGAAGGAGAAAATGTGGACTTCGACTTATATTTGTAGAAGCCAGAGGCAAGATTTACAAGCATAGGAATAAGAAATTAAACCCTAATTGCAAAGAATATATTATAAAATCTTATAAATATGATAATAGTGTATGTTATACGCTAGAACATTTAAAGAAGTTGAACTCACCCTATTCTAATATTAAAAATATTCAACTAAGATAAATTCGTGTCACCCAAAATATAAAATAATAGACCTTAAATAAGATGACATCAAATCGAAGACACATTAATAAGTTTTATCTTAAAATGTTACAGCGAATTAAAAGGAGACATATTGAGTCAGATGAAGTGACCAAATAGATGGTATATTTTATTCTGTATCTCTTTTTTTTTACATTACAATTAGAAATAGAGTATTGGTAAAATTAAAAGCAGCATTCCAATTAGTATAAAATTCAAAACCATACCCATAGTTTACAATAATTGAAAATGTGGACAATGTCAAATTTGTATGTACCATTGAGTGTTTACAGAAAAATATTTATAGATAATCATAAATTTTAAAAAATATACTTCAACTTATCAATTATCAATTATTGATTATAGTTTTTCCTTTTAGAAAGATTTTTCAAATTTTAAATCTTTCTTTAGTAATTGTTCTCTCTTCTTTAATTACCAAAAAAAAATTGTTCTCTCTTCTTTTCCTGGATGTCTTTAAGAGAATGTTAACTTCTTTTCCAAAAGTTATCTTATTCATATATAATAAAAAAATGTTTAACTTATTTGTCTATGTAAAAGAAGTTTGAAATGAAGTTAATAAGAAAAGTTGACTTCTAGTAAGATATACTTTAAATTCAAATTTGTTGAACTGAGGAGGATTCTAATCCATGTTTTTTTAATGTCTCCAAAATAAAATTATTACTAATGAGTTTATTATTTTGATAAAAAGATATAAGAACAAAATGAATTTATAATTTTAAGAAGATAGCTTATGAAGTTGATGTTTGCAACCATTGAAATGAAGAACAAAGCAATAACCTTACCAAGGTCATTCTTTATTTTGTAATATTGATTGTAATCTCTCTTTGTTAACTTGATACTCTAAGAGGCTCATTAAACATTTCATTTCATTTTATTGCATGAGTCTTTATATTCATCAAGAGATATTGAAGCTTTTATTTTTAATAGAAAAACTTCTTCATCTTTCAAACACTATTGATGAAATATTTGAGAAGTGTTTAAATCATAATAGCATAAAATAAATTCATTTTGGGCATTTAAAATTGTTAAAATTATAAT
Source organism: Erythroxylum roigii (assembly GCA_027576455.1). Taxonomy (NCBI): domain Eukaryota; kingdom Viridiplantae; phylum Streptophyta; class Magnoliopsida; order Malpighiales; family Erythroxylaceae; genus Erythroxylum; species Erythroxylum roigii. Next base: position 17,661,951 of record JANZXV010000210.1, on the reverse strand, counting down.
TTTGGAGTGATTGGTTGACTATATGGATTAAAGTTATTAAATTTGATGAATAATCAATCTTAAAATGTTCAACCTTTTGAAAATTTTTTAATTTAGTATCCAAGCTTTTAAAATTTTAAATTAAGTGCCTAACCTTTTAAAATCTTAATATCTCAGTTTAAAACGCCAGCTCTATTAGTGATTTGCTAATTTGGATCACGATATCTTTGCTATTTATAATATGTAGATGTCAAATTGAAAAAATAGTGGTTAAGGTTAGACTGGAGTAGGAAGAATGTTTTTGAGGTGGACACCAACTTATTGAATAAAGATTGTAAGAGGGATTCCTATTTACCTAGAAAGATTATACAAAGGTTATTCTTCACCTTAAAAGTAGAATTAGAGTGGAATTATAAGAAGAGTCTTGGAAGTTGATGTAAACATGGTTGTTTACTAAACTACTATAAATCGGTTTGCATTCTCTCTTCCTTATCCTCTTTAAATTATTGTCCAATTGTTTAGTTAATATATATTAAACAATTACTTCATCCTTATTCACATTGATTGTTATTAATTGAGTACATTAGTTAGAAAAAATTGTTAAATTGTATAAGCACACAATGCATCCCCCCTTCTTGGGTGCCATTAGGAACTAATAAGTAGTATCAGAGCAGGTCTATCATGCTAACATTAATATCAAAATCCTATACCACAGATCATAATAGCATGTTTAGAAACTTCATCATCATCATTCAACCAAGAGGAACAAAGCATTAGTAGACTACCTTTTTTTATTACAATGCATCATTCAACCAAGAGGAACAAAGCATTAGTAGAGCACCTTTTTTTTATTACAATGATTACCTTTATTAGAGAACTAGGATGAGATTCTTCTTTGTGGTCAAAATTTTAGATCTATAGGAAATAGTTTCAAATGGTCCCATGATTCCTATAAGAATTGTAAATATCAAAAAGGTATCTAAATTAAAGGAAGAATGAGAATCTCAAGATAAGAGATTAGTTTCTTTAAATGGTAGGGCCACACACACTTTTTTGTGTGCATTAGGTATAAATGAGTTCAATAAGGTCTTTATGTGTGAAACAACTAATGAAATATGGCATACTTTAAAGGTTGCACATGAGGAAACCAATTTAATAAAGGAGAGCAAAGTAAGCAAGCTAATACATCAATATTAATTATTTCAAATGAAGCATGATGAAAGCATATCTAGCATGCATTAGATTATTGATATTATTAATGCTCTCAAAGGTCTTGGAAAGACCTATAATAATGTTGAAATGGTTAGAAAGTTGCTTAGGTCACTTCTAATGATCTCATAACATTACCATTGGAGGAGCTTATTTGATCTATTTTTACATACAAGATCCTCAAGAAGAAATGACACTTCCAAAGAAAATCAATTTAGCATTTAAAGCCTCAAAGGAAGAATCAAACAAAGAGAAAGTGGCATCAATTAGTGAAGGCGATGAAGAGACATCGGTTTAATTGCTAAAAAAATTTAAGAAGCTTTTGACGAAGAAGTTCTCTAAAATAAAGGACTTCAAAGAAGGTAAAATTAGTTTAAAATATAAATCCTGTAACATTATTTGCCTTGAATGTAGAAAACTCAGCCACCTAAAGTCACAATGTCCTCCATTCAAAGATAATGAGAAGGATGAAAGAAATAAGAAGGACAAGAATAAAGTACTTAAAGCATCAACTTGATATGACATAAGTGAATATGAAAATAAGCATTTGTAAGAAGAGATAACCCATATATGCTTTATTGTTATGGACGATGATAAGGTAACATCCAACCCTAATGTGTGTAATAGTGATACTGATTTGACATATAATGAATTAGTTAAAAGTTTAGAAATCATGAGTAAGAAAGGAAGACATTGTCTTCCAAACTCAAGGAAATTTAAAAAAGAGTTAGATTTTCGCATGAATGAGAATTAAATGACAAAAAAGTGAATTTCATAGCATTAAAGAATCTAAAAATGTGATTATTAATGAAAACCATGACTTAGATGCATTAAGGCATAAGAATGAAACAATGAAAAAGGAGGTAGATTCCCTCAAAGACTTATTATCCAAGTTTACTAAAGAGAGTCAAAAAATAGAAAACATACTAGGAGCTCAAAAGAAATCCAATGATAGGCATGGAATAAGATATAACTATGGAAGTGAAGAAAATTATAATAATTTGTGAGATTATTGGGCAAACCTGAATTTTCAATTTTGTTTTCTTTCCCTTGACATTTGGTTCCATTAATCTTGTTAGATGATTTAACAACTACCTAATCTTTTTTTGTTATTTAGGAAAATTATGAGAAGGCAAAGGTCAATAGAGCAAAAATGAAAACACCTCATAATAAAGGGTTTAATCATTTGTAGTCGTCAGAAATGAATATGTAAGATATTTGTTTACAAGTTATAATTATATTAATAAGCACTATATTATTTATTATGCCTTGTACTTTTCTTTCATAAAATTGAGTGATAAGGATCTACATGGAAAAGAATGTGATAGGATTATACTATACAAAGTCACTCATTATAAGAAAGTAAAGGGTGGATGTCAGAAGAAGCAAAAAATAACTATATAAGTATAAAATTTTGTTTAATATTTGAGTTCATTTATTAATGTAATAGTAAGTAATAATATTTGGATTGAATATTGATTTTGTTTTTTATTTTATAATAAGATGCAAGAGTTGTTAGAGAAATCGATGTCTAAGGGGAATGCGATCAATGTAGAAGACATTTGCAGTACGGCACTTAATACATGTTCTAGCTATATCAAATGTCTTGGCTTTGGCCCTAAGCCAAATGCTTCAACCTCATCAAGTAAGACTATCATTCAACAACTTCAAGAGGAAAACAAACACTTTAAGGTTGAATTACAACAAACTTGAGCAAAATTAGCCAAACATGATAAATTATTCAGAAAATTATTTGGCCTGAATTATGATAGCAATGAAGATGAAAGCTAATGGTATTAGTTACATCTCTTATACTTTTTTTTCCTTTCAGTTCCTGTTTGTATTATAATTTAAATTTAATTTTTTTCATATTACAGAATTGATGACAATGCAACTGCTAAGCGATTATGTCATGAGTGATAAAGTTATATGGTGTTTGCTTTAATTAAATCCTAATGTTTCAATACTCACATTATTTTTAGTATATTTAGCTAAGCTTTTTAGGTTATTATAGGTTCATTGACATGGACAAACCTAGCTAGTCATTCCAGTTATGTTGTAATTTTTTTAATCTTAACATTTTAATTTGTAAACTGATCTTTATATTTACTATTTTGTCCATAAGAATTGTTAACATTGTACTTAAAATATTGTATATGAAGAATATTT
>JANZXV010000210.1:17584499-17613298 GCA_027576455.1 Erythroxylum roigii | reverse complement strand
ATCAGAAATATTAATTATCTAAGTAACTGTAAATTGAGAAATAAAAATATATGCTCGTTATATATATTTCGAGACCAATAATAATTTATGGTTTACCAATGTAAATCATGCATTTAATAGATGAGTCTAGTGACATAAGACTTGCCTATGGGCTAAAGTTCTACTCAATTAGATTCATCTAAAACTTTATGACAAAACTATTGAATTATGTTCCTTTTCTTAATTCCTGTGGGTAGATTAAGAAATATAATCCGATATTTCATCCTAAATAATCATACAAATATAACAAAATTCCTGTGGGTAGATTTTATCATATCACATATGATTAATTACAATTAATGTATTAATGTGATCTTAAAACTAAATACATAATTATATTTAATTTGAGATGCTGTGGCTCCTCCCAATTAATTAAAATCATATGATCACTTACACTACAACCTAAACATTTGAATCATAAAATAAATAATGCAAAAAAATCAAATTATAATACATAAATTATTTAATCTAATTTTGCACGTATAATGATCATAAATTTATACACACAAAATTTTCAATTAATCACATGTAATTTGTGCAAAAATTAAACAATTATAATATGCATGTCAAAAACTTAAATTCTAACACAAGGCATACATAATTAAAAATTAATATTTTTCATAATATATTAATACCAAAAATGATTTTTATATTTAAAAATCACAACATAAGGGTTAGGTCTTGATTAACCCAATGAATCATTAATATTAACAAAATTAATATTAATAATTTTTTTAAAAAAAAGAAAAACGCAAAAGTCGTCTTCAACCCGTCGAAGCTCAGACAATTTTGACGAGCAGAAGATGCCAAAAGTTGCAAGAAGGCCGGCGATGGGATGAGGAGGACTAGGCGACGCGCATGAGACGTAGCAAAACCAACCATGCCACGCTCCATAAATGGAAACGTCTGAAGCCTCACATACGACCATCATCGTCCCTTCCTCCCTACGTGATTTTTTCAGCGTCGAGTGCTCCATGGAGAACAAAAACACGACTCTAACATCTCTAGCATGTACAAATGTCCAAAATTCAACGAATTAAAAAAAAAAGTTTTCGGTAGAAACTTAACCATAACAGGGCAAAATAGAGATATGCCTTTCGATGGTTTATAAAGCAAGATAGAGGCACGGACTGAAGCTCTGATACCAAAAGAAATAAACCAGCAACAACATGCATCTCATACAATAACAATACGTAAAAGATACATGCATATAAAACAACAGAAGCATAACCGAAACAAAATACCTCTAGCCATTGCCCATCGATAATCCTCTTTATCTCTGAGTTTTTGAATCTTCTAGCCTTTCTCTTTAGCATGATCGATGGTATACTCTAGTGCATAAGTGAGGATAGGGACTCAAAAACAACCTTTATATCCGTCTCCATACCTCTATCCATCACAGAGGAAGAAGCTTGAGAGTATGGGCGATAACATCTGCGTGTGCAGGGGGTAAATGCATTAAATGAACCATACATTAACAGTATGAAGGTTATGTAATTTTTCAAAAAATCTTACGCCATCATCAACCTTTACTCTGAGATGGTTCACAAGGCACAAAGTAAGACGAGCTAAAGAAGATGAAGCAGGCGATAGGAGAAGAAGCGGTGATGAACAAAGAAGCTATGAGGAAAGCAAGGATGGACTAAGACTCAATGACAATAGCACAAATAAGCAATAACAATGGAAAAGATACCCAACATGGTAGAGAAGTAGTAACGATGGAGAAGCAGTAGGACAGAAGATAGAGCAAAAGCAGACAACGATAGGAGATGAGAGAGTTGAGACACAAAGAGAGGAAAATGAGGTTTGGTTTGAGTTGGGCTGTGTGTGAGAGACAGGTGGCAAACGCTTCCTCCTTAAGTTTTTTTTTATTGTCCAATTTGTTCATATTTACAAAACTTTCCTCGTATTTACCAACATGTTTGTATCGGTTGGTATCACTTATTAATATATTATTATATAATAAATTAAAATAAATTTAATTTAATTATTTATTCACAAAAATCTCAAAATTAAATTATTGATATGCTATCACATGATTACTTACTTTCAAATGTTTAACATTCAATAAATATTTTGGTTATAAAAAATGAAATCTATATTCCTAGATTTAACAAACTTATAAATTCTAATTTTAATAGTTGGTAATGAAAAATGAAATAATGTTACTAACATTAATAATTGGTAATGGAAAATGAAATAACATTACAGTGCAAACGTATATGGTAGCAGTAACGTTAGTCTTTGGTTTGATAATTGGTGGTCGGGAGGTCCTTTGGTGGATCATATGGATGGCTTGACTGTAGGGGAAGAACATTTTCGGGTAGCGCATATAATTAATAATGGTTCTTGGGATTTTTCAGGCTTACGTTCTGCCATTCTGGATCATCTCAGGGAGGTTATTCGGGCAATTCCTTTGCCTTTGTTTACTTCGGTGCAGGATCATATGTCTTGGCATTTTTCTCCGAATGGAGCATATTTGGTTCGAGCAGCTTATAAAGCACTTCTTTCGGAAGAGGTGTCTAATGTTCCTGTTTCGTCTTATTTTTCTTGGTTATGGAAGGTGGCTGGTCCACCGAAATTGAAACATTTCTTGTGGTTACTTGGACACTCCTGTCTTCTGAAAAATTCGTTGAGGTTTATACGGTGTTTGGCTGCTTCTAATTTGTGTGGAGTGTGCTCTTTATATGTTGAATCTCCTTTGCATTTGTTGCGTGATTGTAGTCGTGCGGTTGCATGGTGGTAGCAGTGGGATGTTCCTGTTAATTTTTTTACTGCCACAAATTTGGTTGATTGGCTAACTTTGAATCTGCGTGCTCATACTATGGGTCCTTTTGGTTTTGCCTGGGCACATTGGTTTTTGGTAGGTATTTGGTGGTTGTGGAAGGCTCAGAACTTATTGATATTTCAAAAGTAGTTTCTTTCCTTAGCCATTTTGAATGGCTGTGTCTTTAAAGTTGCAATAGATGTGTCCCTGACTTCTATTTCTCAACCGAAGCCTCATAGCGTGAGACGTTGGATTGGTTGGACTACATCGCCATCTGGTTGGGTAAAGTTGAATTATGACGGCAATTCTATTGTTAACCTTGGGCTGACTAATGGTGGAGGGTTGTTGCATGATTCATTTGGTCGTTGGCTAGGGGGATATTCGTTTCGACTTAGTGTTTCAACTATCTTGGTGGGGGAGTTATGGTCCATTCGAGATGGTTTGATTTTTGCGTGGGATCACGGTTTTTGGCAAGTCGTTGTAGAATCTGATAGCAAGGAGGCGGTGCGGATGGTGACTTATGGTGTTATCTCTTCACATCCTCTGTCTGTTTTGATTGTGGATATTCAAGTTCTACTTGCTAGGAATTGGAGTTGCTATATTAGGCATGTGCTTCACGAAGGTAATTTTGCAGCAGATTGTTTGGCTAAATTGGGTCATGGCATTACATCAAATTTTCAAATTTGGGATGATATTCTCGAAGCCCTCTCTTTGATTGTATGGGCTGATGCTTGTGGTATTTCTTTTATGAGATAGTTTAGTCTCTTTTAATTGTAACCCAAAAAAAAGGAATTCCTAATTTAAGGCAGGTATTAAATTTGATTTTTCATGAGCTAAATTTTCATTCATGATTCCGATTACTTTGTCTTTTAAATTAGTTATTCTTTCATCAATTATAGTCATTCTAATAGGAGAATCTATTCCTTTTTGAAAAGTAGATTTTAACATGATTTGAATTGTAGAAAGATGTATATATCCAATTTTATGTTTTTTTTTTCTTCAGACTGTTTATAAATTTGTTCTTGGTCTATTAAACTTATGCGAATATTTCCTTTACATTGATATTCTAATAGGTGTTTCAAGTATAAATTTTCCATAATAAATGATATTTTTTCTATTAATTAAGTTTTTAAATGGATGGTGTGTAATATCTTGTCCACCTTTTAGATTTAATTGTGTTTTTGCTATTTGTTTTTATTTTTTCTTATGATAATAGTGTATTAATATGGAAAAAGTAGTAGATTCAGTTAATTCTAAAGTATCTACATCTAAAATATTATTATTATTGTTATTGTTAGTGTGAGATTCATGAATTATTTCAGTCATATTGAAGTCAGTTAGATTGATGAGAGATTCTTTAATGTTCTGTAAGTTGGCTATATTTATGGATTAAATTTTGATTATGTAAATTATAAAGATTAATTACAATGTCCAATCTTTCTTTGATAGGAATTAAACCATTATTATTAATAAAAATTGTAGATAGTTATATTGTCTTTCATAATACTTTTTCTGATTTATATTTAGTGACTAAAGTTTCTAAATGAATAATTTTTTTAATAATTGGTTACATAGTGTACAGTTATGTATTAAAAGTAATTGTGACATAAATTGACAAATAGGACAACTATTCATGACTAATGAATTTTGTAATGTTCTTGAAATTGTTTATAGAGTTGTTTTAATTCTAATCATTATTGAATATATTTTTCTGTATCTCGATTTAGTATTTCTTTAAACTTACAAATAGTAGTTTCAGAACCATTTATTTGTTCTAAATAATTATAAGTGTCGCTAAAAGTTTTCTACAAAATGAAATCTTTCTTTCAATATGTATTATTACAAGATGAATATTTCTACAAGTAGTACAAATAGGCATTTAACAGGAATAAGATAGACTAATAAGCTGAACTAAAATATATAATAACAATGAAAAACTAAAAACACAATTAAACATACCTATTTTGCTCTTTTTCTCTTGAACGCCAATCATTAGGCTTAGAATGAGATTGGAAGAGTCTGGATAGAGATATGATAACTGAGTGTTTATTCTTTCATATCGAGCTATGCTCGGAGCTTACATTATATAGAAAAAGGGCGCTTGCTAGCGTCCAAATCCAGAAAGTAAAAAATTAAAGAAAGCAAAAGAAAAAGTAGGAAAAGCAGATTTCAAGAATCTACTTTTATTGGTGGCCGGCAAATGGCCTATATAATTAAAGTTAATGGCCGACAGGTGGCCTACATTATTGAAGATTTTATTCTTTGATGATAATATTTTCGGATGAGCTGTCTTCTTTGTCCTTTTCTTTTTGTGATGTCGAGGTAATGGCTGACAAGTGGCCTACATTATTGAAGATTTTATTCTTTGATGATAATATTTTCGGATGAGCTGTCTTCTTTGTGCTTTTCTTTTTGTGATGTCGAGGGACATTTGACATTGATGTTGTAAATATTAATACAGTTGTTGATAGAGAGCTTGCTTCCACTGTTCTGATAGTTCACTGAATACTCCAGATAAAGTTGAAAAAGATGCTTAATTGCTTTATTAGTTGGAATGATTTAATAAAGATAGGTGTTTTATATGCTGAGGTCATCAATATATTTGATCCTTTAATTTGATTAACAATTTTGGGGTTATCTTTAGGCATTGTTGATAAACTCCCTCTATGCATTGTAGATTGAACTGATTAATCAGATCCCAATCAAAATCATAGTTAGGAGGGTCATCTATTGGTGGATATATACTATTTTTTATTCCAATTTGTACATATGCTATTCATGATAGTTGAACTTCAGTTTCTTTGAGACTGTTTGCTTGTTTGAAGATAGGATAGCTGTTAAAATCCTTGATAAAACTTTATCTTTCCTTAGCAAACAATTCCTTGTAGTTTTTGACTGCAAGAACAAATCCGGTTGGGAATTCTGAAATGGTGTTTAAATTGGTTAAATAAATAGTATCTACTAACCCATTTTGGAAAAAGAGGTAAGCAGTGAGTGATTCAGCGCCTAGAAATATAATAACTTTTGGTCCATATTGTCCACAATTTTGAGGATAGTATTGGAATTTTTTTTTTGTCTTCTTTCTGGTTATTGAGTGCTTAAAAGAAGTCATAAAAGATTTCAGAAGTAATCTTTTTCATTTCTTCCTTGAAAGCTTTGGTAGGGATGACATTTATTTTTTCCATGTTGATAGGCTTTCCCAAGGCTTTCATTTTAGAGTCTGATGGTTGTTTTTCCAAAGCTTGTTTATAATGGTGCCTTAATGATACCAATTTTGGTTCCAATATTTTTGTTATTAACTAATCTATTTTTCCTAGTTTTTTGCCTATTGGGTATACTATTTTAAATAGTTTTTCATAGCATTTAATTAAAAATTCTAATATTTTATAAACTTCATTGATTCGTTAAATTATTGTGATCCATAATTTTGATTTAATAGTTGTATTTTTTTATTGATTTTCAATATTAAGTTGTTTGTCTAATAGTTCAGATAATTGCTTAGTGACACTTATAATGTATTTTAAAGATGACTTTTTAATTCTTCAAGTTGATTCTTAATATCAATTAATTAATCAACTAACTGTTTTGAATTTTTGTCTCTCTTTATTAGATATTCGAGGTTCAGTAAACCTAATAGGTTTTTTTAATTTTGTAGAATATGATCTTAAAAGGTTAGATTCTTGTTTAAGTAATTTATTTTCACTTAAAGATAAACAAGGTACATCATGAGAACTTAGTATATTTTGTAATTTTATAGGATAATTGATATTTGGTAATTCTCTTAAACTAGTTCTTAGATTTATTCCTACTTTAGCTACATTATTAAATAATTGATCAATATAAATTTGATATGTATTTTAAAATTCAATACTATGATGAGAGTTAGTTAAAGCATAGCTAATTTGATAAGTAATTGAAAAGGAATATTGTCCTGTTGTTATTAAATTGTCGCGATAAAATTTATAAGCTATAGTAATTGTTTCATCTAAATTCGGTGATTGTAAAGGAATTCCAAATTTAAGGCGAGTATTAAATTTAATTTTTCCATGAGCTAAATTTTCACTCATGATTCGATTACTTGATCTTTTAAATCGATCATTCTTTCATCAGTTATAGCCATTCTAATAGGAGAATCTATTCCTTATTGAAAGGTAGATTTTAATAATATTTAAATTGTAGAAAGATGTATATATCCAATTTTATGTCTTTTTTTTCAGAAATATTTTGTAACTGTTTATAAATTTGTTCTCAGTCTATTAAACTTATACGAATATGTCCATTACATTGATATATTCTAATAGGTGTTTCATGTATAATTGTTTCATAATAAATGATATTTTTTCTATTAATTAAGATTTAAATGGATGGTGTGTAATATCTTGTCTATCTTTTAGATTTAATTGTGTTTTTGCTATTTGTTTTTGGTTTTCTTCTGATAATAATGTATTAATATGGAAAACACCGACAGATTCAGTTAATTCTAAAGTATCTACATCTAAAATATTAATATTATGTTATTGTCGGTGTAAGATTCTTGAATTATTTCAATCATGTTGAAGTCAATTTGATTGATGAGAGATTCTTTGATGTTTTGTAAGTTGGTTATATTTATGGATTAAATTTTGATTATGTAAATTATAAAGATTAATTGCAATGCCTAATCTTTCTTTTATTGGAATTAAACCATTATTATTAATAAAAAATTGTAGATAGTTATATCGTCTTTCATAATACTCTTTTTCTGATCTATATTCAGTGACTAAAGTTTATAAATGAATAATTTTTGTTAATAATTGGTTACAGAGTGTACAGTTATGCATTAAAAATAATTATGACATAAATTGACAAATAGAACAACTATTTATGAATAATGAATTTTGCAATGTTCTTGAAATTGTTTATAGAGTTATTTTAATTCTAATCGTTCTTGATTATAGTTTTTTGTATCTTGATTTAGAATTTCTTTAAATGTATGAAGAATAGTTTTATAAGCATTTATTTGTTCTAAATAATTATGAGTGTCACTAAAAGTTTTGATAAGTTTTCTATTAAGTGAAATCTTTTTTTCAATATGTATTATTGCCAGATGAATATGTCTCCAAGTAGTACAAATAGGCATTTAACAAGAATAAGATAGAATAATAAACTGAACTAATATATATAATAATGATTAAAAACACAATTAAACATACCTGTTTTGCTCTTTTTCTTTTGAACACCAATCCTTAGGCTTAGAATGAGATTGGAAGACTCTGGACAGAGATATGATAACTGAGTGTTTAATTTTTCATGCATGATACAAAAAAAGGGCGCTTGCTAGCGTCTAAAATCTAGAAAGCGAACAATTAAAGAAGGCAAAAGCAAAAGTAAAAGTAGGAAAAACATATTTGAAGAATCTACTTTTGTTGGTGGTCGCTAAATGGCCTATATAATTAAAGGTAATGGCTGACAGGTGGCCTACATTATTGAAGATTTTATTCTTCGATGATAATATCTTCGGATGAGCTGTCTTCTTTATCCTTTTCTTTTTGTGATGTTGAGGGACGTTTTTAACAATGTCTCCATTAAGTTTGTTGATGTGACTTGCCATATGTTCCAACACTTATACACATCATAACAAAATTAACATAACTAATGAAGATTAACTAAACTATGTTATTTAATAACATAACTAAAACTACACCATTTTTGGGAACGAAAATCCTTAATTAAAGTTAGCCCTTCGTTCTCCAACAAGCGTCCGCTACTTCTCACTTCGTTCTTGCATCGCATCAAACAACTCTGTTCATTCTGGCATCGCAATGCAAGAAGCTCAGTTTGTTCTCACATCAAACTCGTGGCCAATCGTTGAAATCCTTGCTATGATGTGCAAAGATAAACTATTGTGCTTGTGTGAGAAGGAGCTATTGAAAAGAAACTGTTGTATTGGAGCGAGAAGAAGCTATCGTGCGAGTTTGATTTGGAGATTTTAGTGATTGGTCGCGAGTTTGATGCAAGAACAAACTAAGTTTCAAGCGCTGCAATGCGAGAATGAACATAGGAGCTTGGTGCAATGCGAGAGCGAACAGAGTAGCTTGATGCGATCCACAAACGAAGGGCTGCCTTTGATTTAAGGATTTCATTCCCAAAAATTACAGTTTTAATTATGTTATTAAACGACGTAATTTAGTTAATTTTCATTAGTTATATTAATTTGGTCTGACGTGTATAAGTGTTGAAACACATGACAAGCCACGTCTAGCAAATTTAACGGAGACATTAACATCAGGCTAGAATTTAAAAAAATTGAAAGTTTGAGTATTTAATTATCACTTTTTAATGTTCGGGTTATAATTGCAAAATTGAGTAAAGTTTAAGATTTTTATAAATAAATATAATTTTTCCTTAATTATAACTTATTTAGAATTAAATAAATAAAAATTAAATTTTACTTAAACATATAAGTAAAAATATTTTATCATAAATTAAAATTGAAATTAAAATTTTATATAATCCAAATTGTTTTATATACAAACTTTTTTTTATCATCTTTCTTAACGAGCATGACAAGTGTATAAAAAATTATATTATTACTTAAGATATATAAATGTTAATCAATTCAAGAAACTTGTTAACAACAAAGCTGTTAAATATTAACATTATTATTAAAAAGCATAAAATAACAAATAATAAATAAGCAAACAGAGAGAATAGAAGTTGATTTGTGATTAATTTGTTGAGTGTCCAAGTTCATGACGGAGGAGAGCCGTTGGAGTGTACTTTTATTATCGCTTTGCAGTCCAAGGCTACTGATGCTGATGTGCTTTTCTATAATTCGGATTCTACGCTCGCGCTTTCTCTTCAACTTCTAAATTTCCAGGTTCTTCCTATCTTCCTTCTCTATTCAGTTACTTCTGCAATTTGACAGATGATCTTGTTCTGTTCCGGAAATCCTTTTCTTGTACGCCATTCACCATAAAGCCTGCACTTTTCTTTTAGGGTTTACCAATTTCTTCATTTGCATTTCTTGATTGATAGATATTAATTGCATTTTATTTATTCTCTAGTGAAAAAATTTGTTATTTTCCTTCATTTATGTTAGCTAGCGTATTTTTGCACACAATTTCCCACCTTCACATTTCTATACTAATTTCCTAATTAGTTTTTCAAAACCCTAACTTTCTATTCTTGCTCTTATGTTTATTTGTTTTAACATCTTTCCCACTTCACTTTGGTTTTGTTCAGTGATGGGTAGGAGGAAACAGTCACGTCCACAACGTTCTGGTGGCTTAATTATTCAAACAAATGATTCTACGACCCCTATTACTGGAAGTAGTGGCCCTGAACTTAAGGCAGCAGAAAATTTGAAATCTTTTGATGTCAGTACACCTGACTACTACGTCCAGCTTCATAGCAGCTGTCACTGGCGTTCAGATTTTGATATTTCTGAAGTCATTTTAACCGATTTGAACATCACGCCATCCTACACTGATCTTACAATAGATGAGGGTTTCTTTCAGCAGTCCAGCTACTCCCTAAGGTTTCGAGTTTGCAACATAGATAGTTATGTTTTTGATCGTATTAAGTTAGGTCATTGGCCTGTTTTATCCTCTAACAATATATCTTTGGAGTTCGTCGACACATGCACTGTGCAGAATGAGGAAATTCAAGCTGTGATGTTGTCGGGGAGATTTGATGGGTCAGATGAGGGTATCACTTCCCTTGTTCACTTGACTAGTATGGAGTTTATGACGTTGAGGCCTGTTTTGGGGGTTAAGTTTTCACCTGGAATAGTGTCACTTAGGATGAGGGTGGAGATTCTAAAGAGTGTTTTTGATGCTTGTGGGTCACTTCTAGAAAATACTAGACAACTTTGGAAGAAGAGTATGATGAATGTGATGGCTTGGTTGCGACCAGAAGTTATGACTTCAGAGGCTAGGTATGGAATTAATACATCAACTGATATGGAAGTTGATTCAATTGAAGGGAGGCAAGAGGATACTTCCAACTCCATGAAACGTGTCAAATTTGACGTTGCTAGGTTTTACGAGGCCATTAAGCCATCGAAGTGAGCATCTGTTCTTTTTATTTTTTATTTTTGCAGCTAATGATTTGGGCTTTATCACTGCTTGCTAGAAGATGTCTTTTCTGCCTACTAGTTTTGGATATAGGGCTAAGTTGAGTTGAGTATCTGTCTTTCTGCAGATCTGATCCGCTTCTTGAAGATGACCTGCCTGACTTACTCCCTGTGCTGAGACCTTATCAACGACGTGCAGTTTACTGGATGGTGAAACGAGAGAAAGGGGAGTCAGATAGTTCTTGGGAAAGAAAGAAAAGTCAAGTCTTTTCTCCCCTATGCATTGCCATCAGTTTCTTGGATACTTCTTCAAAAATGTACTGTAACCCATTCAGGTATATTTTTCTCAACTCCGCCCTGCAATGAAGTGAAATGCAAAGGTCTAAATTTATATTCCTCCTCCACCTGCTCTCTCTCACCGAGTTATTTCTGATCTTTTGATTCCTCAGCGGCACTGTCTCACTGCATCCAGAGCTTTCTTCTGCATATGTCTTTGGTGGAGTCCTTGCGGGTAAGTCCAGCATTGTATTTTCGTATGGTCAAAGATGCATTTTTTCCATGATAGGCTTGTGTTTGTGTGAACTCTATGTGGAACTAGAGTTTGGCAAAGTTGTAGTGGAAACAGGCTAGCAATGAAGTTACTCTCTTTCATAATAGAGTGCTAGGTGTCTTTGACTCCACGGGCAATAAGTGAATACACTCCGTACAAGATTCGCTTTTATATATTTGCATCAAGTAATGATATAACTTTCTTTAGCTTTTCACCAAATGTTATTTCTCTTCGGAGCACATGTATCTTAATGTTGCAGAGGGAAAAGGACTGTGTATCTGTCCGTGCATGAAGTTACTATATTTCATTAAAGTCATTTATTATAATGACAGATGAGATGGGCTTGGGCAAAACCGTTGAGTTGCTTGCTTGCATATTTGCACATAGGAAGTCGTCTTCTGATGGTGGTGTCCTTGCTGATATTATAAGGCAAGATACTGAAGATCAGGAAATCAACATTAAGAGGTTGAAGAGGGAGCGTGTTGAGTGCACATGTGGAGCTGTGACTGAAAGTTACAAATATAAAGGACTTTGGGTACAGTGTGATATTTGTGATGCTTGGCAACATGCAGATTGCGTTGGTTATTCACCTAGAGGGAAGAAAAAGAGGTCAGCAGTTGAGTTAAAAAAGCATAGAAAGAAAACTTCAATTACATTAGTTGAGAGAGATGGGGAATACATTTGTGAAATGTGTTCTGAATTGATTCAAGCTACTGAGACACCTATTGCTACTGGTGCGACACTTATAGTCTGTCCAGCTCCTATCTTGCCACAGTGGCATGTTGAAATTGAACGGTACAACTTCTAATTTGGCAAGCTTGATACATCCCTTTCAAATTTTTTGTATATGATTATGGTCCTGTATTTGATAACCTGCACACAATTTGGGTTTCTAAACATGCTCAAGCAGTAAACATGGCATTTTAGCACTATTAGTTATCTGTCTGTTCAGTTGTCTTTATTTTAGATTCAATACCATTATCTGTTGCAATACTATTATCGACTATGCTATTACTGGGCTATTGATCCCCACTTGTATGGTGATTCTTTTGTTGTACGTCAGCATATCTAATTTGGAAATATTGTATGTAATGTTTTAGCTCAGTATAGTTGGTTTTGCAACTAGATAGCTTTTTTTTATAATTTTTGTTTCCATTTGTAGATGTAGGAGTGCACATTTTTGGTTATAAATAACAGAGGTGTCCGATATGATGTTTGGATGACGGCTCATACTTGTGTGTGGAACTAGATAATTTGTTCTGTACATGATAATCATCTAACAGTTCAAAAGTCAAAGTCATTGAACCCCAGTGCACAAGGCTCCTTGCTTTCCGAGGGTATGGGGGCGGGAGGGTATGGGGGAGGGATATCAATTGTACGCAACTTTCCCTTTTCATTTTTACAAAGACAATGTTTTCGTGACTCAAACTTGTGATTTTCTGGTTACAAAGGAGTAACTTTACCGGTTACTCCAAGGCTCGCCCTCATAATCATCTAACAGTTCATATCTATTAAATATAGGATTCATTGGAAATTGAAATTTGTTAGACTATTATTGTGGCTGACTTGTTTTTTACATTTTTTTTCAGCCATACTCGTCCAGGATCCTTAAAAACTTGCATTTACGAAGGTGTACGAGATACTTCTCTGTCAAATACATCTGCAGTTGATATCAGTGAACTTGCCAGCGCAGACATTGTTTTGACAACATATGATGTGCTTAAAGAAGACTTGTCCCATGACTATGATAGGCATGAAGGTGATCGACGCTTCTTGAGATTCCAGAAGAGGTTCTTACAGATCTTATTGTTTTTGAGTTAGTAATGAATCTTATTTTAACTTGTGTGGATTCGTTTTCATATTTAAAAAAATATGTTCATTTGCTGGTGAACTGAGTTCAGCTAGATTTATTGACGTGATGCATCACAATGAGAATTTTTGCTGAAACCTTTGTACATGGGTGACACCATTTGGTGCTATTTAGATGATAACTTGCCCAATCTGTAGTCTTTTGCTCATTCAAAGAAGTAACATGTCTGATGCCAAAAGATCCAGCCATCAAACAACTCTCTTTTTTGATAGAGAAAGGTGTTTCAAGAGAAACCATGTATCTGATGCTGATGGTGGACAGGTACCCTGTTATTCCAACACTTCTCACCAGAATATATTGGTGGAGAATTTGCTTGGATGAGGCCCAAATGGTGGAAACAAATTCAGCTGCTGCCACAGAGATGGCTCTTCGATTGTCTGCTAAATATCGTTGGTGTATTACGGGGACCCCAATACAACGCAAACTTGATGACCTCTATGGACTTCTAAGATTCCTGAAAGCAAGCCCTTTTGATGTTTCAAGATGGTGGATTGATGTTATAAGAGATCCATATGAGGTGTGAAACTAAGTCTTTAGTTGGGAAAATTCAGTAGTATAGATAAATATCTACAAGTTATGGATATTGGGGCATGTAGTTCTTTAGGTCATACTGGTAGTACCAGTGTATAATATGTGTAATGAGAAACTGGTAGTACCAGTGTATAATATGTGTAATGAGAAAAGAGCTGTCGGGTTTTCTCTTTTAATTTGTTTGTGTATGCGCCCAATTTTCGTTTTGAGGAGTAGTTCGTTATCTTTCTAGTTCACCCTTTTTTTTGGTCTTTTCCCCCTTTCTTCTTGATCAAGGGACAAGAAAATTTTTTTCTTTCAGAATGTTCAAGCCATGATTGAGTATTAATTTACTCTTTGGATTTTGTGCAATTCTTATTCTTGATAAACTTATACATAATCCTAACCTTTCAGATTTTCTTCTCATACAGAGGAGATATGTGGGAGCAATGGAATTTACTCATACATTCTTCAAACGGATAATGTGGCGATCTTCAAAAAAAGAAGTTGCTGATGAGTTGGAAATTCCACCTCAGGAAGAGAGCATCTCTTGGCTCACTTTCTCAGCAATTGAAGAGCATTTCTATCATAGGCAGCACGAAACTTGTGTGAGTTATGCCCGTGAAGTTATTGAAAGTTTGAAAGATGATGTTCTCAAAAGAAAAGTCCCAGGTTGTCAATGGTTGTCCTGAATCTTTGTATAAGTGTCTATTAGAAGCAAATAATGGATTAATGGGTATGCAATATGGGAAAGAAACTTTGAATCTTCTAACATGACCATGTTCTCTTCATCTAGGTTCTGTATCTTCTGATGTTTTGGCCCGTCATTTAATCACACCTAATGAAGCTGCTAAGTTACTTAACTCACTCTTGAAACTTCGTCAAGCTTGCTGCCACCCTCAAGTAGGAAGTTCTGGTCTTCGTTCTGTGCAGCAATCTCCTATGACCATGGAGGAAATATTGATGGTAAGTCAAATACCAGTCTCTTCGGTAAATTTTGCACTTAATATTAATATGTACCTTTGTTTTTATTCTTCTTTTCCTTTGTAGGTTCTTGTCGGTAAGACTAAGGTGGAAGGAGAGGAAGCTCTAAGGAAATTAGTTGTTGCTTTAAATGCGCTTGCAGGGATATCGATAATTAAGCAAAATTTTTCTGAAGCAGTGTTCTTGTACCAAGAAGCATTAGCTCTGACTGCAGAGCATGCCGAAGACTTTCGTCTAGACCCTTTGCTGAATATTCACATTCATCACAATCTAAGTGAACTTCTTCCAATGACTGTAGAATGCTCATCACAACTCTCACCAAATGGACACGATTTTCATGGAAGCACTGAAAAGATTTTAAATAGGCATAGTCTTGAAGCATATGATGCTTCAGAGATGCGAAAATTTAGGGGAGAAGACATTGTAGACTCCCCTACTGATGGAAAGGAACAATGTTTAGATGTTGATCAAGATAGTGATGCATCCAGGTCTTCAAGTATTAGTTATTTGAAAACAGCATGTGACAATTTAAAACAGAAGTACCTATCTGTCTTTCTATCAAAGCATAGCATTGTTCAAGACGAATTCAGAAAATCATACATGCAGGTAGCTTCTGTTCTGGTCCTCATACACACAGAATATGCAGTTAAATTTATAAATATTCATCTCTTTCTTTTTAAGAAGGAAGTGAAGATACTGTTTACATCTATTGCTGCTAGCTCATGCAACACTGGTTCCTAATGAGGAGTCCCTTAGAAATTTATATCTACCAGTCTTCACCTGATTTTTTCATGAAACATATAGCTGCACTTTCCTTCCACCCGTTACAAGTCTTCCAAATTTTGATTTTCATTAAATTTACAAAACAACTGCTTTGTTCCTGCAAGATACTACCTTGTGTAAAGGATATGTAGAGGCACTCTTACATGTTATCCATAAACCATATACCAGTTGAAGAAAATTTCATAAGGCAGAAGAAGTGGAGGTTAGATTGGTTATAATGTCTTGCTTTGCTTAGATCATCCTATTTATCATGCCATCGTTTTTGTGTGCTGCATGACACAAGGCATGTCCTTTTCTCTTCCATTTTTGTTTATCTCATATGTTTCTTCACTGCTTGATTTTGGGGACAATCAAAATCCTTGGCAGGTTTCTGATGCATTGAGTGATAAAAAGGATCAATATATGGGTTGGTGGTTCGATGCTCTTCATCATGCTGAGCTGAACAATGATTTCTCAAAAGAGTTGATAAGAAAAATTGAAGAGGCTGTTTCAGGAAATCTGAACAACTCTAGGTCATCAAAGATCATATCCCGGTTAGTGACTCTCCTGCATTTGTATCTTGATGCTTGTTTATATCCAGTTGTTTCTTTCTCTCACAAGTCGCAAGTTGCAACCTATACATTGTTGAGTCATGCTTTATTGATGTTTATTGGTTCAGGCCTCATGCGTTATGCCTGAATAACTTGATAACTTAGACATACTAGCTTAGTTGCATTGTGATGATAGAGAGTTTCAGTTTGTGGTCAGTGACTGACTTGCTCAAAATAAAATCCATTTGATGAACTAATACACATTTTCATAATAGATATTGAGATATGTTAGTGAAGAATATGAGTGAGAGCATGGAAGGGTGCTAGTTATTTTGACACTTAAAGATAGTTGTAAACAATTATCTTTTGGTATAAAGACAGAAGCATTTGCAGTTGTGCTCTTGGGATAACTTTCTAAGTGCCTGTAGATTGAGGTGTTTGCCTGCATGTTCTGGTGAACTAACTTTCCTTGGCTTATATCCAGCTTCCGTAGCATTACTGCTTTGAAGTACCATATCCAGACTCGTTTGGAACAATTAGAAACATCTAGGAAAAGACTAGTAGATCAACTTCTGGATATTGATCAGACAATGCAGAAACCAAAAGAAGAGGATATTGAACGTGTGAGGTATTGTCGTATTTGCCAATCTGGAGGTGATGGTCCAATATGTCTTCATTGTGAAGTAGAAGAGTTGTTTAAGGTGATGAGCAGTTTTTCCCTTTCATACTTGATTGCTTTGAGTACATGGGAGAAATTAAAAGGAAAAATGAAGCATGACCTTCAAAACCATCTTCCTTCTTCAGGATTATGAGGCAAGGCTTTTCCGTCTTAAGAAGTCACATGGAGGGCTTATCTCATCTGCTGAAGAGGCAGTAGATCTTCAGAAAAAGAACTCTGCTCTAAATCGATTCTACTGGAATTTATCAGAGTTGCAGAAAAATCCATCTTCAGTGAGTGATGTCAGTGATGAATCAAGAAAGAGAAGTGTTAGAGACACAGTTGTGGTAAATTGCTTTTACCTTCTTGGAATTTCTATTATAAATTTCACATGCCTGGGGAGTGTTCATCTACTCACATTCTGATGCTACTTTATGGACTTGTTTGGAAGCACATGAACTGCCTGCAAGAAGACCACCAAAAAATAACACATCATTTACTTATTAAGTTTCTTTCAGGCTTCAAAATTACCCTCTGAATTGGAGGTCATTCTTGGAGTTGTGAAAAACCATTGCAAGGCTAGTTTGGGATTAGAAGGTATGATGGCAGCCAGGAAGCAACTGCATATTCTGGAGGTATTGCCCAGTGAACACTTCATTTTGCTGTTAGAAGCTGCTAAACTGTGCATCAAATGCTTGAAATTTTGTCCTGTTGCCCATGCCCTTTTTGTTGGACATCTGACTTTGTTTTCCTTTTGGGTTTGTCCTTCTGATTTACCAAGGCGATGAGGAAGGAGTATGGCCATGCTAGGTCCTTGGCAATTGCTCAAGCGCAGCTTCTGTTTGCTCATGATGAAATTAGGATGGCAACATCACGTTTGCATCTTAGAGAAAGTGAGGATGACAAATCGCTTGATGCTCTAGGTGTAGATGAGCTAGAGTCAGCAAGTGTTATACATTCTAACGAAAAATTCATGTCCTTGGCGTTGTTGTCACGGATAAAAGGGAAGCTTCGTTATTTGAAGGTACAAGGAAAGATTTAAACTATACAATATATCTTGTTCTCTTGGATGCTTTCTATACCATTGGTTCATTTTCACTTCTTGTTTTACGCTTTATCTGTACTTTGTAGTGTGTGCTAAAATGGATGTAAGCATGTCAACAATAGCAGTTGGATGTGAGCATATGTTTCATTAGAAGTTGAAATCTGCAATAGAAGTTTTTCCTGAGGAAAGGACTCGATTACTCACTACAGATTAGTTATAGTTAAGCAGATGAAAATGTCCAATTTGTTTCAGCTGCTAGATTTTAGGCATATAACTATGCAGTTGCTAAAGTTCATGTCTTCAAAATTCTTTCCCTTCCCCAAAATACATGTATAAGAGGGAGATCTTACATTTTTATGTCTAACGGTGAGATTAAAATCACTCTAAAGATCAAGAATGTTCTTTTATAGTATAGTTGTGGAGTTCCTCTGAACATCTTTTCAGAGCAACATTGTGTTTAACTTGTTTATTGCTTTCATGCGAAAGCTTCCATTGAACTAAGGTCAGTTGATAGTGAATGGTAGGAACCAAGAATAAAACTTAGGCTGCTATTTTGATGAAGATATTAGCCCTTTCAATTAATACATTCAACAACAGCAGATTTTTTAACTTTCACTTCCATGATAGCAAAGATATTAAGGGAAATCTGGTGTGGTTGTCATCCATTAACTTTACCTTGTGTTTTTAGGTTTTTGTAGATATCCTCCTAAGATTTTGTCATGGATTAGAAATGCAATTTTGATTAATTTATGGGTAAAGTTCCAGGGAACCCTTTGTTTTAATTTCTCAATTATTTTCAGGGTTTGGTGCTATCAAAACAGAAGCTGCAATCAGAAAGTCCAAATAATTCATCTTTAACTCAAGAAATGGTTGCTTCCACTATGTCTGACAAAAACTATGATTGTCTGACCACAAAAGATGATGAAGCATGTCCAGTCTGTCAGGAAAAATTAAACAGTCAAAAGATGGTTTTCCAATGCGGGCACTTTACTTGCTGTAAATGTAAGTTTTCAGTTTTCAAGTTCTATATCATCAATGGCAGCTTTCGGAGAAAGGAAATACCAGGAACAGTGTTAAGACTATTGTTATGGATATTGCCAGCATGCATGGGTTGATACATATGTTTGTCGATTGAATGGGATTAATATTCTGTTTTACTGAAGCATTAGTATCTTAAGCTTAGGCATGTTTGACTAATATGATGCATAATGAAACTTAAATGGCATTCTTGCACTCCTTTGCACCAACCGAAGACTAAGAGTAGAAATGGGGTTATTTGATCACAAAATTCTGATAGGGACTGCATAGTTGCTGGATGTTGGAATAATAATGGAGTCACAATTATGGTAAGTCTATCTGATTCTCATTTCATTCTTGTTTTGTACAGGTTTGTTTGCAATGACTGAACATAAACTAGATCATAAATCTCAACTTAAATGGATAATGTGCCCAACCTGTCGCCAGCATACTGATTATGGGAATATTGCCTATGCGGATGATAGGCAAGTTAAATCTTCTATGGCCAATGTGTTCTATGCTGTGGAAGATTGTGAAAAACATGAAGCATCTTTGATTGTTCAAGGTTCCTATGGAACAAAGGTTTACTTCTCGAACAAGTACCTTACTGCTCTATGCAATCACTTACTGAAAAACTACTACTATTCAGATTCCAAATGTGAAAGACTTTTCTATGAACTTATATGATAATTTGAAGTAGAAGGAAAAATAGATCTACTAGTGCCCTATCAAGTTATTATGATTTCTGTATGAGCATGATTTCTTAGCATTTATCTGTTTTATTTAACTTCTCTTTCTTCTTGTGCCATGAAGATTGAGGCCATCACAAGACGCATTTTATCCATCAAGTTTTCAGATCCTAATGCAAAGGTTCTGGTTTTCTCCAGTTGGAATGATGTCCTTGATGTCTTAGAACATGCTTTCAGGGCTAATGATATCACTTACATCCGGATGAAAGGTGGCAGGTGGCTGCTCTGTGCCCTGAACAGTCTTCTGACTTTTAACATTTGATAAGATGTGGCATGCACTTGACCTTAGGTTTTTTATTTATGGTTCTTGCTTCACAAAAATGCAGGAAAGCACATGCTGCTATCAGTGAATTTAGAGGAGAGAAAAGCAGTGCCAAAAGAACTTGCAAAACAAGTACACCACTAGAAAGAAGACGTGTACAGGTTTTATTGCTTTTGGTTCAACATGGAGCTAATGGCCTTAATCTTTTAGAAGCGCAACATGTTGTTCTCGTGGAGCCACTTCTAAATCCAGCAGCAGAAGCACAAGCAATTAGTCGGGTACATCGAATTGGCCAGGAGAATAAGACACTCGTACATCGGTTCATAGTATGTACATATTCCTTTTAGTTTGACATTGCTTATTTTATTATTTTTGAAGGAAAAGGGGAAATGATTTGAATTGTTGTTCATTTAATAAATGTGCATTCACATGGTGCTCCACATATAGAAGTGCTGCCTTACGTTAGCATGTGAAAACAAAAGCTTGCCAACACAAAAGAAATGTGTTTTCAATTGGACTTTCATAGATTCAAGGAGAATGTTAATGCTATTGCTGTTACAGTTTCAATTGGTGCCTCCTTTCTATATTATAATGCAGAGAGAGAAAAGCATGGAAAGGAGTCCACGAAGGAAGTATTTTTCCAATATCTATCACACGATTGTACAACAACAATTGTAGTGGTAATAAAATAGGGTATTCTTTAGTGGGATTACACACATATCCTATCCATAATGTAGAAACATGGGAGAATACAACTTTGATGTTCTTGCAGTGACCTTAGCTGTGATTCTGCTGTTTTTAAATTTCAGGATTCTCCTATTCTACTTTTCATATATGGGTGTTGAAAGTTCTAGTTATATTTCACTTTTAATCTAGAGGCTGGTCTTTGTCTTTTGCATTTATTGTCATGGCCAATGATGAGGTGTAAATCTTTAGGTTAGGGGCAATCATCTTTCAGTTGGTTTTTGTTTGAAAAGAATTTCATATTTTGTTTGACTGGTTATGTTCTAAATTGTATTGAGGTTGTTATGAGAGTTACCAGTCTTATGATAACTAATTATGCCTCTGTTTTTCTCCAATTTGGGATGTTAGGTTAAGAACACAGTGGAAGAGAGTATATATAAAATGAACAGAAGTAGAAACTCCAGTGCCTTCATTAGCGGGAATACAAAGAATCAGGATCAGCCTGTTTTGACGCTTGAAGACGTTGAATCCCTATTTGCAACAGTATCAAGTGTTGATGAAGAACCACCTGCTAGTCTAAGGCATTTGCCACCTTCTATGGCAGCTGCAATTGCTGCCGAAAGAAGGCTTGGAGGTAATACAGCAGCATGACAAAAGAATGCACTAATCAGAACGCTGAAATATTGCAGTCTACTGTAAGTTATTTAGATTTTTATGCATACTATTGTTGGGGTAAATATGGAGAGTACCAATTATTCTTTAGATTTTCGAATAATAAATTCTGCTTATATTGTTATTACTCTGATTATTAGGAAAGAAATTCCATATTCCAGTCTACATTTGAGTGTCAAAGGTGGTCATTCAATGAATCATAGGCCTAAGTTTACACCATCTGAAGTGGTAGAAAAAATCCGTATCTTCAGAGTTTTCCTCTCAAGTTGCTCAACTGTAGCTGAATCGATGATTCCGTTGATTGCATGCTTTGAGGCGTACTTACTCTAGGAAAAAAAAGATTATTTACAATTTACTACTGCCTTTTAAAGTTACATCTTCCCATTTGATACGGTGGATTAGAATTAGAGGTATGGGTATGGATTCGCATTTTTTAAGAGAGAAAAGGCGACAACCGAGGCCCTATGATTCCTGTTCATTCCGTCCCTATGTTTCCTGTTCATTCCTTTGTTCCAACCAAATGAATCCTTGATGATGGACTGGGAAAAGAAATACCCAATGTTGGCGAGGAAATCAGTAACTTTACGGGCGGATACGGGGGTTGGCATACCCGCTCCGTTGCCATCCTTAGCCATTTGTCAGAACTAAAATTTACAATTTCATTTTGGACGTGTCCAAGAATTTCAGATATCACCCTTGCCCCCGTCAATGCTTGAACACCAAGCGGAGAAAACATGCCAAATTCATCCTTGAAGCAATTCTCTGCCATATTACATGCACTCACTTGATCACACAGATGCCCTATTTTACCTTGCTAGAAGCCTAGCATGAATACGTTGCCTTAATAACCATGGACGATAATGAACTCGATATATGATGCATCTCAAAAAACTATCCGAAGAAAGATCATATGCTCTGAAGCTCATAACATGTTCAATATTAGCTTGAAAGAGATGCAATAAAATATGACCTAAAACCAAAGACAATTCTTTAATGCCAACAAGGCCTCAGATATAAACAAGAAACCAAATCAACATTATTTGTCAGTGCCAAGTCTCTTCATCGTTTCTCACCAGCGGATTGGTGAAGGAAAATCAGAAGCCCTATTAGAAACTTCACATCCTTTTTC
Organism: Erythroxylum roigii; assembly: GCA_027576455.1. Classification (NCBI taxonomy): domain Eukaryota; kingdom Viridiplantae; phylum Streptophyta; class Magnoliopsida; order Malpighiales; family Erythroxylaceae; genus Erythroxylum; species Erythroxylum roigii. Next base: position 17,590,993 of record JANZXV010000210.1, on the reverse strand, counting down.
ACTTCCCTTCGGATTCTCCTTTCTGAAGAAAGATCCTCCTAACCCATCGGAACTGACTACGTATCTATGAAGGAGCTTTCAACCAGGGAAATTAAATGATGTAAAATTTGGAATAGAACGCTCTTTTCATTCTATATCAATCAATTTGCAGTTATCTAGCCTCGAAAATTCTAGTACATGAGCATTTATCTAAAATGATGACAGGACTGCACGCGTACTCAGAAACATGAAATAAATCTGAATCCAAAAGAAGTGCCCAAGTCAACTGGGCAAATTTTATCAATTGTGCAACCATTAGAAGCTCCAACTGTAAAAAAGGGGTCTGACCTGTACATGAAAAATTTGGTAAATCAAAGACAAAAGACTCTCTAGAAAGGAGAAGGATGCACCTGAATGGTGGCAGCGACGCCCTAGAAGGTGGCCGCCTGGATGTTGGAGGACTGAGGACTAAGGACGAAGCCTTAGATTTAGGTTATGTTTGGTTGGACGTAAGATTTTTAATGAAATCGAAGAGAATATAATGTAATGAAATAGAATGAAATGATTTATAATAAAAAATGGATATAATATTAGAAAATTGTTGTTTGGGAGGGATGGAAAAATTCATAATATAATACAGTGAAATATTGTTTGGAAGATGGATAGAATGAAATGTAATATATGTATTATAATATTGAATGACTATTTTACCCTTGATAGAATAGTCTTGTTTATTGTCTTGATTCCTGTTATTAGAGTCGAGGGTATAATTGATATTATAAAAGATTATTGAGGGTATATTAGGTAGTACATATTTATCATTTTACATTCCATCCTAAACCTTCCACTAACTACATTATTATTATTATTATTATTATTATTATTATTATTATTTTGGTAATTAAGAAGTTATATATAAATAATAAGAAGTTTTGTACATCTTGAGATTGTACAAACTACAATCTCTTGTCCAAATCCGAACATTAACTAGCATAAAAACAACAAGAGCCCTACTGAATTCCTGCAATCTAGACACACAATAACTAGCAAATCCATAACTTCAATCTCATTTGCCATGACAGAACCTTCGTTCAGGAATTCAACGCCATACCAAACCTCAGTTAGCGATTGATTCAATCCACACCCCTATAAGACTATTACCTTAGTCGGACTCCTATGTGCATCAGTTGACAGCCACCATTAAAGCCAATGGAGGTCACCATGTAGCTTGTATCCCCTTGGTTTCCAAATATTTCTACAATGCTCAGTGGACACCTTCCTTGTGCTATCAAGAGAAGATCCCTATACTGATAAAAGCTCCTTGAGACAAGTTTCACATATGGCTATACTCCAAAGCCTAAACTAGTGATAAGCTTCATAAGAGTCTAAAGCCCAAATAGAAAAACAGTTATTTGGTCATTCAGCATACACAATGAGACCAGAAACTATCGCATATCTCTACAGTGGAAGAGGTTAAAAGCTTCGGATAGTTGTCCTCTCCACCTTCCTTAATGTGTGCTGTATTCCTTAACCATAACTATCCTTGGCTGTGGGAGACTAGGCCTTGTCTTCTTTGCTGTTTGTTTTGGTGGTTGGGATGCTACTTCTCCATCCGGATCTCTCTACCTGATCCATGGCCACTAAGTTGCATCTGCTCCTGCTGATTCATTTAGATCTTGTTGTTTGTTCTGATACCCTTCCATTGAGGTTTTACTAACTACAGTTGTTGATAGAACTCAAAGAGGTGATGTTTTGCTATGCTCTCCTTCAGTGGGGTGAGTAGCTGCGACCTTCATTCCCCAAAATTGCCTTGCTTTGACCTGAAACAGAAAGCTGCATAAAAGATTTTAGTGATTTAAAAACTCTCCTACCTTTGCCTCCCTCGGTGTTTGCTCTGAGTTGCTCCTGTATTAGGGTGATCACTCTGACTTTTAATCCATCTACCTCCATAGCTTCATCTTTAAAAGTCTGGGCATTTCTTTCTTTCCACAGATAGTATACTGCAACTAAAAGCATAATTGGGAGTACATTGGGATTTATAGTTCTGAGATTTTGGGGATGGTTTAGCCAAAAAGGGATTGTGTGGAGGTTGAGTCATGTTGGAAGGTTGAGATGGAAGTAGGAGAGGCAGTAAGTCCACACTAATTTGGAGAAAAGGTAGTCAAAGAATAGATGATCAATTGTTTCATTGGCATTGAGACATAAGGAGCAATGACTTGGAGTATGAAAGAAAGGAAGTCTGTCTCTAGTTTGTAATTTGCCACAAAAGGCCAACCATAGGATGAAAGAACATCTTGGGTTGTTCTTTTTGAACCCAACCAGGGTATGCCAAGGGGTTATTTGTAGGGCGTCTTAAATAGGAATAAGCTGAAGAATTCATGTAGGCATGTCGGTTTACTGACCCAGCTAACCACTCCAAACTATCTTGTTGAGAGCTAATCGATTGATATTGAATAGGTTCCAGGAAGCCCAATGTATCAACTATTGTTATTCCTGATCACCCCTGAAACTGTAGCTGTCATTTTCAGATCAGATCCATTAATGGCCTTTGGAGTAGAGAAATGCTGGAGAATTCCTCTTGGGTACCAGGGGTCCTGACAGAAGTAAGTAGAAGCTCCATTTCCTATCCTAAATCCGAATTGGTTCCCTAATTTGTTCCTCACTGCTAAAATTTTCCTCCAACTCCAGGAACTATTGCTGTTAGGTTGGATACTCCAAAAATTCCCCCTCCTAAAGGTTATAGTGTACCCACTTCACCTAGAGAGCTTCAGGGTCATGAAACAAAATCCAAAGCCTATTTCTAAGTAGCACAGTATTCCATGTAGGTAAGCGTTTAATCCTAAGGCCTACTTCCTTTTTAGATCTACATATGTCAAACCATTTGACCTTAGCATTAGAATGAGAGAATCCCTGCCCTGACCAAAGAAAGTTCCTAAGTTTGGCCTCTATCTCCTTTAAGATGGAAGAAGGTAGAATGAACATGGAAGACCAATAGACTTGAAAGGAAGAAAGCACCGAGATGATCAACTGAAGCCTACCAACATAGGAAAGGCTTTTATTAGTCTACTTGTTGATCCTTGCTTCGATTTTTTCCAAAAGGGGACTACAATTGCTTCGGGACAACCTTTCAGTAATGAGTGGAACCCCCATATATTTAATGGGAAGACTACCTCTCTTTAGCCCAGACATCAGTTCAATTTGAGGAGTCAAGTTATACGTCTCAGGGGATAAGAAAAAGTGGCTCTTAGTGGGGTTCAGTTTTAGGCCAGACAATTGGGAGAAGGTCCTCAGACAGTCGAGCAAAGAATTAACAGATTCCAAATCAGTATGACAAAATAGCATAAGATCATCAGCGAATGGAAGATGGTTTATTTTAAGAGATTTACACCTCCAATGGTATTGGTATGAGGGATTACCATCTAAAGCCTTGTCCAACCATCCAGAAAGGACTTCCATACTTAAAATGAAAAGGAAAGGGGATAAAGGATCTCCTTGTCTTAGACCTGACTTACCTCTGAAGAATTTGGAAGGGGTACCATTAATGAGGATAGAGTAAGACGGGGACGAAATACGTTCTTTTATCCAAGCAATGAATTGCCCAAGAAGCCCCACATATTCTAAAACATTGATGAGAAACTCCCAATGAATGGTGTCATAGGCTTTATTGAGGTCTATTTTGAAAGCACAACATTTGTGAATATTGGAAAGGTGATAATTTCTTAGAATTTCCTGAGCTAACAAAACATTATCACCTATGCGACGATTTTTAACGAAGGCACTTTGGTTATGGCTAACAATGTGGGGAAGAGACTCTCGAAGTCTATTAACTATGATCTTAGCAATGACCTTATAAAGAAAATTGCAACAAGAAATGGATTTATAATCTTGCACTGTGGTTGGTTGAGCTTTCTTAGGGATGAGAGAGATAAATGTTGAGTTAAGCTTCTTAAGGAGTTTCCCATGATCAAAGAAGTTCTTTATGGCCTCAGTGACTTTCTGTCCTATTGTTTGCCAGGAATGCCTAAAAAATACCCATTAAAATCATCGGGGCCTAGGGCCTTGTTTGGGTTAAGGGAGTGGAAAGCCTATTTTATCTCTTGTTCTGAGACTTTAGCTATAAGAGGGTTTATGAGACTTTTGGGTAAAGGGAGAGGAAAGAGAGAGGTCACAAACTCTTGAGATGAAGGAAGAGATTTAGAACTCCTTATTGAATTTTGGAAACGATCCAGGAACTGATCTTGAATCTCTTGGAATCCTACAATTCTTGTACCATTGGCCAAGTGTAAGGAGTGAATAGAGTTCCTATTTCTATGAGCAATGAGAGAATGGTGAAAAAAATTTAGTGTTCCTTTCCCCTTCTTGAAGCTATTTAATACAGGAAGCTTGCTTAAAAAAGGATTCCTGGTCTCTAAGCGCTCTAAGTAAATCTTGGATGGCTTCAGTCTCTCTGTCTTTCAGAAGGGTAGATTGAGGATCAAGTTTCATCTGCTCTTGAATACAGTTGAGATTGGCCTGACATCTCTCCACACATACACTTAGATCTCCTATTTGACCCGAATTAAGGGATTTGAGGGCTCTTTTAACTAATTTAAGCTTAGACACTACCTTATACATATAAGGTAGTGTCTAAGCTTAAATTAGTAGTGCCTCTTATCTGACTAGACTAAGCTTCATCAATCTTTTGAAGGAAGTTAGGATGGTTGACAAGGAAGTTAGAGAACCTAAAGGGGGAGGTTCTCTTCTGCTAACTGAGCAAGGCCTTAACCATTAAAGGAGAGTGATCTAAGATATTCGGATTGAGAGTGACACTATAAGAGCTGGGAAACTTGGAGAACCATTCAGAATTGATAAGAGTTCTATCTAGTTTTCTAGCTATATAGAGATCTCCACTTTATTTATTGGTCTATGTAAAGGTAGGGCCACTAGCATTTAGATAAAAAAAAAGCTGCACAGTCTTCTATAAACGTCCTAAAGTCTCGCATGCCTTGCAAGGCCATGACACTCATGGGTTCTGCCTCATGAGAGTTCAGAATCGCATTAAAGTCCCCAGCTATAAGCCAAGGTTGATTCCCAACTATAGAAGAGATATGGTTCAAGGTAGTCCAGAGATGTTTCCTATAATTGAGATTATTGGACCCATACACACAAATGCCAAGGAAGGGGGAGGAGCTATTAATGGGAGTAACCCCTAAATGGATTAATTGGTCAGTAGAGTTTAACCTAGAGCAGGAGAGACTATTTTCATTCCAAGCTATAACTATCCTAGCAGTTAAGGCATGATCAATGTTGGAGGAGTATTTCCATCGAGGGAACATCAAGGAAAAAATATTGTTCAGGATTAAGAGGGATCTTATTCGGGATTCAATCATGCACATAAAAGCAGTAGAAAGACTCTTAAAACAAGCCTTGACAACTAAATGTTTATTTGGGCTATTGAGCCCTCTTACATTCCAAAAGACTAAATCCATAAGACAAAAAGCCAAATCAGACTTCTACTTATGCTTCCTTCTTGTTTTCCTATTTGTTCTAGTTAAAACCCCTTCTGCCCCTCCCTTAATACCTAAGCTACTGGGAACCAATTCAGAGCTAGGAGAGGAGGAGAACTACTTACTTGGTTTATGGAAGATAGAGTTGGGTCGTCGAAAGCTCCTTGTGAGTCTGCTTCCTGTTGGCATTCCTCTCTATCTGAGCTTAAGGTTTTTACTTCCTGAATTCCTTAGCATATCTGCTGACTCTCATGTTTTGTCTGATGTATTACCGGAGAAGAATTCAATTCGGGTTGGGGCTCTGCACTTGGGGTGCTTAGTAACCTAGATGGTTCTAAGGTGATGGACTACTTATGGTGGTTTTGGGGGGTTGGTATGAGGAGTGTCCTTCTCTATCACCAATTCTTGTTGCATTCCTGTTTCAAATGTCCTCCTAGTTGGTGCCCATTTCTGTTTAGGGACTTGGGGGTCTGGTTTCCATTCATACTCTATGTGGATGTCCTTGTATGTTAACTTCCCGTCTTCGTTATAAGTTGCCAACAGAAAGGAATTGGGTCAGTTCCTTTATAAGTCTAAATCCACACATACACAGGCATGCACAATTCTAGTCATCTTTGCAGTAAGAGTGTCCATGAGTAATGGGACACCTACTGCATTAGCTATTCTCCCTATACCTTTGGTGGTCCAGTATTCAATTGGAACATTATAAAACCGAGTCCAAACAGGTGCTAACCTAACAATTTCCTGCTCACCTCCATTCAAACACCATTTCTTTAGAAATAGAGGTTTGCCTTGGATATGCCACGGTCCTTTCTCTAGAACCTCATTCATTCCTTCTGTAGATTCGAATTTGAAAAGGAAGTTGTTGGAACAAGAAAAAAACCAATGAGGGAGGATTTGAATTGGGCTGCTCCTTGCTTGGTCAATTCTGGTGGAGGATTATTATTATTATTATTAATTTCTTATTCTTCTTCTTCTTCTTCTTCTTCTTCTTATTATTATTATTATTATTATTATTATTATTATTAT
>JANZXV010000210.1:17552371-17564891 GCA_027576455.1 Erythroxylum roigii | reverse complement strand
ATCTTCCCCTTTTTATCATCCTAATCATACCTTACCTAAACTCCATTAAAACCTTGAATTAAAACCTTTTGATTTTTTTTTCTTGTTTACTTATAAGTGATGAAGACATGATTTTATTGCAAGCTTTTGGTTAAGAATCATTCTATCCATTGCTTTGAGAGTTTTTACAATTTTCACCCTAAACACTTGAGTGCCTTGAGTGAAACCTTGGTGAGGGTGTAAAAATTTGTTCTTTTGATTTCAAAAGATTATCTATATGATAGCTTTTAATACTAACTTATGAAGGTTGGTTCCATAATAACTTGAATCTAATTATATGTTAATTTGATTGATCAATATGATGATTAAAGTGTGGATGGACAGGCTGAGGCTAATAAAGGATGGATGTTTGTAAGATTGATGATTTCGATTATGATTTATTTGAGAACAAGCAAAATCTTAAGTATTATGATGTTTGATAAATGATTATTTGTTTATATTTATATACCCATGTTTAATGTGTTTTGCTTGTTATTTAATAGTTTTATAGTATTTTTGTACTTAATTTGCTTTAAGTTTGTTTGTAGGTAATGATTGACTTCATGAACCAAAAAGAGAAGAATTATGATTAAATCGTGGCAAAAAATAAAGATTTGCAACAACTTGGAGATACACATCCGTGTACAGTGACCGTGTAGGTCTCTATAAACATATGGAGACTTGAAAATATTATTTCTAGTTGTGAATGTTTCCTGTGTAAGTCTCCGTGCTCGTGTAAAATCATAAATTTATGTGATTTTGGGGAATCACAGTCACATACATGACTGTGTAAGTGACCTTTAGTTTTTACTATAAAAGAACGTTATCAAAGGAATAACAAAGGGAGGCGAGTTTTAGAGACTTTTTTAGTCATAAGAAACATATAGAAGAGGTAGTTTTGAACAAAGGATAAGGAAAATACGAAGATTACATTACAAGATTTGATCGCAAGAAGATTCATTACAGACAAAAGGGAGATTAAGAATATGATTTCTTTTATTGCTAGTTATTCTTCTGACTATTTGATGTTGATTTTATTTTCTATGGATAGGAACTAAATTGTTTTGTGCCTGGGTGAGATGAAACCTAAGTTGTAATGACAATATGATTTGATCTTTCCTTTAATCCAAATTTATTGATTGATTTATTGTGATTCAATTATACATTATATTCTTGAACTAATATATTTGGAATATTAGTCCATAATTTGATTTCATATGATTAAGATTAAGAAATCCTTTTTCGTGAATATATTTATCATAATTGGAAGGATTTGCTTGCAAACGTAAAGATAGGTCAGCACAAATCCTTCGGATTTGGGTCAAACTTAATAGTGAAATTCACAAATCGATAATGCAATCTTAGGGGCTTTAACTAGAAAGAGATTTTAGTTAATCAATCGAGGGTTATTTGTTAATAGTTTTTTAGAAAGATACTAATATAAGATACGAATTTCCACGGTCCAATAATCAATAGTTTAGTTGTGTGATAAAGAGTTAGTATTTAAGGATTCTTAGGAGGATTCATCACTTAGGTACTATTTACTTGATATCAACTTTTTGTAGTATTTTCATTTTTTAAGCTCATTATTATGTTAATCTTAGTTTAGTTTGTTTAGTTTAATTTTTAGCTAAATCCACAATTTGATTTGATGATTAAATAATATAAAAGGGCTAATACTATACTTACAATCCTCATGGATCGACCTGTACTTACCAGTGCTAATTACAGCTACAACGTGCACTTGTGCTAAAATTGATAAATCTTTATAAGCCTATAATCCATCAGTCACAGTTGAAAAGATTTTGAGATCAATTCCTCAAATTTTAACTATATTGTACGTTTGATTAAGGAATTTAAAGATATAAGCACTTTGACCATTGATGACTTACAAAGCAACTTGCTTATATATGAGCAATGTATGATTTCTTTTAAATACGAATATGTTTTAAAGATTATTCATAGATATCAAAATGGAGCAAGGGGATGAGGCCATAGAGATAAAGGAAGAGGACAGGGAAGAAGTAGATAAAATTTTGATAAACCTATAGCAGAATATTATACTTGTCATAAGTTAGTATATTTTCAATGGGAAGGCCCAAAAAAGGAGGCTAATTATGAAAAAAAAACATAGGAAGAGATGTTATTAATGGCATATATGGATAAAAATATTCCTAAAAGGGAAGACACTTGATTATTTGACTCATGATGCAACAATTTCATATGTGGGAGGGACTATTTCATAAATTTGAATAGAGATTTCAAAGAACCAATGAATCTAGGTAATAATTCAAGCATGGTTGTATGGGAAAGGATAAGGTAAGTCTCCAAGTGAATGGAATTGTGCATGTCATCATGGGGGGTTTTTTATATGCCAAAATTTAAGATAACTTATTAAGTATTGGGTAGCTACAAGAAAAAAGGTTTTCTATTTTATTTCACTATGAAAAGTGTAAATTATATCACCCTGAGAGAGGGTTAATCATAGAAATAGAGGTATCTTAAAATTAAATGTCCAGGTTCAATGTTATATCTCAGCCTATAGTATCCTGTTTCAATACAATTGCAGAAGATATGAGGCAACTTTGGCATTGAAGATATAGTTATTTATGCTTTAAAGGTTTAAGGAGTCTTCAACAGAAAAAGATGGTGATTGGTTTACTAAAACTTATGTCTCCTTAAAGCCATGTGAGGATTGCCTTATGGGGAAGTATCAAAGGAACTTGTATCCAAAGAAAAGCACTTAGAGAACATCATGGATCCTTCTGTTAGTACATGCTAACATTTGTGGATAGATTAAACCCATCTCTAATAGTAAAAAGAGTTACTTAATTACTTTCACTGATGATTTTTTTCAAAAACTTCAAAATATATATTAAAAGGGAAATATGCTCACTTATTAAAAGCTTACATATTAATCGAGGAGGAGAGTTTCCATTACAATATTTAAATAATTTTAGTGATGAAAATAGTATAAAAAGATAATTGATAGTTGCATATATGCCATAGTATAATGAAGTGTATAGTGAAAAAATAGAGCCCTTATGAATATGATTTATATTATGATTTCAGAAAATAAAGTGTCGAAAATATTTTTGCTTGAAGTAGTCAATTAGGCAGTGCATGTCTTGAATCAGAGTCTAACATTGCTGTGAAAACTAAAACTATAAAAGAAGCTTAGAGTGAATTCAAACATTTTGATAATTATTTTCTAGTTTTTAGACATATTTCTTAAGTTCATATTCTTGATAGTACGAGAACTAAATTAGATGATAAAAGTTTAAGTCAAATTTTTCTTTAAGTAAGTGAAGAGTCAAAGGTCTACAAACTTCATAATCTAATTTCACAAAAGATCATAATAATTAGAGATATTATATTTGAAGAAGACAAATGTTAGGATTGGGATAAGAAGTATGAAGTATCCATTCTATGCAATCTAAAGTGATCACACGAATGAAGAGTTTGCATTTGATGAGAATGGAGTAGGTAGCGAATATGATGTTATGTTGCTGAAGAAGAGAATTCATCCTTTGATTTGTTGATCGAAAATAACTCTCCTAGCTCAAATTAAGGGAGGAATAGAGTGCCACCGGTTTGGATGTGAGATAATGAAATAGGATAAGGGCTTTTGAAAGAAGATAATAAAGCTCATTTAGTTATGTTTACAAATATTGATCTTATTCAATTTGATGTTGCTGTAAAAGTGAGAAAAGGATAAGAGCTATGGGTGATGAAATGGAAGTGACTGAAAGGAATGACACCTGGGAATTGATGAAATTATCTGAGGGAGCAAACAGAGTCATAGTGAAGTGGGCTTATAAGTCTCAATTTGATGAAAACAAGAAGATGAATAAATATAAGGATAGGGTAGTTATGAAGGGTTATACTCAATAGTAGAGTAGACTACATAAAGGTATTTGTACCTGTGGCACAAATGGAGACAATTCTTTAGTTATAGCACTGGTAACTAACAAAGGATGGATTATATATTAACTAGATGTAAACTTTGCATTTTTATATAATGAGTCAGTGAAAATGTTTTTGTAAAGCAGCCTTATTATTACATGCATAAAGGAGAAGAAAAAAGGCTTATAAGTTAAAAAGGGCACTTTATAGGCTTAAGCAAGCATGACATGTTTGGTACAACTACATGGAAGCCTATTTTATGAAGAAGGGTTTTGAGATATATGATTACAAGCACACTCTATTTATTAAGGCAAAAATGATGAATTAATGATTGCAAATTTTATAAACTCTATAAAGTAGGAGTTTGGCGTGATTGATCTTAGATGAAAGGTATTTTCTTGGTCTTAAAGTGTTGTAAAAAACATAAGAGATTTTATTGGCTAAAAAAAGTATGCATTAAAGTTATTATAAAGGTATGGATAGAAAAAAGTAATTATATTAATAATTTGGTTATACTTGACATTAAAGTTAACAAGACTTATTATAAACAAGTAGTTTGAATTAAAGTTGACAAGACTTATTATAAACAAGTTATGGATAGTCTCATATATCTAGTAACAACTCGACCAGATATGATGTTTATGGTGAATCATATTAGTAGATATATGGAGAATCCTATTGATGTATATTTATGAGTGGCAAAGTGATTGTTGAGATATTTTAAGGGAACAATTGGGTTTGGACTTTTATATAAGAAGGGAGGAGATAATGAATATGGTCAAAGTAACCATATAGATGTACCTTTTAACTTCCTTCGAAATCTTAGAAAGGTTGGTACTATAAAGTTGGTACATTACAATACATAAGAACAATTGGTTGATATCATGACTAAACCCCTCAAGCTAGATGTTTTCCCAAAGCTAAAAGGATTATTAAGAGTTTGTTTAATAACTTCTTTAAAATAAATGCTACAAACATTGAGTTTAAGGGAAGAATTATTAGGATTTATTAGTGTTATGTTGTTGTTCAGTCAATAATTCTCTATAAACATATAATTGTTATTTGAAAAATTCTAAGATTTGTTAGATATAGATTGTTTATTTTTTATTTGGTTTGTTATGTGATCTACATACATAATCAACATTTTTCTTTTCTTCAATCACAATAAAAAGATAACTTTCTTCTTAATTTCTCTAAATATCTCCATAATCTTACTTTCTAATAGTCAATACTCATTCCATCTTTTGAATTTTGTGGTTTCCTGTCATGACCTGGAGAAAGTGATTTCGACTTCCTTAATAAAATTAAAACCGTGAGGGTCTAGGGGCAATTCAAAGCGGACAATATCTTTGGGCGGATGGTCTAGGCTAATACGAACAGTATTAGAGTTGGTTCCCGAACCGTTGTGCTAGTGAGGACGCTGGGCCTTAAGAGGGGGTAGATTGTGAGATCCCACATTGGTTGGAGAGGAGACTAAAGTATGCTTTATAAGGATATGGATACCTTTTTCCCATAGATGCGTTTTCCCTGGTGTGGGAAGAGCAAAACCGTGAGGGTAGTCTGGGCTGTTATAAATAGTATCAGAGTTGGTTCCTGACTAGTTGTCCCAGCGTAGGACACTCGGCCCTAAGAGGGGTTGGATTGTGAGATCTCACATCAGTTGGAAAGGGGAACGAAGTACGTCTTATAAGGGTATGGATACCTCTCCCCTAAAGATGCATTTTTTCGAGTGCGGGAAGAGCAAAACCATGAAGGCCTTGGCCCGATGGGCAACCTAAAGCGGACAATATCTATGGGCGGGTGGTCTAAGCTGTTACAAATGGTATTAGAGCCAGGTTCCAGACCCATTGTGCCAGCGAGGACGCTGGGCCCTAAGAGGGGTGGATTGTGAGAATCCCACATCGGTTGGGGAGAAGAACGAAGTATGTCTTATAAGGGTATGGATACTTCTCCCCCTATGACGCGTTTTTTCTAATGGGGGAAGAGCAAAACCGTGAGGAGCTTGGCCCGAGGGACAACCCAAAGCGGACAATATCTATGGGTGGGTAGTTTAGGCTATTACATATTTGGAATGCACTCCATGTATCGAAAAAATCCAAAGAAGGATTAATTTATGGGTGAACAAATTCTTATCCTATGTAGGCCAGGTCCAACTTATTAAATCAGTGCTTAACTCATTACACATTACTAGAGTTCACACATCTTCCTCTTAAAAAATGTAATTAGGTCAGTGGAAAGACTATTCAAGAATTTCTTAAGGAATCACTCTAATGGAACTAAAGGGACTGCAAAAGTTAAGTGGTCTGATATATGTCTTCCTAAGGAGGAGGGGGGTTAAACATCTCTTTAGTAAAATATCGTTAAGAGGTTATGGTAGAAACTAAAGGATAAGAAATCCTTATGGATTAAGTGGCTACACTCTTACTATCTCAAAGGCAGATGTATATGGGAGATGGAGGGAAGTCCTTCTCACTCTTACCTCTTAATCCAATTACTCTAGTTGAGGAACTTAGTCTAAGATGATGTTTCCTGTAAAATTGGTAATGGGAGCTCAATCACTCTATGATTTGATAATTGGTTTAGTTAAGGCTCACTTATCCATCTCCAACTATGAACTCCCTCACCTATTCCTTTCAAACTAGGATAAGTTCCTTCACTAATGGTAATTCTTAGATGTTCCCTGATATTCTCAAGAATCTACAACCATAATATCTCTTAAATCCATCCAAAGCTGACACTTTTTATTGGAAGGATCAACCTACTTTCGAGTTGTCAAACAGGGTTACAAAGGAATTGACCAGACAAAGGAATCCTAAAGTTAAATGGCATAAAATCATTTAGCACCATGTTTTACCCCCTAAGATTTCATTTCTTCGTTAGCTCATCAATAAAAATTGACTAAATACAACTGATAGACTCACGCATCCACAAATTAATAGTCACTGCCCTCTATGTTCTACACATGAAGAATCTAGGGATCACATGTTCTTCATGTGTTTAGTGACAAAAGATATTTGGGAATAGGTGAAGCACAAATGCCTCTGTAATGTTTCAGAAAATTCCATGACCAACATCATCCACTGGTTAGCTATATAAAATTCTATCGACTAAGATTGAGAAGCAGATATACTTAATAGAAATAGGGTTATGTGTGCTATCAATCTGGAAAGAGAGGAATGCTAGTAGGTTTCATGCCAGGTATAAATCAACTATAGAACTGATCACAGAAGTCATCAATAGGACTAGAGAAATCATTATTATAAAGAACATGGCTTCGGAATGCAGTAATAGTACACTACTTCCTTAAACATCTAAGTAAGGTTTTACATGATTGAAGTCGAAGCGTGAGCAAAAAAATCCCTTGCCTGAAGAACAATCCAGCTTTGCATGGAGAGGTTAATTATCGACTCTCTGCTTGGTCTACTAATGTTGTGGTGCATTTGAAGCTTTGAAGCTCAGAATGTATGAGAAATTTTCAAAAGAGAAAGAAGTTATTTCTTAGACCTACATGATTATAAAGTGATGCAATGAAACCCTCACTTGTTGAGCATTGAAACCATGCATGCCTGTCGAAGACAACTTGTAAGTCCCCAAATACTCTAGAAATATTATAGTATGTCTAGGGTGTATTAAGAAGTGAACATAATGAATTAAGTGCATCTAAGTATAGTAAGAGACATAATGGTACTTAATGTAAAAGACATGGGTAAATTAGTAATTTGTTCATTTCGACATGGACATACGTACTTAGAGATGAAATATGTATAGGAATTTTTGATATGTTTTCTTGGATTTATGAACCTAATGTGAGGGGATTTGTATAAGAAGTATCTCACTTGCTTATGGAATATTTTTGGTTAAATTGGTTGTGTTTTTGCGTTGCTCTTGCATGATAGGACCGAATGGATAGGTTTGACTAAATAGACTTCTATAATTTGGCCATATCTTCTCCTGTAGACCTCCAAATTGGATAATTCTAATTAGATATTAAACTAGAGACATAGGTCTAAAACTTTGATAAAGGAACCGAAATTTGATTATGCCTATAAGATTTTTGAATTCTATTTTAAAGTTGAGTTATGGCTGTTTTCCTTATTTTCGAACAGCCCTGTAGTTTTTTGGGTATAACTCCTAATATAATTAACTAAATTGCATGAAATTTATTCCATTAGAAAATTAAGTCATAGGGAGATTAAATTAATTGATAAGATCATAGGCTAATGTGGGAATTAAAGGAAGAAGAATGACCAATGTGCAATTTTCCTAAAGTCCACTTATGGACCAATTGGATTAAAACATGTATGTCCAATAGAATTGTAACACATGGTCTAATATAATTTTAATGCATGGTTCAATAGCATTATAAAACATGGTCCAATAGGGTTATAACACATAGTCTAATAGGATTGTAACATATGGTCCAATAGAATTGTAACACATGATCTAATAGGATTGTAACATATGGTCCAATGGGATTGAAACATGTGTCTAAGACTAAAAAATTCATTAAGGGAGTAAAAGAGAGGGGAGAGGAGTAGGGTAGAGTTTTCTCTTCTCATCTCCTCTCCTTTCCATCTCCTTAATCACACCATTTTTGCATAAGGAATTAAGTTAATCCTAGGTGAAAATAACGGTAAAAGTTTATGGTTTGTTTTCTCATCTTCTTCTTTATTGGTTTGCCTATGAAGAATTGGAATTATAAGGTTAAAATTGGGATTGAGATGTGTATTTATGGTGTTTCTAGTTGGTGAGTCGCCAAAGAAGAAGGGAAGAAAAGGCATTAGAAGGACTAATTTGCCAATTTTAAGGTTTAGGACTACACTTAGTCTAATTTCTCTTTGTCCATATGTTTGAATGGATAAAAAGATTTATTTGGATGTGGAATGGTTTTGGGGGTGATGCTTTGGTGTTATCTTGCATAGAATTGATTGAATATGACAAAAGAGTATCGTGCAATGAAATTCTGTCTAGGGTTTGTTGAGCCAGTTACATTGTTTGGGTCTTAAATCATCCTACATACTCCAAATTGGGTGATTTTAATTGGATATGAAAAATAAGACATAGAACTAGAAATCTCTAGAAGAGATTCTGAGTTGATTCTGGATTTATGAAATTGGAAATTGAGATTGAAAATGGTGACCTAATTTCGCCCCTAATTTGGATCAGCTTGTTATGTTTGCTCTATATCTAATGATTTAGAAGTCAAAATAGGTTGATTGTTAGTTCTTTGCAAACTAGAGACATAGGGAAACAAATTTATAGAATACCTCAAAACCTAATTCTAAATTTTTATATATGAAAATTATGGAACAAATGGAGGTATGAATTTTGGACAGGGGACACAACGGGAAGGAAATTGCAGTATTTTGAGTTTGGTTTCATTTCTGATTTTTAGCGAATCATATCCGAACCTTTTTAAATGTGTATGAAACTTTTTCAAACACCTAGAAATAAATGAAATAGGACTTACCATATGTGAATTGGGTGATTGAACATTGGAATTTAATATTGAGCATAATGCATTCCAAATAAAACTTACATGTACATAAATGATTTGTATGCATATTTATTGCTCATATGTGTATATTATGATTATAAAAGTGTGATTTTGACAGCCTTCTAATGGTGTAAGTTCTAACTTGCATGTATGAACACAGATATAGATTTTATGACTTGAAACGTATATCATATGACTTGTCAATATTTGAATTATGAAATTGGAGAAATATTATAGTGCTTGCTCTATTGTTTTGGTGGTGGATAGATAGGTAATGCCTATAGGGATACAACGCAGCTGCTACAGTTTGACACTAATGGTATCTTCATTTTCAGACTATAATGTCTCCATAGTTTGATGCCTTGGGTATCCATAATTTGATTACTTCGGGTATCCACAACTTTGATATCTCTAGATATCCACATATCCACAACTCCTGTTATCCACACCCAAGGAAATGTGCAGGCCTAACACAAAAAATAAAGTAGTTGGTTATAAATAAGAAATACAACATGAGAATATAAATAATTGGTATTGATAAGCATTTGCATTTCTATTGATAATTTGTATCAATGAGCGTTGAATATCAATATTTGGTTTATAAATGTTCATTTTCGGTATATGGATAATATGTTGAAGCATATTTGCATTATGTACTTTTCTTAAGTATGCCATCATTGTTTATGGTTTGGTTTATGAATGTGAATTTATGGTATGTGAGCTATGATATTTCTGAATGTGTGTGCTTGGAGGATAACTGTTATAAGTAGTCATCCAAACTAAGTGTTTTCTCCAATAAGCTTTCAAGCTTAGCACGTGTGTTAATTCATGTAATTCCATGTCATAGGAGTGAGGTACAAGTAACATCTGTAGGGACCAAGGCCAACAACTAGGAGTAAAAGTACCTTTGGATGTGTCTTTTGATTAAAGAATGGTTGTATATATGATAAAAGAAATTGTATGTTTTCCTTTTGGATTAACATTGCAAATATAAAGATGTAATACTACTTTTCAATGATAATGTTAAATGATATGAAATTTTGTAATATGTATATGTGTAGCATTGAATAGAAAAAAATGTGTGATGACAGTCCCTATAAATGAATAGAAATGTATGTCGTCACTGTTTGTACTGAAATTTGGTTATTATGTATATGGATAGTTACAGGTTTTGTACAGGGGATGTCACATAACTCAGAGGAGGGAAGCCTTAATTTGGTTATCTTTTACTAGGAGTAGAAAGATGTTTCGGAGGCTATTATCTATGGGAATTCATAATGGGCAATTTTAGTATGCGGGTCTAAACTGTAGCATTTTAGGATTGATATCCTTTGTAAGACTATTGATAGTTGTAGTCTATATTATGTTTTGGTAGGTGTTTTAGTGTGTTTATAGGTGTTGATTAGATGATTATTGCATGTTTAGGCTTAGAATTATGTTAATATGATTGTTTGTTTATGTTTTAAGTGTTATATGGTTTAAGACATGATTTTGGACCTTAATCTTATGTTCTTGAGGTGTTTTGATGGGTTTGTTACTGAATGAAACCAGATAAATGAAGATTGAAGGAAGTTGGAACATGCTTAGGCTAAAAGGCAGGGTCACAATCGTGTATGGAGTGTCACGATAGTGACAAAAGGTTTTTATGTTGGGTCACGATCATGAAATTCCTGTCCCAACCGTGATAGACACTTGCCAGACACAGGAATTTCCATCTGTTTTGATGTTTGGAGGGAATTTTTGGGACAATGTGACTTGGGTAAGCCCTAAACTTAACCCTACGTCACATATTTACTATAAATGAACGAAAAGAGACCAAGAATAAGCAATCTCCATCTTACCAAATTGGGAAAAAAGAAAAGAAGATAAACAAAAGGGAGCATTGGAGAGTTCCAATTGTTCAAGCATTTTCAGATCAGTCCACACCAAGTTCTTTCTTCTTTCCTTTGTTTATTTTCTTTAAACTTGATGTATGAACTGAGATTGAAAATGCTATACACATTTATTATGTTTTAATTTTAGATTAGGATTTGTTCTTGACTTATTTTGTGACTTGATCATTTTTTATTTCAATACAAATTTATGGTGTTGTGATATTTTTGGTTGCTTATGCTTTGATAATAAATCAAGAGAGTAGGTCAAAAGTAATTCGATTAGGTTGGGTAGTAAGAGTTAACAACCTAATAATTCAGGCAAATATCAAATTGATAATCATACAAAGAGATATCTTGTATGAAACTTGATTATCCAATAGATCACTTAAGATCTAGTTGAAAATGTTAGACTGTTTTTATAAATCGAGATATTACAAATCTAGAATTTCGTAATCAATTATGGATAATTAATTGTGGTTAAATGATTAAGTCTTGAGAGAGGATTATCAATCCCTTTCAAAATCTAAGATTAACAACTAATTGAATAAAACATGATTAAGGAAGCGAAATGACGATAGAACGAATCCTAGACTTTCATACTTGATCATCCTTATTTTATTGTGACAACTTAATTGTTAAGTGGTTAGGTGCTTAATTTTATTTGATTATTTTAATTTTTGAATCTTATTTTCACTCAAATCATATTTCAAAACCTTAGACAAAGTTAGGTTGATTTAGTTTTAGCTAATTCCTCGTGGGATCATTACCTTCATTATTACAAGTTTACAATCTGTATGTTTGCAAAATATTGAGGAATTATATTAGGTAAAACTTTCTCAACAACGTCTACGGTAACATTTTTATATATTCAATTAATTCCTT
Organism: Erythroxylum roigii; assembly: GCA_027576455.1. Classification (NCBI taxonomy): domain Eukaryota; kingdom Viridiplantae; phylum Streptophyta; class Magnoliopsida; order Malpighiales; family Erythroxylaceae; genus Erythroxylum; species Erythroxylum roigii. The sequence goes on along the minus strand of JANZXV010000210.1, from coordinate 17,552,714 downwards.
TTTATTTTAAAAAATTGAACTGATTTGTCTAGTTTAATCGTAAAAATCTTGAATTGGCTAATTTTTCAGTTTTATTTTTTAACTTTTTAGTTTAATTTATTTCAATAATTTTATTGTCAAAAATTAATTAATTAATTAATCAACCAATTTTTATAAAATTAAATCATTTTTATAAATCAAAATAAAATAATTAATTTTAGAAAAGACCAATATTTTAAAAACCAGACCGGACATCAAACAGATCAAATGAAAGGTTTAAGATTTAAAGTTTTAATCGGTCTTAAATCATGATAAAATCGGTATATAATAAATAAAAATAAATTATTTAATTGAAATAAAAATA
>JANZXV010000210.1:17524078-17536388 GCA_027576455.1 Erythroxylum roigii | reverse complement strand
GTTCGGAATGGAGGGGCCCCCTCCATCACCTGTCCGAACGGGTAAGGGAGGCCGATTACCCTTACGACCACCCCCTTTGGAACTCTGAGAACCACAACCCGACTTAGAAACAGACGGCAGAGCCTCCTTGCCCTTTGAAGGCCGCAAAGCAGGCACAAAAGACGGACCAGTACCACGCGGATTAGACAGCCCTGAAGGATCACAGGGGCGAGCACCCAAAGAGTTGGCCGATGACGCCGAGGATGAAGAAGGCTGAGCACCTTGGGAGCCCAAAGAGGAGACACGATGCTTATGCAAAGCCGGGTCCAAGGCCTCCGGGCTCGCTACCCGAGTAATAGGTTGTGCAACAGCCAGCCGAACAACCCCTTGCGCAAAGGCAGGAGAAGGACCCGTGGTCGTAGGGACCTGAGGCCCTTCGGCGAGTGCCGCAGGATGAGGGTTCCCAACGGGAGCAGAGGCAGGAGACATCCCTGCAGCCTGCTCGCGGCGGCACTGGAAAGGGCTATGGCCAAATTTTCTGCAGTGGCACACAATAATTCAGGTAGGCCTTATAACTCACACGTTGTGTGTACCGGTTGCCAGAGGGGAGTAGACTGAGAAGCTAGTGACTCGGCCCTTTTCGACATCGACCTCGACTAATAGACGGGCATAGCCCAACCGAAGCTGCTGCCGAGTTATTTGGTCCGTGCAAAGGGGTTTGCCAATTCGAGAACCCAACTTGGAGAAGCCACGGTCATTCCAGAAATCCAGAGGAACATTCGAGAATTGCACCCACATCGGCACTTGCATGAAGTCAGCATAATCAAACGTAAACCCCGGAGCTAAAGGTTTCAGAATCAGAGTTTTCCCGAAGATCACATAAGGTCCTCCAACTAGGATGTGCATCCGATCAGTCTCAGAAGTAAAATGGAAAATCATCCAGCCGCGGTTATGAGGGGTGTAACGACAAGGAACTTGCCATTTATCCATTTGGTCCTGGACAGCTTTCAACCCTGGGAATTTCCCGGTGAAACAACCAACAAGGCAGAAACCCCATTGACTTTCCAAATCCGCAACATCATCGTCATTCAAAACGACTTCATCGACCACTTCCTGAAACGTTAAGGTCATCCCCTGGGAGAGGTCACGATTCTGCTTGAAAAGACCAGCAAAAGATTTTTTTCTGTGACCCAGAAGCAGACGACGGCGGACGACCCTTCGGCAGTTCATCAAGCACCGGGTCAGCACGAGAACCAGCATGCGGAGACGAGTGTACCTGTTCAACCTCCTCTTCCGTGTATACAGTCTCCTCCGTATCTTTACTCCCCAAATCAATTTCCTCCTCAACTGTGGATGCTACATCATCCCCCCGGTTAGGAGGCTGCAGTCCAGTACAGGGGAGAGGAGACAAACCTGAAACAGGGAGAGAGGAGGGACCGGCCGCTACCAGGGGAGACACCAACTGTGGGGTGATGCACCAAGAAGGGCGCCCCGGAGGGGTAGTAGCTGGGTCACCAAGATCCAAAGCAGAGCGCCCTCGAGTAGGAGTACGGGGCCGGGAGACAGACACATTGCCTGGTTTACGAACGGAAGAGTGACGAGGAGCAGAGCCCGTCTGGTACCCCAAGCACTCGACAGTAATATCCAGACCCCGGTGACGGCCCCTGCCTATAGCACGTCGGAGGAAAAGAGAACAGCTTCGAAAAGCCGTGCGCAAAGGCACAACGGAACCGAAGCACAAGGCGCGAACAAAACAGGCTCGAGCCGCAACAAAGTGCACACCGGCCCAGGCAAGACCCAGAAGCAGTGGCAAATGTCCAACAGCACAGAGAAAAAGCCCCAAACGCCGGACAGAGTTGACCTCTCAAACACAAGAGGCGAAGGCGGGAAACAGAACAGGCCCAAATTTCAAAAACGCAAATGGCGACAAATGCCAAGAGTAAGCATGAGCCACCAAGCTAAGAGACAGAACCACGGTAACACGCAAGGAGAAGAACGCAGACAAGAAAGGAAGAGCAGAGAAGAACCGGGAGGTGGCCGAAGCTAGGAGAGAGAAACCTAATGAGAGACACTCTCGGCAGCCACCTTTTTTGCGTAAAAAAAAAGGTAACCTTATTGACCTTGATTAAAGTTAAACATCCTGAATGGAGTTTGCCAGATGTTAAATCAGCGTTGATGACCACAACTCATGTTCATGATAACACTCGTAAACCTATTATAAATGCTTCTACAAGTGCACCTTCAAGTCCATAAAAATATGAAGCTGGACATATAAACCTACGTTACTTAGTTATGTTAATTAAAATTAAGAACAATTAAATACAACGGGCCCCATTGGATAAAAATTAATATCATTTTTAAATTTTCTAATAAAGCGTGCCCATATTGCCACGTTAGATATAACATGGCAATATGAGCCTACAGAAGCAATAAATAAATACTAAAAATATCAGGTCAGTAAATTGATGATGTCATATAGTGGGTTATATTTAAATATTTTTCAAATGTTAAAGTCTTATTTGTACCTTTTTAAAATTTTAGAGTTAAAGTTGTTGATTGTTGTAAAATTTAGGGTCAAAATTGACCTTTTGCTTTATTTAATCACAAGACAAGACTTTTATTTTAAAATAAATATTTACTTAAAATATCTTCTCTTATAATACATAAGGTGACTTATACGATCACAGACCAATCAACTTATAGTTAGGCAGAGCCACGGGCGAGGTGGTTTAGCTTATTGATGACATCCCTATCCACAATTTTCACTGACTGCAGGGATGGAGCCAGACTCAAGTTTAAGGGGGGACCGGAGGTCGGGGGCCGAGCCGGGAGCCAACTCTAAAGAGGAGCTGGGGGTCAATATTTAAAAAATGTCCTTATTTAATAAAAATTATATAAGTACATTTAAAAAAAATTGAAAGGGGCCTAGCCACAAACGTGGCTCCGTCTCTGACTGACTGCACGTAATGATTTCATCCATAAAAAGATCGCAAGTTGTTAGTAATATAAAAAGTGGTGAACTCCGAATTCTATCTAAATTCAGTGCCTCTATTCATGAGATAAGGAATTGAATCAATTATAAGACATTATAAGTTTAATAACTTCAAGATAAACACATTATCTGCTCTAGAAATTACTTTTTTGAGTTATTTCTCGTAAGTCTCATCGACTATATAGAGTATGTTTCCACTTAGGCATATCAGCTTGCTTGGAGTATGAATAATCACACGTAATATGACATCGTAAAGGTCATTTATGGTAGTGATCATGAAAAATAGTCTTACCCTTGTAATATAAGTTGATACTTTATTCGATCTGCTAGTTTTTCTATCCCTGAGATGTTAAAGAACACATTATTGTTATTAATTTCCTCAATAATAGTACAAGAATACAGCACATAAGATAAGGAACTGAAATGAAAATAAGCTTAAAATTATAACTTAGAAGATAGATCATCGCAATGTAAGTTTGTCCTTAGCTCTAAAGTAATAAAAATTGTAGGTCCTACACTATCCAATCCTTAATCAAATCCCAAGTTGTTGAAAATTCAAAGGGAGTTAGATGAGACAAAAATTATACTTGTGAGATTGTAGCTGATTTGCAAATGTTTTCTTCCATAGCTTTATGTTGCTTAAATGTCCAAACTCAACCATTGTCACATCTGTTAACTAGGCTTTAACCCAAACAAAGTGTCACTCAATTTTGAAATGATCTCTTTCCTTCATTCACTTTTTCTATGAAATTATTTTATTATTCAATAAATTTGGAAAAAAATTCGTAAGAATTCTTTCTCCATCTCATTCCCATCGAAGCTCTTTCGGGTCCAAATCTGATCACCTAAATCCTTCATTGTGATAGAGTAAAGCTACAAGATCTACTACAAACCTATTAAACCTTGTTGCTATATTTTAACAGATCTTCCTCTCTTAACTTCAATCAAGAATTTAGAGGCGAAATCAAACTTGTATTATTTGTTGTAAACTCATCAAACCCAAAATTTACAAGCTTTGTTGTAAACCTAGAATACTAGATATGTTCTAGTACTACTTTTTTTGTTTTTCTTTAGTTTCCAACAATTTGATTTTTTGGCATATAAGCATAAGCACTTGTGTGAAAGAGAAAAATTGTGAAATCTAAATATACTCTCTTGTATCAGTCAAAAAATGTTGAAACCAAATGGGGATCTATGATTTTCATTGACTACACATAATGATTTCATCTATAAAAAGAACTTAAGCTGTTAGTAATATAAAAAGTGGTGAAGTCCAAAATCCATCTAGATTCAATTCTTGTATTCATGAGATAAGGAATTGAATCAATTATAAAGCATTGTATCTTTTAATAACTTCAAAACAAACACATTATCTGCTTTAATTTTGAGTTTCTTATTATAGGTCTCATTGACTATCCAGAATAAGTTTCCACTTAAGCATGTCAACTTTCTTAGAGTATGAATAATCACATGTAGGATTACATCTTAAAGTTCGTCCATAGTATTGATCACGAAATCTAATCTCCCCCTTATAATATCAGTTGATACTTTGTCCCATATGCCAGTGTTTCTATCCGTAAGATATTAATGAACACACTATTGTTATTGATTTCCTCAATAATAGTAAATAAATACTTAATATAGAAGCACATAAGATAAAGACCTTAACTGAAAATAAGTTTAAAACTATAACTTGAAGATAGATCACTGCAATAAAAGTTTGTCCATAGCTCAAGGCTATGTTTGGTTGGAGATTTTTAATGGAATAGAATGGAATGTAATATTATTCTATTATTTAGGAGGAAGGTTTATAATGAAATGGAATGGGATGGGATGGAAGAGGAGGGTTTCATATTACATCACATTCCATCCTAAACTGTAAAAAGGATGAACCTCCATTTAAAAGGTTTAGAATGGAATGTAAAATGATAAATATGCACTATCTAATATATCCTCAATAATTTTTTTATAATACCAATTATACCCTACCCTACCTTAATACCATGCAAGACAATACATTTAGGCATCGACAGTCGATTGTAGCAGAGGAAGAGCACCGTCGTCGGGCAGCAATGGACGAGTGTCGCTGCCGATAATGGTAATAGCAATCGGCAGGCAAACTCCTTCCCTTGTCAACACCTCTATTACTTCTCTGTTTCCAATGAAATTTCCTTTTTGTTATGCCTTTTGGGTTAGGAACGACGCGTTTAAATTTTGTGATAGCACATATGCTTTGGAAGCATATGCGGCTATGGTTGTCACCTTTGGTTTACCCAAGTCTTTTGGTTCTAGGGGACTGTAAATTATAGTCTGAACTCAAAACTCAACCTTCGCTCCATGCACACCTTTCCTTTACTTTGTTGTTTTTTCAAATTTCGTTATGTTCAATTTTTTTTAATTTCAAATTCAATTTCCAATTGTTCTGTTTTATCAGATGTGCCTACCTACCTCTCCAAACTTGCATTCTAGTGTTTCATTGAATAGATCGAGTGCTACTGGTGTTCTTACTCCTCTCATCCTTCTCTTATCACAGATTTTCTTGAAATTTACAGATCGTAGTGGATCTGTTTTAAATGCTTAGAACTCGCTTCTTATTCTTAATGTCTTGTATATGGTGAAGAGATGGAACGAATTGTGAACATATTCATTCCATTATTATTGCTGGATTTGAAATGGATGATTCGGATTCTTGTTCAACAACTCCATTAAAACTTCATTTGAATGTAGTGCTTCAAAGTAATGCAAATAATTATTACACATTTAATATCACAAAGAGATTTAATCTTCCCATTCATTTTAATTTCATTATTTTTTTATTATGTACAATCTTCTTTTCATTAAAATTCAATGTAGTCATTTTTTTAGTTTCATTTTTATAACATAATATTTTATAGATTTAATATATATTTTAAAACATATAGAATAATAAAAAATAAATGAACATTTTAATGAAGTATTCAAAACAACTTCCTTCTTTCGTTTAAACATGTGAAAGAATAAAACTTGGAATTGGGAATGGGATATGCATGTTTCCATTTAAAAACACATCGTGCAGTTCCAATCTTTTATTGTTAGCACCGTCTTTTTATATGGATTCTATAGACAACATTAATTTTTAGCTTGTCATTCTTATAAAATGTGCTTATCGTATCTCCTTGTATATTATTCGTATCTCACTCATTTTATATGATGTGTGCTACCTGTATTTGGTATGTTTTTTAATCCATCTCACTCTCTTCTTTCTTTTTGCTTTAGTGTAACTTTCCTTAAAATTACAATGCGGGAATGATTCAGATTTCTCTTGGTTTGAAGCTTCCCTTTAACCTTACTTGTTATTGTTTTTATAACATAATATATAAATGGACATATCTATGTCATAGTTGTTTTATTTTGATTTTCACAATCTAAAAACGACTCCTAAATTTTTTTTTAGACAAGAGCGGTGAAGGAAATCGAGTGAATAATCAAATTATCAAATTGATTATTATACATCAATTAGTGCTTGTTCATATTCCTTGTCTTGTGGTCTATTGGTGGGTGTTACGATATAGACGTGCGAAAGACAAACTTCAAATGCTTACCCTATCGGAGAGTATCATGCGAAGAATTTTATTTCATTCCAATGGGAGAAATATAATTAGACTGCAGCCTAAACATTTGTGGAATTATGTGATTTTTTAGTTGGAAAAGGTGTACTTTGACCCATTATGAACGCAACTGTTGAAGAACAAGTAGCGAAGTTTCTATACATATTAGGGCATAACGTTATCAATCAGGAGATTGCATTCTTTTGGAGTCAATATGAGGAAATTGTAAGTCATCATTTTGATAGCATTTTGAAAGCAGTTATACAGCTAGAAAACATCTTTCTATGACAAACTTACAAATTAGAAACCCCATCAGAAATATTAAACAATAATAGATTCTACCCATTTTTTAAGGTGATTTTCTTTTTTTAACTTAGTAGAATTATATTAAACACATATAAGGTTTCATAATAATATAGTTCAATGTCAGGATTGTGTTGTGCAATTTATGGTACACATATCCGTATGAAAGTAACTGCTTAAGATGCTCCTAGGTTTCGTGGGAGAAAGGATTATCCAACACAAAATGTGTTATGTGCTTATTCTTTTTATATGAAGCTCACATATGTATTTGTTATGTGGGAATATCCGATTCACGGATTATTGAAAGTGCAATAACCAGGCAACACTCACGTAAAATTCCCTAAGGTAAAAATAGGGATTAAATCTTATTAATTAATAAATGTTATGAATTACATTTTGACATAATTTTATTCATCATAGGAAAATACTATTTTTTATGTTGGATTCATATTGAGAAGTGGACTTATTACACCATATAGAGGGGAATGATATCACTTAAAGAATATTCAAGGAATCCTCCACGAAATGCTCGTGAATTATTCAATCATCAACATGTATTGTTGCGTAACATTATCGAAAGGGCATTTGATTTGTTGAAAAAACATTTCCCTATTATAGCATCCACCACAGAACCATCATATGACATTAAGACTAAAAAAAATTATTATGACTTGTGTCATTCTGCACAATTTCCTAATTGGTGCTGATCCAGATGATCCATTCCTTAATGAAGAGTACGATGGAAGGGAAAATGATAACTAAGATGAGTATGAGAATGATGATGAATATGATGCACAAAGTGGGGAAATCATCAGGGATAACATGGCTACTCATATGTGGGCTGATTACACTTTAAGATGGATATTGCCGCATCATAATAAATTTATGTCTTCCGTGATTTTATATTTCCTTAAAAATATTTATTGGCTATTTTTTATCTAAATATGACGTTGTTTATTAGTGTTGTTAACGTTTTCACATGCAATTGTCTCTTTGTAATGCTTATTCATTATTTTCATTAATTTTTTTTACTATTTTTGCCTTTTATATTATTTGGAAATATTTGAAGCTTCAATATTGTGTATGCTTTAGACATAAAGTTTAGACTTTGTAGTTAAGTTTGTAAAATATAGAATGCCACCCCGAACAGGGGCGGATCTAAAAAATTTTTTGAGTGGGGGCAAAATTTTAATAAAAGCAAAATTTTATTTTTAATGGGGGCAAAATTTTAATGGGAGTAAAATTTTGTTTTTTTATGGGGGCAAAACTTAAAATAATAATTTTTTTGCATGAAATTTGTTGGAGGCAATGGGGGCAAGTGCCCCCACTTGCCCCCATTGTAGCTCCGTCCCTGACCCCGAAGAGAGTCGTGCATTTGGAATCAAGCTATGGATGTTGCTTTGGTTTATGCATACTTACATCAGCATCGACAAAGCAATCTAGTTGGTGGGACTTTCACAACACATGCACTTGACACAATTAAAGTTAAACTAAAGAAAAATTTTCCTAATAAAGAAATTAATAAGGAAAAAATAAAATCAGGACAAGATTATTAAGAACAAGTGGAGTAAGTGTTTTGATTTATTTTCAAATGGAGGTAGTGGACTTGTTTATTATTTTGTTAGAAGAAAATATGATATATGTTATGATTTGGTTGATTCATGAACTTGTTTTTGTAACAGGCTAAACTAGAAACCACTGAGTGGAGACAGAAGCCTTTTCATAACTATAAGAAGTTGGTAGAGAGTTATGGATGTGATAGAGTAACTGGGGACCATGTTGAAACAACACATGAGATAAGAAATTGGCACACCATTTCTGTCGATAATGGATTTTCGAACATTATGGATGATAATGATGACATGTTGATTCACAATGAGTTAAGTTTCAAATATAATGTAATGATGAATGGTGATCGTATTGAATTTCCAATGGGAATGCCAGCTCAGTCTCAAAACACAAACACAAGAACATCTGGGAAAAGGAAAAACAAGGCATCCTCTAATAATGGTGAAGATTTCATCAAAGATGGACTTAAGACAATTGTTGAAGCCATTATAAAATCTACTTTAGTGTTGGTTAAACCAGTTTCGATTTCAGAAGAACTGTATAATCATTTAGTGGAGTTGGGACTAGAAGCTTCAAATTGTATGAAACTTATATTTTCCTTATTCATAGGCCTAATAAGGTGAGGGCGTTATTTCGTGCATCAGTCAATGTACGTAAGAATATGTTGGAGTTTATGATGTCTTCTAAGGAATAGTAGATGATACTGTCATTGTTACTATATCTTAGGAATATGTTGATGACTTGGTGTCTTTTGGATAATGAAATTTAATATGTTAAGTCTTGTCCCTCTGTTGTATTTTGGTCAGATATTTTGTGGGTGGAATTGAGCATGAAGCCATTCAATTTACACGTAATTGAGGGAACTAAATGAAGGCTCAATTTTTGTTTATTCTGACCTTGATCATTTATAATATTTTCAATGCACATGATAAATATTTTGATGTTGCCTTTGCATCTTCAACCATAAATCTATGTACCTACTATTTAAGATGTCAAAGTCTCTTGCAAGAGGATTAGCACGCCTGTTACAAGGACTGTGACTCAATGTCACACCTGTGACTTACATGGTCACAGATGTGACAATCCAAGCCAAAAATGAGCTCCATAAAAGTAGTGCAGGCATTGAGGAAATTGTAAATGTTATCTGTGAGTTCTTATTGGATGTTAACAAGATAGCAGAATCCCAGAAGCTTCAATCAAGGAAGTTGTTTATGGTTAGGATGTTGTCGTTACCATTTATCGCCTAAAGGCTCTCCTCACCATCATCGAACTGTCGTCTTCTCATTCTCCTTCCGTTGTCTTCTCTGATTGACTTTCTACCTTCTACCACTCGCTACATATCTGCTCTATTAGACTGCTAACTTGTTAGCAAACTATCTCCAGGCCGTTGCTGCGCCTTTAGGTCTCACCGATAACATGCACAAGGATTTGTGTGTGAATATGAATGATATGGGAGAAGTAATATGTATTTGTACATATGTTCAGGTGCTTGTTAATGTAAGTATTCAACTATAGTTATGATAAAATATTGATAGTATTATGTAACTTGTACAAAACATTAATAAAGATGCAACACTACATAGGTTTTGCAACTGTAAAACCTTGTGTTAGCTCTTCCTCTCCTTTCCTACTATTTATTTTCAGTTTCACAATAGAGATCATATAAAGGAGGTCAAAGAAAACACTTTTTTAAAAAACTTTAGATGCACTAGGATAGCAACATAACGCAAGTAGAATAATTCAAAGGGCTATCATTTTCTTAAAATACATCATAATTTGAATAATTAAAAGATGGACATATGATTTCCCTGAAGATTTCTCTCCCTTTGCAAATGACTAGGCATGTAAATTTGTGATCTTTCATGATGAAAACCTAGCATTTTCCAAGAAACAGAGACAGTCAAGAGCAACTTTCAAATAATTACCTCTCTCATTATCACATACACCCACACAAGTTAAGATGTGTCACTATCATCAGTAAAAGCATATCTTAAAGTGGCAGAGGCACCCTTAACAACTCACTCTATAGAAATTAAAGACTATGATAGGGAAAGCAAAAAGGCATACAGAACCATGGGGTAAAGAAAAATGTACCTTGTTCAAATAGTTTAATTGTGTAATGATGCAAATTGCTACAACTGTAAGAAAGAACAGGTATGCAGATAAGTTACCCGATTTATCCCTTCCAAGGTAAGTTTTATTGCAATTCCAATGGCCTTTTATGCTTACAACCTGAATAAGAAAAGAAAATATATTTTGTGATTCGAATGACAAATAACAAATTATAATGACTTTAGTGATATGAAATAGTGTAATCTTAATAAAGAATGCCAATAGATATAATTAAATTAAATGAGTGTTATTATTGTAATTGATATGTTTAATAAGAGACGGAGGAAGTCATTTTTAATGTCTAAAGCCAGAACCCTAATTTTGTTTTCTCCATCGTGTTTTGTCTTCCAGGCGCACACTTGCCTCTCCTAATTGCCTCACCCAACCAGCGGCACCATCCAAGCCTAGCAGCCGCACCCCATTGCTCCTCACCTAAGCCGCGCACAGCACTCCTTGCACAACTAGCAGAATACATGTGCCTCCTCCCCCAAGCTGCGCACCAATAGTCCTCGCCCAACCACTCGTACCAGGCGACCACACCCCAACGCTCCTCGCCAGACCAACTCCAGCACTAGCCACGCAGCTCCATTCTTCAGCAGCAGCCAGCTTTGCACCAAACCACTCCTCGCCTAAGTCGCACACATAACCGTGCCTTCCCAACACATGATACGCCAACTTTAAGTATCTTATGCCTTCAATTTTATACTCAAGAGAGCCAACAAAAGTATGCAATTCTTAAGAACTGTCAAATTATTCCTAATAGATTTGTCGATTCTAGAGCTACTGTTGAATTAGGAATAGCTGACTGAGTTAATGAATTATTACGTAACGTAGGATGAGATAGATTTTCTTAATTTTGAAAAAATCATATGTGGAATTAACTTTGGAATTTTTAAGTACTTTACAAGTGATCCTTGATCATACTAGTATTATGAGTAGTATAACATTTAGGTTGATGAATATGCCGCATGTGATTACTTTAGATGTGCTCAATAATATTTTTGGATTTCCATATAGTGACTTATATAGCTATCGTGATGATTTTAATGTTAGTAGTGTGCCCTAGGCCAATGGACATATGTGACTTTTGTACTAACATTATGACTTATAAATGATATGTTATGAGGTATTCTTTTATATATATGCATGTATATCGTTTATGTAATGTGATTTACATTCCATGAATAGTATTAGACTTATGTTATCACGTATGTAACTTGATAGTAAAACCATAAGCATTATAATACTATTTTAAACTATCCCTGGTCGATCGCTATTGGTGGAACAATAATGAATTAAGGCTAGTATGTGTTCTGATTAATGATCACGTTTTTCTGACCATGGATATGAGTTATCAAATCAGAAACATAGATATATTTTAGAGAATATATATTGGACCGACCCACAGAGAGAACACTATATGGTTTCACGTAATTAGTGATTCTCAATATGGTTTGACTTTAATCCTCTGACCTTAAGTCATCATGGTTCCCTACATGAGGAATTCAGTGTTTTGACATTAGACTAAGCTATTTTTAATCGAATAACAAGTAGTCTTATGTTGGACATTAAAAGAATCATGCGGAGGGATGTGAATGACGTAGATGGGATTTGTAACTCTCTTAAATAAGAGAGATATCATTTGGGCCTCTTGACAAGTATAACTGAAGAAATGCATAGTCGTGCTCAATTGAATTGATGAGGAGTCATCAATGTCATTTGTTATAATCAGTCAACTTGGGGATCAAGAAACTATGATTAATCAAAG
>JANZXV010000210.1:17505516-17518163 GCA_027576455.1 Erythroxylum roigii | reverse complement strand
TTTAAACATGGCTCTGCTTTAATTTCTTTCTCCCAGCTTGGCTTGGTCGACAGCTTGGCCTTTTTTACTTTGATGATTTGATCTCCTCTGTCCAAGAGTACTCGATCTGTGCTGTGAAAAATCCATGCAAAAACGACAATGTCTCTGTCTTGGACAGAGTTAGACAGAATAACTTGGACAGGTAATCTGTGCTCGAGTTATGCTTCATACTAAATAAAGCATGTTTGATGTCACTTACCTTAAAAATATTCACCAACATTAAGACAAGTCAAGAAATGAAGTTAATAATTCCTTGATCAAGAGAACTTAAGTTATTTGCCGCGCCAATCAAGTCTTAAAATGAATGAAAGCCAATTTTTAAAACTTTTTTAGTTTTGAATAATTTCCTCACTACTATTCACCAAGGAGCAGATCATATTAAAAATATTTTTTTATGAAAATATATTTTTACTTGTAATCTATTTTAGGAAATTAATATCTTGTTATTTTTATCCATATAATGTTAAATTATAAAATAAAATAAAAATATTAAGACCAAAAAAAATAAAATATAACATATTATTATGCCAAAAGAGCATAATTAATTAAGATAATTGTTGCATCAACTAACCATAATATAATTGACATAAGAATGGTTATATTGATATACATACTTATAATTGAAGGTAAATGAAAAATTAATATAAAAAAGGGAAGCAAAGAATTGAAGTTATCAATCATGTGTAGGATGAGTTGATTGCTTATGGAAAAATTTGTGGAGTCAATTCCTGAAAAGGAATTTACACATATTCAACAAGATTGTATAAAAATTGCGATTATTGAAGCATATGTAGATGCAGATGCTATCCATAACACGTGATAGAGAACTATAAATTAATGTATATGTCTAGTGATCTGGTGCGTCTCCTCTTTGTCTTTGATGGGTGAAGATCAATTCCATGGTGTTGCTAGTATTGGTGCTGCCAGAGTTAAACAAGGCATAAGCCATATCAGCAACCGGGTATTGAAATTCATGTCTACTTGATGAACCCACGCCAACTGCAGTTGTAACAACCATCCCACTGCCACTACTTGAAGACTCTCCAAGTCCAAGACTGACTTCTGGCGCTGATACTAATGTTGCCTGTGGTACTGATGATATTATTGGAGCCGTGGCTGACATGTAACAAGTATGTTCTCCTCGGTATGTCACTTGATATGTGAAGGGGTCGTCGTCAAGTCGTTGAACTTGCTTTTTGGCTGGACATTGGTACAACTTTTGGTGGGTGCATCGAAAGTAGGCCCTGAAAATATGAATCAAGTCATCTATAACATAACCACGCATGCTCGTAATGCATCAAATAACTGTTTTTAGTTCCTGTGGGAAAAAAAGATGTCTTGTGAAGCATACTGGGTCGTATACTGAGTCAAAACCTGACTGCTTTAAGAATATACCAAGTCAAAACCTGATTTTTTCTATAGATAGCCTAACGTCGAGGGACATTTAGTTTTGATCAAAGACGAATCAAGCACTGTGTACCTTGGGAATTTGGACCCCAGAATTTCTTTCTGCCCATATTTCCTCCAACCGAAGCCATCATCAGGTGGGATCTCAGTATTTCCCCCTGTAGGAGCAGGTACCGTCATGGTTCGTTTGTCTCCCTCATCCTTCCTGAATGTTAAATTTCCCAATAAATTATTGTAAGAAAAGAAAAGCTTATGATCCTCAAGAAAAATTTCTGAATTCCTCAGCAAAAGTAAGGTATCATTTCAACTTAACAAAAATCATGTCTAAACACGGTGTGTAAACTAGTTCGTACGCGTCCGCCTCTCTGCATTGGCATAGGGCCTATGTATATAAACCATTATTTGGCAATCATAATCATCTCGGGGTTAGATCTGTACTTAATCTCCATCAATTACATTATAAAATCATGTAATGTAACAAAGAAGCCAAAGTCAGGATTATGATTCTACGCCAGGAATGTAGTGCGTTAAAAATACATGTGATACTACATATAAAGAGAGTGAATTGTTGTCATACCTCCTTTTTAATCTCTGTGAGGAAGATGAGGCAGCGGCTTTGCTTGCATCACCTGTATCCATTGCCCGAACATCACAAACAGCTGCTGGTAATGGCATTTGCTTCGTACCAATAATTTCCTTAACCCTCTCATGAAGAGGATCACCACCTACTTCAAATGTTGGCGTACGATGATACATCTCCATCGCTGATGAAGTGCAAGGAATAGTAGTACTTCTCCTAATTAACCATTCCTTCGAACCTTCGCTCTGCTGATGAAACATGGAGCCTGAAGGATAAGAACTAAAGGGATATTCTTGACCTGCGTTTAGCCTGTCCCTAGCAGCCTCAAAAACCCTTATAATATCATTCAAAGAGTTGCCAAGTGCTTCAGGCTGCAGGTTCGCTAAGCTCGATTCAACTTCTTTAGCTAACTTGCATCCGTGAAGAATTAAAGAAATGATATCAGCAGCCGCAGCAGCCGCCATATCTATATATATGATTACGTGCTTTCTTTCTGTTGCAAGAGAACTTGGATGGGGTGATCAGTAGAGTTTGTTTTCTACTCTTGTGTAGTTAATTAAGCAGGAAGGAAGGAAGGTGTTCATAAGTATTTGTTGTGTCCTTAATATCACGGTAAAAGAAAAGAAATTTGGAAAACAAGACCAGGTCATGGTCTAATTGGCATGTATTCCTACTGATACTAAGACATTTTGATTACGACTGGACGAAGACCCTGACCCGTTGAACCATCCTAGTTCTTTCTTTTTGTATCTTGAAGAATTTTCCAAACATTTGGCCCTGACAAGAAAATTCTATTCTGCTTCTAGGCTGCGTTGACATCAATTAAGGACTAATTGGCGGGCAAGACCAACTCAGGAATCAGTTGATATCGACGTTTACTACAAACTGCGGTCATGTTGGGAGCCAGGCCCTTTTAAGACAAATCCAGTTTTTTCTTTTTTCTTTTTAATTAATTAACGAAGGCGGAAGGAACTCATATGTAAGCTCCGCTCCGCTGCAGCCTGATCGGGTCAATATTCCGTGGGCTCACTATTTGGTCCTCTATTTGCCTTTTCAGCTAACTCGAATAACCAACGAAATGAAACCAACAAAAACGCGCCGTTTCAGTATCATATTGAAATTTACTTGTAATGATGATTTGTCCTTATTAAGATGCAATTTTTTCTTGGTGAATTATGTTTTAAACAAAAAATTTTATTTCATTTTATAATACTATTGAAAATAAAAAATTGACTTTATTACAAATATAACTTAAGGTTAGTTCCGTCAAATTTCCTATAAGCCTATTGACGTGTAACACATCATAAATTGAACTTATCCATGTTAACATATGCATAGAATTTTCAATAATAAATTATTATGTTCTAATTAATAAATGAATTAAAAAAACCATCCATTCATTCATTTTAAAATATTGGAAATAATTCTATTATAAAATTTTTAATATATTCAATATTTTATTAATTAAAATTTATAACATGTGATCTAATATGAATATGCTCATTTTATGTTAGTCAGATTAATAACAAAAGTTAATGTAAACTAAATTTACGAAAAAAATTGAAACTTCTGATATTTGATTAATATTTTTTGTATTTTAATTAGTATTATAAAATTGAGTAAAATTTAGGGATTTAAAATGCAATCTACTTAATCTTTTATGTTTAAATCATTAAAAAAACATTTCTATCTTTAGAAAAGAGATTACTGCTATGTTTTGTTTATAAAGTATTTTTATTTTACATTAAATTAAATTTTGATATTGCATTTTATCTTTAAAAGTTGTTTTTCCAAATAATATTGTTGAGGTTTTTAAATGAATATTCTATATAATCTTTCTCTAATTAATATCGTGAACGCGTAGACCTTATTTGTAGATTAATTAAATATTATTTAAAATAATTAAAAATATTATCAAGTGTTTAAAACAATACTTATAAAAACCTATCATCATTCATTTATTAATTATAGTTTTTTTCTATAATATTAGAGTCGTGCCTTAGATGTTTAAGTGATTAACGGAATTTATTTAAAAAACATATACTTTTTTCGCTTAAGCAATAAATTTGTTGGTCCTTAAACCTATAATTAGAGAGAATAGGCTATACTGTAAAAAAAATTTATAAGAATCAAATGTAAATTTAGTGCTCTAAAAATAGAGGATCTTGAAAAATCAATAGACAATTGAAAATTTTCAAAAAATTAAAATATTAAATTTAATAAAAACGAAAATTATTTCTCTTAAAGTTTATTTACAACAAAAAAAATGTCCCATTATTAGAACCGTTTGAAACCATACATTAACTATCACAAACTCTGTGAATAAACATAAACATAAAAATAACAACCATATTAAACTACATTTCACTACCAAAAAATTGCCGTTAAAAATTCCAAATTTATCACTAATAGTTATTAGTGATGATTTATATTTTTCGCCAAAAACATCGTCAAATTCCTGTAATTGAAAACTATAGGCGATGTTTTTCTTTATTTGTTGCTAATAGTTTTTAACTACACTTTATTTTTGTAGCAAAAAAGTATTAGCGATGTTAATACTTTTGGCTACGCTTTTTTTTTTCATAGATACGTTTTGTAAAATGTAGTTCAATTTTTAGTATACATTTTAATGAAATGTTATACCATGTTAATTTTAATTATTTGTGACATTTTTAATCCATATTATTATATAATATTTAGATTTTTTTGTTAATTTATTAAACAAAAATATTATAAAATAATTGATAATTTAAAGCATTATATATATAATAAAATATCATTAAATTTGCTTTTGTATAAGATTTTAATTACAACTTCAAAAATACTTATATACAAAATAATAAATACATAAATTAGTTTACGAGATATAACACAAATCACTCAGTCTTGTTTTTACTTTCACTGCTTACATAATCCGGGCCAAGTATTTTTTTTTTAGATACTTTTCAGGCTTAGCCAACTTTTTTTTAGTATTTTCTAATTTAACCTTAAACGATTTGTTTTCCTCTTCAAAATGTTGGACATATATTGAACTCGATAAGGATGAAACAGTTGGCTTATCGTTAAACTCAAGACCTTTGATATATCTGGGTCATATATCAAGCACCTTGTTGCAAATGTCTTCTATATTTGCCTTGTTTCCCTCAGACATTGATGTTTACGGTAACTCTTGCATCTTTTTCTAAAACTAAAAAAAGAAAATCAATATCCAATGCAAATATTATTAGTTACTACTACAAAAATAAATAAACTTAAAATTTTAAAAATTTGTTATACTTAAATAGTTATTTTGTGCTTCTTCATACATCCACCCTTGACCTTCCTTATGAAGAGTGAATTTGTAAAGTATAATTTTATCACACTCTTGTCCATGTAATTCTTTCTCACTTTATTTTATGAAAAAAATGCAATGCATAATAAATAATATATTGTTTATTGGTATAATTATAATTTGTAAATAAAGATCTTACATATTCATTTTGCACAACAATAAATGATTTAGAGCCTTAGTTGTGAGGAATTTTCACTTTTTTTCCTCTCTTCAATTTAGCCTTTTTCACATTTATCCTAAATAAAGAAAAAAGATAGTCATTAAACTATTTAACAAGATTAATGGAAGCAATTGTGAAGGGAAAGAAAACATTTATAATATTGATGCAACCAATAATGACAATCTCTGATCCTTTGTTTCAACAACGAAGTGACATAATTTGAAACACCAGGATTGCCGATATCGACAATATTCAATTTCATTATGTGAGCAATAAGTAAAAATATAATTAATCTTAAAATAAGTGAAACAATATTGCATATAGTTAAATAAATTAAAAATTTACCGAAATTTTATCCAAAACATTCTCGAGCAGCTTGTCTTCCTTCAACTCCTTAAAATGTTGTAGGCAAGGTAATTCTATTATAACAATTATCACTAACTCACTAGACAATTTTACTAATTGAATCTTGTTTAGAGGACGACCTTTCAAAGTATCAATATGTACTAATAACTTGTTGTTTATTACAACATTCATTTGTTACAACTCACAATTTCTAGTTATACCTCTACCTATTTTTTTGATGTTGATATTGGAACTTAACAACAAATGAATAATGATTAGAAAATACGCATTAAATATGTAAATGTATATTTTAGTGTAAGACTATTTGTAGGTGTTAAAGATTAACAAAACATGCAGATCGCTCTATACTAGTTGAGGCAGAATGGGGTTGGTGCTAACTTGCTTTATTGGTAGATAAGGTCGATTGTTGTTGTTGGTTAGGAACTAATTGATTTGATTGTTGTTGAGTAGGAACATTAAATTATCAAATCACATATTTTAAAAGAGAAAAATAAAAAGTATAAATATATGTAATATTAATTAATTTTCTATTTAAAGTTTTATAAATTTTTTAAATGAGATTGTTGTTGGCTAAATTTATATTTACACTTAGGATCATTATCAATAATATTTAATTTGATTTTTATGAATATGATATTAATTTTTATTATTTATTTCCATTTTTTACTATAATGTAATTATTTTTAATTATATTGCAATTAATATAATTATATATGGTAATTAATAAAATGATATATGAACATATACATAATAATTGTAATTAATATAATGATTTGTGCATGTATAGAATAGCCTGTTAAGAGAAAAAACCTATCCTACAATAAGCACTGTCAACAAGCATGGTCAAAACAACAACGTAACCTATAACTACTAACAAAGCAAAAAATGACAACGTTGTTGTAACCAGTAGATAAGGTAATCTATCTACAATGGCATTTTATAAATAAGGTAAATAAATCCTCCCCAACTAAAAGAGTCTCCAGATGCTTCCCAAATAGAGCCGAACTATCAAAGGTGATCTTTTTCTCTAAGCTGGTCAAGTTGCCAGGTATATGTTCTTCTGTTTTATTCGTCACCTTTTCTTCTTCTTTTTACCTTTGATCGTTGTTCTTGCATATGTTTTTTTGCGTTATTTCTACATCTTATTGATTACCTATGCTTGGCCATACTGTTTCCATACTTCATTATGTTTTGAAGACTGGATTCAAGAAATTTGTAGCTTGTTCCAAATGTAAAAAATCGCTTTGATTATTATTGATGTAATTTTGTCAAATCTCCATTCTTTCTCTTTTGGACTAGGTGAAACTTCAATTCATTTTGATATAAAAGTATTGGTGGAATTGCAGTAAAATTTGAAGTCTCTTCTAACTTGCACTTCTATTTTTTAAAAAAATTATGTGAACCTTTATTTATAAGGATTTAAAGAGATTTTTTAATATCATTTAAATGTCAAGTGTTATCTTGTAATTGATTATAAGATTCTTTTCTTTTTATTTAAATGCCCCTTTCATTTATGAAATCAATTGTAAATTATACTAGGTGAAGCCTCTAACTAGATGAGGCAATGAAACTTTTTTTAATTGAAATTTACTATTCTACAATTTATCCATTCACTTCGAGATTATTTTAAGACACATTTACATATAATAGAAAATGAATTAGTTACCTCAATAATACTTTTGTTCTTAAAGATGTCAAGTTACTTATTAATATATGCCATTTACTCTGGGTTTTATTTATCTTTGACGGTGACTGACAAACATAAAATATGCTTATGTAGGGAATTTTGGGATCGATAAAAAAATAAAGTTTCAATGATTTTGCTTCTTCTATGAATATTTTGTTAATTGCATATAACTTCATATAATTTTTCGTTTCCTTATTAAATTGTATATTCTACTTCTATATTGATTATATTTATGACTTCTTTTTCTTTCTATTGATTTTTCAGAATAAAAATGTTAACATAAATTTATCACAAAATGTCAACGTTGTGATTAGTTTTCGATGGCAGAAATGAGCTACAATGGGAAGAGTGTGGAAAACTTCTCCCTAATGAAGAACAAATTGGTGCACAACAAATCTCCTCATCAAAGACTAATCACCTTTTGCTTTCAATGGTCGATCTTCTTCTTCGAGAGTTTTAGTATTATCTAAATTAGCTCTCTTTATTATATGTATCTTATTTTTTGTTAGGAAGCTATTACATAAACTTCTGATTGTATATAATATGTGTTTTATAAAGCTTACTCGAATCTTCAAGAGAATATAGATGAAAATGGAGGCAGTGGTGATATCTCGATGGTCGGTACAGGATTAAGGAAATCGATCATTTTGGAACGGTCGTCAATTGCAAAAACTATGTCTGTTCATTATGACAATGATGAAGTCATTCAATTGGGTATAATTGTGTTCGAATTTAGATTCCTTATGTCATTTGATTTAGCTTTGATTGCTCTATACAGTTTCTTAGGTGAAACAGATGGTACATGCGGTTTATCTAATTCAGTAATCCATACTACATCTGGGAAATCATTTATTGTATCTTTTGCTAGTTTATTTAAAGCTAAGCAGTTGTTAGAAGAAGGTGTCAATAAACCAACTCCTGGTGGAAGATCTTTCACTGTTTCAATTGATGTCTTTGAATGTGCAAAGAGCCTTGAATCTAGATATAGGGAACTTCTTTGCCTTATTTACTGAGTTTCTTGTCACTTGGAATATAGAAAAATAATTATTTCTTTTTCTTTTCAAAGGAATATGTATAAAACTTTACTTATTGTTTTGTCTGTGAGAATTGTTAAACTTCTAATTAAAATCTTGTATTACTTACTATATAGTAACATATCACTATATTATATTACTTACCATATATCAATATTTATGTCTTTTTTTCGTAAAAATCATCTACCATTATATTACAAACTTCATGTTAAAACTATTTGAAAATTTTGTGACATCATATAAAATGGTCAAATCACATAATTTAAAAGAGAAAAATAAAAAGTATAAATCAATGTAATATTAATTAATTTTGAGTTTATAGTTTCACAAAATTATGATTTGATATTTTTATTAACTAAATTTATTTTTATACTTACGATCATTGTCAATAATATTAAATTTGATTTTTCTCAATATGATGTTCAGCCACAAAATCATTAAGTCAAAGTTAATGAATTTATAATTATAAATGAAAGAGTTATTTTGTTTTTTTTGTGATAATTTATAAAGTCGTCACCAAAGGATAACCCTTTGGTGATGAAAACACTAAATCGTCGCAAAAGAATGAGTCTTTCGTGACGAGTCCCCCAAAGTGTGGCAAAAGGCTTGTAATTAGTGACGCTTTTGTAAAATGTCACAAAATGTTAAGGTTTTGGCGAGGCTTTTAAAAATTATGATTAAAAGTTGACTTTTAGAAGAAAAAAAAGTGTAGCAAATATTTATCTTTCTTGTGGTGTTCATATAGAATTAGTACAAGTAAGAATAAAATCTTTAATAAAAGAAGGATTCAACACATCAATTTTAATAGTAATTGACTAAAAGTATGATTTTCATTTTAATATTTTTTAAAAATATAAATAAGTTTAAAATATTGTCATAAGTACTAATTTAAACCTTAAAATTAATAAGTTTAAAATATTGTCATAAGTACTAATTTAAACCTTAAAATTATTCATTCACCTTCTAAATCTGAACAAAATAATCAATCTTTTAAATAATAGTAATTAGATAGTCAACCCATTCCACATGGCTCTTTAGCTACGCACCATGAATCCCACGAAGTGGGGTGACGTGGCTTATTTGAATAAAAAATGATTTAAAATAAAATTTAAAAGAATTTTGAATTATTTAATTAATTTATTACACAATTCAATTTACAAAATTGACTTAAGGAAAAGGAAAATAAAAAAACCCCTAGTCTCATTTTTTTTGCGCCGCTCCTTTGTCCTTATTCCCTTCTTCAAGAATAACTTCCTTAGTGTAACAATTCATCACAACCCTATGAATAGTAAGCCAGTCCATACCTAAAATAAGGTCTATCTCTTTTAACTATAGTACTATCAAATCAATTTCAACTCAGCCTGGTCAACCTGAATAATATGCTTTTTACATACTTCTCCAATCACTGTAGTACTACCTACTAGAGTTCTCACCTCTAAGCCAAATTTCAACATCTCTCTCTCACAATACAATTTATATGCCAGATGTGGGGTAATAAATGAATGTGTAGATCTGGGATCTGATAATAAAAATGCCTCAAAATTAAATACATGTAACATACTTGCAATAACATCTGGGAAATTTTGTGTCTCTTGTCTCATAATAGTAAAGATCCTGGCTTGAGACTATGGTTGGTTACTCCGTACCTCAGTCCTAACACTAGGACCTGCTGAATTAGCTTTACCCTACCTCTGCCTATCTGTCCTACTCCACTGGCTCTGTTCTATTGGATAGTCATCTCTATCACTAATCCTCTTCTCACTCTATACTGTGCTCCTAAAGTTGTTAGACAATCTCTAATCTGATGCCTAACCTTTACTACCATGTCTTTTTCTACAATATTCACAACTAGGAATTTGTTGTGATTGTCCACCATAAGTCTATCCTCTAAATGCCTAACCTTTACTACCATCAGAATGAACAGAACCGCTTTTAGGTTTAAATCCTGATTGCCTCGATCTTGACTATGATCGCGATGATTTATTCTGGCGTTTACTATACTTTCTGCTAAAGTCAGCTTGAAACTCACCATACCTCTTAATCCCAAACTCTTGTCTATACTTTCCTTGTTCATCCTTCAGTAACTACTCAATCTGAATCAAAGCAGCTTACAGCTCAGTAAAACTATTCATATTTGTAATATCCAACCTTGTCCTGAACTCCATATTCAGTCCATCCTCAAACCGCCTACATTTATCTTCATCAGTTGGGATCAGAGCAGTAGCATACCCAAATAGTTCATTGAACTGTATCTCATACACAACTACCGTGAGATTTTCCTATTTCAAATCGAGGAATTCTTTCATCTTCTTGTCTAAATAGATCTTTGGTATGAAATTATATTTAAAGACCTTCAGGAAATCTCCCATGTCAGTCTACAAGGTTGAGCGAAACTATCTGAAACTATCTTCCAAAAATGATAGGTTGGACCTTGAAGTAAAGAGATTGCATAGTCAAACCTTTTATCAGGCTCATTGTCCATTTGATTAAATACTCTCTCTATTCTCTCCAGCCAACCTTCTATCTCGGCAAGGTCTGTACTTCCATAAAAGTCTACAACCCCCTGCTTCCTAAGTTTATTATACCTCCTTTCTCTCCCCTCAGGAACTCTCTGAGACATTTGTTCATACTAGGGTATGGCTCCTATTGACTCAAGATTAGCTGATTTCGCAACACGATCTCCTATAATAGATGACTTGTAACAAACAATAATGATGATCACTATATGGGTCTCTTTCTATATGCCATGTTGAAATGCTCATATATGTCCCTAAGGATGCCAAAACATGCTCTGATACCAAAACTATAATATACGACTCCTACAGAGCATAAGCCTGAGCATACCAGAGGATATTCAAGAATATACTCTATGAATATGGTACATTGGGATAATCAAACTAACTTATTAAAGGCCTCAAACATATCATAAGCATTCTAAATGTTCATTTCTTCCTATTTCATTCAACATAAAAGTCACATATGTCATTACAATTCAGAATCCACATATACATTATGCAACATTTTTTTGAGTTCAATCTCAGTACCAATTATATAACATAAAATGGGATGTTAATACACAAGACTCTAACTAGACTCCTCAAATTCAGCTGATCAGACCTTTGAGGCACTTTTGTCCCTAAAATGTGAGTGCTAGACTTTTACTATATCACCTTATTAGTTATAACTACTTTGAACCTGAAAAACAACGTTGTAATTTTGATGAGTTTGCGAACTCAGTGAGTGAACCATCATCATCGATATATTCACTAAACTCAGATCACAAAAACAAGTATATCAAAGTTTATCATACTTCCTCAAGCATATCATGTAAGCTAGAATTGCATATCAAAATACATCCTCCATTAACTTCAACTGTAATTCACTATTTTAAAACAATTCAATAATTCATTTCAATTCAATCATTTGATACATGTAGGGATGTATATGCTGAAGTAAATCACTTGTTATTAGAGAATGCAAGTACAATATACAAAATGCACAATAAGGGGGATTGAATTGTGTATTCTTTTCGTGAATACGAACCCCTTTGATATTTCTTTGAAAATGAACTTTTTCAAACTCTTAAATGAATATAACAAATGTTTATACGAAAATATCTACGTAGTTAAATCGCAAATAACTTCTATATACTTGTTTAAAAACAATAGTAATTAAAGTAGAGAGTTAGAAGATGGACATGACGATTTTATCCTGGTTCATCCCAAACCTTGGGCTACATCTAGTCCTCAGTGTTCGTCTGAGATTTCATTAAACTTTTCCAAAGTTACAAGTATTCTTTCCCTCTCAGAGCCTCTTCAGGTCTCTTGTTGGACCTCGAAACTTTTTCTTGGAATTTAGAATGTACTAGATGAAATTGATGAATTGTGATGATTGATTTGAAATATTGTAGTGCCTATTGTGTATGATTTGTGTAGTTATGGATATGAGTATTAAGTGTTTACCGGAAAAAAGCTAAGCCCAAAAAGGGGCATTTAAGTGTTACATTCAGAGCATGGAATAAACCATCTGAACAATGGAAAGAA
>JANZXV010000210.1:17462989-17474027 GCA_027576455.1 Erythroxylum roigii | reverse complement strand
TAATAATAAATATTTTCATTACAAAAGTAACTGGAAGAAAATTAAGTTATATGTAAATACACTTGCTTTCCAGGGCATTATATTTACATAACTCCAACACGGTCCTCCATGTCTGTTGCAGAATTGTGCTCTGAAATGGACATTGCCTCGGATGATGCCTAATACTGCTACCAATGAGTCCATATTTCTTTAGATATGTAAGGAGGTCGTACATCATTCTTATGTATCGAACCAAGAAAGTCTCTATAACGTGCACGAGCTCACCTCTCTCATACATTATAAAATACATCATCAAATTTTGAATCCTAAAAAAAATTTATGAAAAAAAGAAAACATATTATAAGTGCTTATAACCTACAATATTTATCTAATCAATATATAAAATTAGATAAAAATAAAAAAAATACTAAAGAATTTTTTTTACCTCAAACTCCTGATAATAAAAATCCTTTATCGCCTGAGAGATATTCTTCCATATATAACCCTTAAGATCTATCTTCTCCTTGAACATGGATAAGATATTTCTGAAGCACGTTGCAGACGGAACAAACCTAATATATAAGCTATTTTAGATCATTTTCAAATTAAAACCTATAACTTCAGTATAAACCTATGGTGTTATCATGCATTACAAAATTTTTAGAATTTCACACACAAATTGTTGACAATTGTAATGTAAGTTCTTCCATCAACTCCTTTAGCTCCAGGTTGGAGGCCGCCTCCTTCATCTGCAACATTTACCCTTGATATCTCTGTCTGTATAGGGGTGGTGGATGGTGTAGCAGGGCTATTGGATGGTGCAACAACAAGTACAAAAGGTGACTATACAGGGACTGTAGGTCGAGAAGGTAATGCCTCATGTGGATGTGCAGTAGTTGGACTTACAACACCTGATTTTGTAAGTTCTACAGAATGTGATATTTCCCTGGACCTGCACCGGCTCGTCCAAATGGTGGTAACCTGACCCTTGGCCTCATCATTTCCTATTTTCTCTTTTTTGGCATAATTTTAATCTAAAATTCACATTTTATTGAATATTCCAGTAATATAACAATATAAATTAAATATATAACAATATATTGTTAATGCGATAATAGATTTATTCATATAATATTATATTACAAACACAAATTAATCGTTATCATCACGTAATTGTAAATTAAAATCATCATCATCATCTTTTTCTATTGAATTAGAATCAAACTCAGGCTCCTCTTCCGATCTCTTGCCCTCCTCAACCCCTCCAAATGAAATTTCAACATATTCATTATTTAGATCGTTTAAAGGTTCATTCTCATCATATGTTACACATGCATTTATTTCATAAACATCTTCCTGAAACGTTTCACTTTCAATTCTCATATTTTCTCCTTTTCCATGTGATTCAAAAACACTTATTGGTTTTACTTTGTAAATGGCCAACCAATCTAACTTATCTCATTGTAAGCTGGGAAAAGGGACATAATACACCTGGATTGCTTGCATCACCAACACAAAAGGTTCAAATTGTCTAAATCTTCTTCGCTTGTTGATTTCAACTAGATTGTATCGACTGTGCACTTTTGTTCCAACATTAGTTGTTAGATCAAACCATTCACACTCCATTTTATAGGTAATGTAGGGTACTCAATTTCAAGTATCTCAATAATTTTACCATAGTAATCCATCAATTCTCCCTATATGCAAACCCTACTATTTACTATTGTCAAGCTATAATCATCATATTTTGTATGAAATTTGTATCCATTAACAAAATACACTGGATACGATTTAACAGTTCATAAAGGTCTTTTCACAAGATCACATATGAACTTGTTCTTTATTGGATTTTCTGAGGCCTACATAAAAAAAGTTATCGTATTAAATAATATAATGTCATTTAAACACTTTGATATGATAATTCAACCATTTCAATTATTGCAAGTGAAAACTTACATATTTCTCGAACCATCGAGGAAAGTGTCTTTCAACTTCTTTATTGGTATCATCCTTTGTTTTTTTAAGGCATTAGCTCGCGTAATCATTCCTCTTATAATCTAAAAGCATTATTATGTATTTTAGTTGTGAACAATACTAATTTTGAAAACTCAGATAATCAATTTCAAACTTAACTTAAAACTACTACACGAAAGGTTGAACCTCTTGACAATTCAATAAAATGTAACCATGGGCAGCCTCTATTTCTTCTTTTGTTAACATTCTTCTTATTGACTATCCATATGTTCATCCAGGATATGTGAAAATGGATAAGTTACCATCAACATCACCCTTTTCTACCCCGTTGTCATTACGAGGAACTTTTCTTCCTCTTATGTACACATGCGGCTCAAAATAATGTGAACAAAATGTACTTGCTTCCTTCACTAAATAAGCATTACATATCGAACCTTCAACTCTCGCCTTGTTCTTAACATTCTTCTTTAAGTGATGCAAATACCTACATTACGAATAGGATTATTACAATTCGTTGATTAAAACATGCTATAATTTTTATTTAAATATTAACCATAATTACCTCTCAATCGAATACATCCATCAATATTAAATTAGACCAGCAAGTTTAGCCTCATGTGTTAAATGTACAGTAAATGCTCCATACAGTTAAAGAAGCTTTGAGGAAAATCCCTTCTAATTTACGTAAGATAACTGAAATTTTCCTTTCTAGTTTTTCCATTTCAGCCGACTTATTGTTATATGATATTAAGCTTTTGAAAAACAAACTTAATTATGTTATAGCTTCCCAAATCTTATTTGGTAGCAACTCCAAAGTCAGGGATCATGACAACCTCATGGAATAACGAGCCAAAGTCAATTGGCTAAAAGTTGGTGAAAGGTGTTCTAAATTGTTGTTTAACTCCATTTTAGCCAGGAGAAATACAAATAGAATATGTTCCCTCAAGTTACAAAATGGAGAGGAAATTTCTCAGCAAAAAGACCTTCTAAAGGAAGCAGAGAGATCCTTTAAGAGTTTTTATGGTTCTGCTCATGCTCAAGCAACTACTACCCCTCTTTACTCCTTCATACAAAATAAGATCTCTCAAGAGCAAGCTACAACACTCATTAAATCAGTGGGGGGAGAAAGAAATAGAAGAGGTAGTGTTTCAAATGCGTCCTAATAAATCTCCTAGACCCGATGGATTTAATGGATACTTCTTTCAAAAGACATGGCAGGAAACTGGCCCTATGGTAAAGAAAGCAATTCTGGAATTCTTCTCTAGGGGAGAACTACTAAAGGAGATCAATAAAACTCATATTTGTTTGATTCCTAAATCCTTTTGCTCTTCTTCTTTAGCTGACTATATGCTTATTGCACGCACCAACATCCTTTACAAGGTAATTTCTAAAATCTTAGCAAACAGGCTGAAGTCAGCCTTAGATTCACTGATCTCTAATAATCAAAGTGCCTTTTTACATGGTAGAAGGATTAGGGATAATATCTCTATTGTCCAAGAACCAATGAAAGGGTATTAAAGGAAGAATAGCCCTCCTAATTGTATCATAAAAGTGGATTTCAAGAAAGCTTTTGATCATGTGGAATGGGATTTTATTCTTCAGACCCTAAGGCATCTAGGATTCCCAAATGACTTTATCAGATGGGTTGAGGCTTGTATTACCACTCCATCTTACTCCATTCTGGTTAATGGTATGTCAACAGATATCTTTAAGAGTGCAAGAGGCCTAAGACAAGGAGATCCTATCTCCCCTTATCTTTGTATCATATGCATGGAGGTCCTAAGTCAATTGATTCTTCAGAAGGTGGGTAATAGTAAGGATTACGAATTTCACAGTAAATGTAAGAGGGTTAAGCCTTATTAACTTATGCTTTACTGATGGCCTATTGCTATTTTCCATGGCCTATGGTAAATATATTAAATTGCTCATCTCGGCTCTGTTTTGGTTCAAAGACCTTTTAGGGTTAGAGGTTAACCTTACAAAAATCCATTTCATTCTAACCGCCAGTGTTACTATGATGGAAAATATAATCTCCATAATCACAGGGATGAGTAGGAAGCCTGCTCCCTTAACTTATCTGGGACTACTGATTACCACAAAAAGAATACAATTCACTGATTGCTTTCCCTTCATAGAAAAAATACAAAGAAGGTAAAGCAAGTGGTCTAATAAGGTTCTCTCTTTTGGCGGAAGATTGCAACTTATTAAATCTATTTTGAATTCTCTCTATGTTTACTAGTCCTCTAACATATCAATAGGTAAAGGAGTCATCAAAACCATCGAGAAGCTATTTAGAAGATTTCTGTGGGGAAACTTAAACTCGGACAGACACTTTGCTAAGGTTAAATGGTCAGAAGTTTGCAAAAGGAAAAAAGAGGGGGATTAGGATTGATCTCTATTGCCAATTTTAATAAATCAACATTGATAAAAAATCTATGGAGCATCCTATTGAACAAGAAATCTCTATGGATTTGACGGTTCCATAGCTACATCCTTAAAGGATCTAGCCTTTAGTATATTCTTCTAAAACCTTGCTTTTCTTAGCCATTGATTTAACTAAAGTTAAGACCCATCTTAGAACCTTTGGTGTGTTGTAAGGTTGGAAATGGCGAAAAGGCTTATTTATGGTTTGATAATTGGACTGATGGAACATTCCTTCGGAGTTGCAGTACCTCACTCCTAATTATCACCCTAACTTAGGTAGAGAGGACATATTCCAATGCTTCAATCCACCTCCAAACACCTTCAACATTGCGAAATTCAAAAAGTGGCAGAATCAGAATAGTTTAAGGCAAATATGGTTTCCTATCATTTGGCACAAATCACTCATACCTAGTTACTCCATTCTTCTTTAGCTTACTGTGCTAAATAAGCTAAGCACAATGGATAGAATGCACTATATTACTTCCAATTCTATTTGTGTCCTCTATGAGTTAGAGGAAGAATCAAGGAATCACTTTTTTTTCCTCCGCCCCTTTTCCCAGTTTATATGGGAGAAAATTCAGGAGTTGTGTCTTATTTCTAATACAGGTACAACCTTCGTGGAAGCTCTTGTTTGGCTTATGAAAATGAACCATACTTGTAACTACAACAAACAGATTTATGTCATCTCCGTCACCTCCTCCATCAAGGAGATTTGGCGAGAGAGAAACATCAGACGTTTTCAGAATATTGCACGTTCCAGAAATGAGGTTCTCTACTCTTTAATTGGTGGAATGAAAAAGAAAATCCTATATACTATTAAGTCATAAAGAGTTTGCCCTAATCTATTCTTATCGTAGAGAATCAATTAACATACAGAAGGGGTTAACTATCTCTTAAAAGAGAAGAGCAAGTAAATACCTGGAAAAGACAAGCTCTTTCCCTTTTCATATGTAGCGCACGTCTGCAGGCCCTGAATATCCCAACCCACGTAAGAATAGCTTCAAATCCAAGAGTAAAGAGGACATTCAAGAAGTTACTCTGGAAATCATCCATTGGCTGAAGTCTTTCAGAACTTAATGATCGCCAGTCACCCAATCCCTAATTTGGTAAGGTTGGGTGAATGGGGGAAGACGTGATCTGCGCTTATCCCATTTTTGTCAAACATCTCGTATGTTGTTTGTGTTAAACGTTGTCGTTGCTCTATTTGAAGAGATTGATGTATGCTTAAATGTTGTCATTGCCTTGTATTTGCTTGTTTGTTCATATGTACATGTGTGGACATCCTATTATTAATACAATTCTTTGCATTAAAAAAACATTTCTCCTGTTTAGTTCTCTTACACTACTAAAATATATCTTTGTACGAGAAGCCTTCAATTGCCTTTTCAAAACTTGGATAATGCATTTACGGATTTGCTTAGCCAAGAGCAAGACTATTATTGCTAATTTTCTTCATACACCTTCATAAAATATAAAGGAACATATGTTTGTACAGTCTAGCAATATAGTTTTAATATATCTTTATGAACAATATTTTTGTTAAGAAAATGACTATCTTCATCTGAGAAGTTAGACATAAAACCGCCGGAAAACAAATAAAAGGAGCAAAAATAATCGGCATCTTCCAAGAAGAAGAACTCAAGCTCACCTGTTCAAAAGAAAAAGTTGTGAAAATTTAAGGTCATTAGATCAAACTTCTTCATCACATTAGTTTGAACGTCAAGTATAAAGAAAGAAGAAAACAAGAGATGAAATGATTTAGTGAATTTGGACAAATTGAGGAACCATTGTGTCTCGATAATTGCACAAGTTCTTTAAATACATTTAAGTATCAATGCTCGTAATGAGAAACTGGAGTGTTAGGTGAAAAATTGTGCTCGAGAAAGAAATTACAAGTTAATGTATAAGATGCTCAACAGTACCATGTGTCTCTAAACTCAATATGGATGATTGAAACCTTTTCTTTGCTAATAGTACATAGTCCATCGAGTTGAATAAGAGCAGTTGAAAGAGTTGCTTCCTTAGGATCAAAAATTAGAATGATGCCATCGTTCTTCAATCTAGACCCATCTGCTATATCATTCAAAATCTCATCTATAAATTTTGGTAAAACGTAAGATTTCTTCGACAACAAATGACTTGCTAGTAACAAGACTATCAATCTCAACTATATAGTTCTTATACATTAGCGCTTTATGTGTAAGGTTACTTTGTTTGAGCAAACTATATCTTTCCTTCAAGTAAGCATATACCTCTAGAATGTTTTCTATCAGTCCCTCTAATACTAAAAGGACTCCATGATTTTTATTTTATTCTGACTTAGCTTGGACTGCATCATAAATTTGTCTTGTGATACCAATATGGTTAGCTTTGATACAGTTATTTTCTCAGTAAGAACCACCAAATTCGAATGAGACTAGAGTGCGTATTCTAGAATAACAATTGATGCCTTGCACCAATAATTGGATAAAGTAATGATGATTCTCAACTAACATAACATCAACACATATATTGCTAATCAGTTACGAATTCACCTTGCACATCGTATCAAACCCAACGTTGATTTTAACAAACTGATTCTTCAAATCACTATTGAGAGTAACAGGAATACCAACCACCTTTGTCGAGCATTTTTTTCAAAAAAAATGTTTTTGCAAGTTGAGTAACAATTAGGTCAACAGCCATTGTTGAACCACCAAGTTTCATTATTACAATGATTCTTTTTGTCAATGAAAGATGTTAAAAATAGAATCTCTATTTTGATAATCTATAGCATAGAGGAATGCCCACTTGTCTAACAGTTGCATCATCCCCTTGATTACATTGGTAGGTCACTTCCACAGGTTCAAAAGTAAGCACTTGTAACAAGCATATCCATAAGACTTTTAGGTTATGTTTGGTTAAATGTAAGGTTTTTAATGGAATGGAATAGTTTATAATATAATGGAATGTAAATGGATGTAATATTAGAAAATTGTTGTTTGGGAGGGATGGAAAGATTCATAATGTAATATAATAAAAAGTTGTTTATCATTTTATATTTCATCCTAAATCCCTCAAACCGAAGGTTTCTCATTTTTACTGTTTAGGATAGAATGGGATGTAATATGAAACCCTCCTCTTCTATCCCATCCCATTCCATTTTATTATAAATCTTTCTCCCAAACGACGGCATAGTATTACATTCTATTCTATTCCATTAATAAATCCCCAACCAAACATAGCCTTAGGTAAGCTCAAGTGATGAGTCAAGTCATTTGTATGATTTTCAAAACATCTATTATGATTGTTTGAAATATTGAAACTAGAGAAGGAGCTCCCATCATTATTTTTATTATTTCAATCGCCCTCGATGAATTATCATCCCATGAGTTTGTGAAGAAGTCATAAATGTAATGTTTCTTGTTATCGTTAACATTAAAATTAATGTACGAAAGCCTTCATCTCCCTTTTTATAAAGATTATTTTGTAATGCATAACACAACCCTTAGTTATGCACCCAAGATCAAACGTGAAAGCAAATAAATTAACAAAATGCAAAAAATATCTATTTTGCTTTCCATAACTTTGAACGATCTTGACAACCTTTACAAAAGTTGATCAACTGGATGTCGTTAATGTCTTTCTGTGCCTTTTTTAATGCATGAACCTCTTAATGGGTTAGAGAATCGAAACGTTCATGACTTACTTAAGCAAACAATAAGAGACCTTAGCAACTATATATAGTAACTGTACTGGGTCTCCCCATCACAGGCCCAATGCATGTTCGAAAAATTACAAACATTCTCCCCCTTAGACAATAAATTAATTACAGTAGTTGTAACAACAATAAAACCAGTAAAAGTATTTAAGCTAAATCAATGTATAGGTCGATCAAGTTTAAAAAATCATTTGACCTGTAAGGCTTTCGATGCCAGAAAATATCAAATGTATGTGTCATATGCGACACAGATCTAATACAATCACACACATCTAATACCTCACTAACATAAATGAGAAAATAGAGTGTGACAAACTAGGATGATACCTGTATGATTTGAAATTTATCATCTTTCTGTTTGTTGGTCTCAATTTCTCTAAAATTTATGCTAAACTGCACTAAAGAAATTTGTTTTCTCTCACGGAATGCTAAACTGCATTTGAGAAAATCTTTATGAGATTAAATGCTTATATCACCCTATGTTATGTCAAAATGATGGATTTATATATATCTGTATGTGCCCTAATGACATAGGCTCAAGGTCAATTTGAATATATATACCCAATGACCTTTTACAGTGCTTAAGATTGACATAGATCTTAAGACTTTCACATGTGTTATGATAATGTATAATAACATGTATGACTGAGAGCAAAATGATGATCATCTCTATTGAGAAAACATACTATCATAATAAATGAAAACATATAAATGTATAAGTAGACTATACACAATCTCTCAAAAATAAGTGGGCGAAGTCCTTTAGTTAAAGGATCAACAAGCATATCCTCAGTCATCAGATTCTCCACCTCAGTGTTACCTTTATGTATTAATTCCTTGATGGTTAAATACTTGACCTCCAAATGCTTAAACCCTGTGTTGTTCTTATTGCTATTACTAAACAATACCGTAAAAAGATTATCACAATATAATTAGATGGGCTTAGCCATTGAATCAACCACAGAGAGCTTAGAAATCAAGATTCTAAGGTAAACTGCCTGTGTAGTAGTTTCATAGCATGTCATAAACTTTGCAAGCATAGTAGAGGAAGTCACCAATTTCTATCTTACACTCTTCTACAATACTACAGCATCTGCTAACATAAAGACGTACCCTGATGTGGGCTTTCTATCATCCGGACACATAGCAAAATCTGAATTTGTATAGCCTAAGAGGTTTAGACTATTGAACTTTCTAAATTCAACATATAATTTTTAGTTCCCTTTAAATACCTCAACACTCGTTTAACTGCATTTCAGTGGTCTATTCCTAGGTTAGCTAGATACCTACCCAGTAATCCAACAGTAAATGCATTGTCTAATCTAGTGCACATCTGGGCATATATCAAGATACCAACTGCCCTAGAATAAGTCACATTCTTCATTTTGTCTCTCTCCATATCATTATTTGAACATTGTGCCAAAGATAATTTCTCATCATGAGAAATAGGTGCTACAGTAGGTTTACAATCAGCCATAATAAACCTTTGCAGCACTCACTCCCTAACAAGTGTTGAGACCTATCCCGGTGAATGTATAAACCTAAGAAAAAAGATGCTTCTCTAAGGTCCTTCATGTCAAAATGCTTGGTCAAAAGCTGCTTAATCTCATGCGACAAGGTCAAGTCATTTGATGTAAGCAAGATATAATTCACATATAATAGTAGAAAGATAATTTTTTTCTCCCTTATCTTGAAATACAAACATCTTTCAACTTTATTTTCTACAAAGACAAAAGAGGTAACATCTTCATTAAACTTAAGGTACCACTATCTGGAAATTAGTTTCAAACCATATATTGATTTTCTCAATTTACAAACCTTATCAACATGTTCTTGATCCTAAATACTTTAGATTGTTCCATGTAGACTTCTTCACAAAGGTCTCCACTTAGGAAATCGGTTTTGACATCCATCCGATGTAGCTCCATATCATAATAAGCTACTATTTTCATAATCACTCTAAATGCATCCTTAGAAGATACAAGAAAGAAGGTTGCATTAAATTCAATCTCCTCTTTGAGTGAACCCTCTAGCAACCAACCAACCAAGCCTTAAACCGCTCAACTTTATCCTGAGAGTCCTTTTTGGTCTTGTAAATCCATTACAACTAATAGGTTTGCAATTCTTAAGTAAATCAACAAGCTCTCATACCTTATTTTGCTTTATAGATTGCATCTCATCCTTCATTGCATCCCACCATAAATTTGCATGGGGTCTAGAAATAGCTTATAAAAAATAACAGGATCAACAACATGTTTAATATCACAGTCTTGTTCACCTTAATAGACTATATAGTCAGATGAGATAGCAAGTTTTCTCACTGTGGTAGATCTTCTTAACTGAACTAGTTCTCGTACCTCAGGAACCTCAGTTTGTACAAGTATGGGTTCTAGTTCCTATACAGACGTGGTATTGAGACCTTGATCCACTAATTCTGACTCTATAAGTGATGGATATGAAATAACTGTAGTATCCACCCTGCTATCATCTAAAGGGTGAGAAGGACCATCCTCATCATAGACATCATATTCCAAAAACTTAGCAATTTGAGATTTTACTATTCTAGACCCTCCTTCTCTATAGTAAAATTTGTATCCTTTAGAGTGGTCAAGATAACCAACAAAATAGCAACGAGTAGAATGAGAATGCAACTTATTTTCATAAAGATTATATAAACATACCTCAACGGGGCAACCCCACACATGGATATGGGCAAGGCTAGGCTTCCACCCTTTCTAAAGTTCAAACTGCATCTTTGAAACTAGTTTGCTTAGGACTCTGTTAAGTATGTATAAGACAATCTTTATGGCTTCATCCTAAAGGAAATCAGGTAAATTAGTTCTACTCTACATTGATCTCATCATGTCCTTTAGGGTGCACTTACTGTAGCACCCCACTCCCGCAAGACCCGAACCCGATATCGACGGTGATATCCGAGCCCGTGACCCGCGAGGGTGGCAT
>JANZXV010000210.1:17447609-17462889 GCA_027576455.1 Erythroxylum roigii | reverse complement strand
TCCTATAGGTTCAGTTAAACCAAACCCTTTTAGCTCATATGTACCATATTTTCCGATTCTAACCCTTATTAGGAGGGCGGGATGTTACACTTACACCTTTCGGCCATACCATTTTGCTAACATAGGGAATTAAGCCACTATTCTACATGATTCTACATATCTGGCAAACAAATCCTTTGCTTGTCCTAAAACCCCATGTCTATCATAATATTCTCCTTCACGATCAAATTTGACAATCTTAATGAACCTTCCCAATTGAATTTCTCAAGAACTTCAGACTTTTCTTTAAGCAAGAACACAAAATCATACCGAGAATAGTCATTAATGAATGTCAAAAATATCTTGAATTGCACAAGGTAACTTTATAAGGTCCACAAATATCTATATGTATGAGCTCTAATAAGCCAGAAGCATGAGTTGACCCTTTTTTTATTTTGGTCAACTTGCCCCACAACAGTCAACGCATGTTTTCAGATCATCAAAATCTAAAGTTGGGAGAATATTTTCCTTAATCAATCCCTCAACTTTATCTCTGAAAATGTGGCCGAACCTTTTATGCCACAACATGTATAACTTATCCTTTATTAAGAGTCTCTTTCTAATAACTTGTGCAGCAATATTGAAGAAGCACACATTTCATAAGGAGCAAGGCACATTATATACAAACCATATAACAATAAGGCGTTACAAATATGTTTTGCATTGAAAGATAATTCTACGATAGAAGCATCAATAACAAAAGTATAATCTTCTTTGTCCAAAATTGATACAAAGGTCAAATTCTGCCTAAAAGACGATATATATAACTTTTCATGTAAAACAAGAACAAACCTTGTATCAAGGTTCAAACATACATCTCCTACAGAAATTACATCAACTTCTTCATTATTGTCCACCAACAATTTTGTCCTCTTTATTTGGCTTTCTTTTGCATATAAACCTTCGCATTATGGAAGCAACATGATTAGAGACTTCATTATCTAGCCACCAACAACTTGATATGGCTATAGTACAATTATAATTTTAAAAAAAAATTAGGACTAAATTGAAAAAACTTAAAATATCTTCTATATAGAATAATAATTACTAAGACAAAAAATAATATGATAAAATTGGCTACATTTTAGTTAATAAATAATAAAAAATACAAATAAGATTGTATTAAATAATTTTTATATAGTTTACATAACTAATATATTAATTTAACATAATTATGCTTAATAAATATTTTTAAAATTTATTTTTTTTACATATATATATATACACATTTTAGTGTATATATGTCGAATATATTATAATAAATTTTGAAATATGGAAACGTAATATTTGAAATTAAATTCATTTGTTATAAATATATTTTTATATTATATTATTCTTAATTTTTTATGAGTTGATCATTTTCTCAATAATAAACCGGCAGATTTGCAAACTAATCAAACATTACATTTTAGTAGGGGATCGTACAGAAAAACGAGCCGGTTAATGTATCATGCAGTTAAATCTGCCGCTCCAGTCCGATTTATTAAAACCAAATTTGGCTGACAGAGATGGCGCAGCACTTACGGATAATAATGAGACTTACCAAAATAAAGAACTGTGAATGGAACAATTGTCTGCAGGTGTCTAACTCTAAACCTGGTAAGTTAAAATACTCTGTTAATATGATTTTATAACTCCACGTCCATTGGCCCTGTACAGTACTTGGTTACTTTGAGATGGTTTTTCTCCTCAAAATAGCTGTAGATTTCAATCACGAACTGATTTCAGTATCACGCAAGTAATTATGTAACCCGACTTTTATCGTGTGACTTGACAAGAGCGATGGGTATACCATTCTTCTAATTCCGCATTACC
The DNA here is from genome assembly GCA_027576455.1 of Erythroxylum roigii. NCBI lineage: Eukaryota > Viridiplantae > Streptophyta > Magnoliopsida > Malpighiales > Erythroxylaceae > Erythroxylum > Erythroxylum roigii. The sequence goes on along the minus strand of JANZXV010000210.1, from coordinate 17,461,035 downwards.
AACTGCAAAAGTAGAGCTTAGCCAACTACAACTAGGTATGGGCCATCACATCACTTGATGCTTGCCTTAGGAATAGACGATACGCATGGCCCTCCAGATGTCATGAATGGTATTCCCTTAAATGTGGCCACACCCTTGTCATCAGTCAAAAGATACTGCAACCATCACATAACTATAAATCAATTACGAGTATCAGATCATCCTTATTAACTGACGTTTACGTATAAACTCTCAAGTAATTGTAGCATAGTAACAAACACTGAATTCACTATTTATGATAGCATTTCATGACTTGCTCAACATCCTCTCAGCACTTAAACGACATATTTACTCGGAAATTTTATATGGTCAATGGATTCTTCACATTCAATCAGTTAAATGATACCATACGCCACCTTTAACTGACTAATGGATTCCTTAATGCAGAGGAAAATACATCCAGGCTAAGAACTGCACCAGAACAATAAATTCTATACACCACTACTATTAACGAATTAAAGGCAGAGAGAAATGCCACCGAAATATACAAATACAGACACTGCAACATAGATGAAACCCCATCAAACATTAGGTCCTTCATAATGCAAGGCCACACTAAGAAGCACCAAAATTTCAAACTACATACCGGTGTGATTTTCTCCAGCTGTTTCTTTTTGGGATTCAGGACATCTTCAGGCTTACCATCAACCCTACATAGAAAGGTCACCACATCTTACAAAAGAACTCTCAAACACATGAGATCCATGAATTTGTGCAAAATTTTGAAGATGAGATAAATACCCTGAGAATGAGATCTGTTCTCCTATTTTGGCACCTTCTGGAGGTATCAAAGGTTCAACAACCGTGTGATCTTCATTGGAAGCACATAGGACCTGAAAATTAGCAAATTACAAATACACTTATGACCACCAACTTCATTCAGTACGTGAATGAGACGACTAGTAAAAGAGGGGATTACAGCATTCTTGTAGTAAAACAGGCCATTACTACATTCTTGCAGTAAAACAAGTATTTACTGCAGTCGAACATGAGGTTGACACTACAATGGGTGCAATAACTTGATTGCCTTCATTGTCACAATTGAATAAAAGGAGATACAAAGTAACATTTTCTTCTTAGGCACATATATACCCCATGTTATGGATTAAGAGTCTCTTAACTTGAACAATTAGTGCACATATAAAATGAGATAATCATATCAGCAAATACCAACTCCCATAACACAGCACATTCCAAGGCAAGTCACTTATGGTAAATATATTTCTACATCATGATACCTCTTACAGCAAATCAAGTTAACCATGCAAATGCTAGGATAATATACGAGCAAAACATTCTCCTGTTCAATGTGTTCAACGTATCTGAGCTTGTGAAGAGCATCAAAAGAGTGAAATTGAGCTTGAAATATGGCCATTAATTTAGCAATGCAATGACCTTTTCCAGGACATAAAAGGCATTAGTACTTAAGGATGACTGAAGGAAAAGTTACCAGTCCTTCTGACATCACATCTCGTAGTTTTCCTGGTTTCACGTTTGTAATCAGCACAACACAGCGATTCTTCAATGGAAATGGAAATCAATTAGAATATAAGAAAACATTTTAGCAGTCAAGGTAACTCAAATGAGTGGAATGGCTGTTTCAATAAGTATACCAATAACTCATCCGGAGAACAAAACTTTGCCAAACCACTGACAACCTGCCTTGGCTTAGGTTCTCCAACGTCTATTTCCTCAACCAACAAACTGCAACATCAATTGAAAATAAAATGTTATGCCTAATATAATCATGCAGCACACTCTAAACGTCGTAAAGGTTGAGGCCAAATAACCTAGGCTGGGTAATACACCTTCCAGGAAAAGAAAGAAAAGTATACCTATCAGCAGACGGATGCTTCGATGCTTTGCGAATAATACCAACCTGTATCTTCAGCAAACTGACACTCAATTCTTTGTCTTTCTCAGCTGGTTCAGTTTCAGGCAGTTTCTTCTTTCCTAGGGCAGGTTCCTTATCCCCTGCAGCATTCTTCTTCAAGCTCCCAACAATATTCAGATGTTATTTTGCAAAAAGTATTCTAAAGCAGATAATGATAACAAACCAGAAAACTGATAGTACAAAAAGTGGCAAAAACAAACAAATACAAATTTCATAACCACAGGCAATAAAATCTCCTTAAATTAATACCTCAAAAGTTAATAATATAATAATTATTTATGGGCCCAACTTGGACTAAATAGACTTAATCAACACTATTGATAAGTTAACAACATATTACTTGTCTAAAGACTCCTTATATAATTATCTGATCCCATTAATATCATAAAATAATAATTTACTACAATTTACATATATGTATAATTGACTATGATATTTTCTAAAAATATAACTTTGTTCTTTTTTAAAAAAAATTAGTTGGATCTCATCCCTATTTTTAATTGCATCTAAAAACTGTAAGTTTGAATTCAAGAATTGGAATAAACAAAATACAACTTGAACTCACTGGTTCATATTCAATTACTAGATTGACAATATACAATGAAATTTTTAATTAATTAAATGTGTGTTTGCTGAATTGTTAATAGTCTATTTTTTGCATTATTAATTTATCAATTAATTAATATTTTTAAATTAATAGATTTTATTTCCAAATTGTTAATACACCTTAAAAATTAATAATTTATTAATTTATCAATTAATTAATATATTTTTTAATTAATAGATTTTATATGGTCCCAATACCATTAGTTTATAGAAGTTTTACTGTATAAGCTTCAGTTTCACCACCGCATCTTCCTAGATTAGAACCCCTTGACATGCCTTTTTCTGCCTTAAATGAAACACTTCATTCGTATTCCTAACTAAAAAGTAAGGTACATGAGCTAAAGGAAGTATTAACAGAAACTAATAAATGGCGTAAAGGAAACCAAAGCTAGGAAATAACCACCTTGGGATCGCCTTTCTTTACATTCTGTCCTGCATTAGATTTTTCTCCAGTTTTTGGGTCAGCAGTTTTCTTGGCATTTGAATCAACGTCCAATTTGACCACACCTTTTGAGCTTGGCCACTAAAATCAATTGAAGAGTTGAGTGGCAACACTAGCTTATCACAAATTAAGAATTAAAAGAAGAATAACCGACTAATGATTTAGCATTTTCTTTATTTGACATCCCCATGACCATATTGTGCTAGCAAAAACAGGAGCTTAGTTCTCTCTTACTTAACAGTACATTTTTATTATATCAATCGATACCACTATTGACTTTGCTTCTTATTCCTACCATAAGAGAACGAGCTAAAACATTGGCTTATCAGAAATCTTAACCAAAGCACTCTAAAAACTAATAACTTATGTGCTCAATTATCAGGAAGTGATAAAATAATTCTCAACAGATTGATTATCAAATTGAGAACAGTTGCTTTATTAAAAAGATAACAAGCAGAATCAATTCAATTTTCTTTACTTTGATATGGAATTTAATACTGCAAAAATAAAAGCAATTCTTGTACTAAAAATATTCAAGCACCATATCTACAAGCATAACATTGCACACCACAAAAATCACATATTCAATTAATCTTCACCAACAAAACTATACCGCTTCTATAGAATACAAAGATAACTAACCTGAGGCTCAAATCCGTCCTTTTCCAGCAATATCCTTTCAAATAGCTTCCCAAAGCCTTCCACGTTCTGTAAAATTGAAAAAAAATGCAACTTCTACATCAACGAAATTTGAGAATAAAGAGGCAGATGTTTACTTTTTGCACAAAACCATGATGACAATGTTTATGCAAAACAAATTCATATTGTTCTGACAACCTAAGTTTAGTATCACTAGACACATGCTGATTATCTAAAATGATGCAAAAATGAGGGAGGTAAGTTTAAGTCCAACCAGACAGAAGCATGTTGCAATTTCCAAGATAATAAGGCAATTTATATCAGATTCAAGAATGCATCATAATTACTCCACAAATCAATGCTTCAGTAAGTAGCTAAATGTCTCCATCCTGACAAAATCTAGTAACTCAACAAATTTACAGCCTGCCTTTCAAAGAAATTAACCACCGAATATTACAAGAGTGCACATTAGGGAAGGAATTGTTAGATTACCTGGATGAAATCCATCCATCTCAAAACATGAGGCAACTTTTCCCTATCAATTTGAGACAAGCCAATCTGCGTGATACAACCATTAAAAAATCTGACAGCATTTTCTAACATGAATACTAGATTGTAATGAACTTTGAATTTACTGAAAAAGGAAACAACGAAGAAAAGGAAATCTTTCACTTTATAGGCCTCCCACCTTTTGGCATTAGATCCTTTATTTCACCTTCACCTTATAAACCCTAAACCCCCAACAGAAAGGGAAAAAAAACAAAGAAAAGAAAAGAAGAGAGCGTAGCCCCAATTCATGTAAAAATAAGCAGCAATGAAGAAAAGAAGAGAACACAAGAAACGACATTGCAACAAAAGAAGGGAAACGCATCATTTAGAATAAATAGTTGAAACGAATTAACATGGGTCAATCTTTACGAGAGCCTTCACCTGAATTTAAAAATTGTGAAACAAATACAGGGAGCATGAATACCAGAATTTGTCAATTCTGATTCTCTCTCTATATTCAAGTGTTTCTCTTCTCTCTCCTTCTCCTCTTTCTATGTATGAGAATTGAACTGAATTCAGTGAATCTTCATTTATCTCCAAAACAATTTGGTACCAAAGCGGTTGATATCAACGAAGATGGCGGAACGCACTAGTGGAGCTGAGGTACAAGGAATTGAAGAGAACGTTAAAAGCCTGTGGACGACCAAGCTAGCAATGAAAAGTTCCTGTTAGAATCCCAAAACAGAGCGAACAAACACGAAAAAGAGATGCTCGAATTCGAATCAATGTTCACTCAATTTATGCAAAGATTTGGGGTAGAACAAGCAGCGGGGCGATTTAACACTCTGGAGTAGGAAAATAATCGACCTAAAGATGCTGTGGACAAAGGAAGCTCTGCAATTCCCACAAGACTTAGCAAAATAGAATTTCCCGTCTTTGAAGTTGAACGAAATAAATCTTGGTTATATAGCTGCAAGAAGTTCTTTATATTGGACCACACATCGAAAGATTTGATGGTTGGGATGGTAGCTATACACCTAGATGAACAAGCACAGGAATGGTACCAACATTACCTGAAGAACAGAGTCAAGCATGAAGCTGTGAATTAGGAAAAGTTTACCATGGTAAACAATGGTTTGACACAAAGATATTCGATGATCCAGTAGGGGATTTCAAAGAATTAAAATAGGAAGGGACGGTCCAAGAGTATTGTGCTTAGTTTGATCACTATTTGAATAGGTTGTTCTTGCCGGAGGATTATCTAATTAGACTTTCCCTTGAAGGCTTCAAACCATAATTGGAATTAACAGTCAAGCTGTTGGAACCAGTTTCACTACAACAAGCATATGTGTTGGCAAGAAGGCAAAAAGTGGTGATGCTAGCAAAGGCAAGAGTGACTTTGTTCAGAGGAGGTTATCTGAAGTTACCAAGCAAAGGAGGAAATAGCCCTAATCCAAGAATTCATCCAGGGATAAATATACCAAGGAATTCTCAATCTGACAGATTGCTTCCTACCCTAGGCAATCAGACTCGAGCCACTCCACCCAAGTTTAATAACAAAATATTGAAGCATGTCAGTAGCAAGGAATTTGATGAGAAAAGAGCCAAAGGACTCTGTTTCTAGCGTGATGAAAGATATACCCCAAGTCATAAATGTAAGAAGCAACAGCTACAGTTATATGTGATCGAAGGAGAAGATAATCCACCAGACACAAACCAATTATTGGAGGAAGAGTGGATGGGTGAAGAAGAGATTACAGACAACCCTTCTCCCAACGTTTCCCTACATGCAATGATAACCATGGAAGGAGAATGAGAATTCAAAATGATTTAGAGTCTCGGGAATGTATCAAAAGAGAACAATTCACATTTTGATAGACAACGAAAGCACTCACAATTTCATGGATGCTTCCCTTATCAAGAAAGGAGGATGTGAAGTTAGAGAAATTAAACCGATAAGCATCACCATAGGAGGAGGATTAAAACTATCCCATAACCATTGTTGCATGAATTTCACATGGTCCATGCAAGGAATCCAGTTCACAATGAATGCACTAGTGTTGATGTTAGGAGGTTGCAATGTGGTACTAGGAATGCAATGGCTTGTAAGACTAAATGATGCTCTTCATAATTTCAAGAAAAAGACAATGACATTTAGATGGAATGGGATAATAGTCACGCTAAATGGCAACCCAAGCGAAGGATCTAAGGTGGTAACCAGTAAAGATTTTCATAAAGCTCTCAAAAATTCGAAGAGGGGGCAACTCTATATGATGCAACTCACTTACACTATTGAACGCTAGCTGCAAGAGATGGGGCTATCAGAAAATCAGTGGAGCACCTTCAATGAACTCAACAATGTTTTGGCGAAATACACAACAATATTCAAAGAACCAACACAGTTATCGTTGAACCGAAGCCTAATCACCAGATACATCTAGAAAAGGACGTAGAGATCATCAATATTCGACCGTATCACTATTCAGGAGTCCAGAAGGATATTATTGAGCAATATGTCAAGCAGCTGATGAATCAAGGATTCATAAGACACAGCATCAGTCCTTTTTCTTCGCTAATGATCATCATTAAGAGAAAAGACAGATCGAGGCAAATATTTATAAACTATGACGAGCTTGACAAGCACACGATCAAAGATAAATTCCCTATTCCCTTGATTAAGAAACTCCTGGATTAATTGCACAAAGCCAACTGGTTCTCCAAATTGGATTGACAATCTGTTTATCACCAGATATGGATGTAACCCGAGGACGTTTCAAAAACAACCTTTAGGACACACGAAGGGCACTACAAGTTTCTCATTATATCTTTCGGTTTAACAAAGCACCATCTACATTTCAACGATTGATGAATGAGATCTTTCGTCATGATTAACCAGTTCTAAACTTTTAGTAATGTCCATATTGCAAGTGCATACAAGTTTGATTGAAAAAATTAGGAAAAGTTGGGGAAATAGACCCCACAATGCATAATTTAATTAGGAAACTCGAGACAGGCAGACAGCACTTTGGAGCATATAAGTGGCAGCAAGGATTGTTAAGGTGGAAAGGGAGACTAGTTGTTGGTTTCAATGAAGCATTAAGGAACATATTAATTAAAATGGGACAAGAAGCAACTGGAGGCCATTGAAGGGCACTAGCTAAGACAAAGAAGATTCAAAACTTGTTTTATTGGAAATGAATGGCCACGGATGTTAGGAACCACATTAAGAAATGCAAGGTCTATCAAAAGAATAAGTGGGACACAACTGCCTATCTTGGACTGCTACAACCTATAAAAATTCCTAATGGAAGTTGGAAGGAGCTTCGTCTAGATTTCATAGGACTACTAGTGTCAAAAGGAAAATTTCATTACATTAGTAGTAGTCAACAGATTTACTAAGTATGCTCGCTTTGTTCCCATGAAACATCCATACTCAACTGCGGACGTTGCCCAATGTTTATTAACCATGTCTTTAAACTACATGGAATGTCAGAAGCTACAATCAGCAACAAGGATCCAACGTCTCCAAGTCAGCGAGATTTGTTAAGATTACAAGGAGTGAGTTTGAAATATTTAACTGCATATCATCCTCTGTCCGATGGACAGACAAAGGCGATTAATAAGATTTTGGAGACTTATCTAAGATGCTTTTGTGGTTAAACACCTCACAAGTGGAATGACTGGATTCTTTTAGCTAAATCGTGGAACAATACCACTTATCACTCAACCATAGGAGCAACGTCATTTGAAGTTTTGTATGGATATTCCCCAATAATTCACGTTCCTTACATCACTAGAGACTCTAAGGGTGGTAGCAATAAGTCAAACATTAAGAGATAGGGAAATAGCCTTGGCGATAACTAACTTTCATCTAGCAAAAGCTCATAATAAAATGAAGCAATAGGCAGATAAGAAAAGGTCCGATAGAGAGTTTGAAGAGGGAGAACTGGCGCTACTCAAGTTGCAACCTTATAGAAAGTATTCGCTACAAAGAAGGGGAAATCACAAACTATCTCCTTTATATTATGGTCCCCATAAAATACTAAAACGCATGGGAAAGGTAGCATATAAATTGGCCTTGCCAAAAGGGGCGATTATGTACCCTGTTTTCCATGTAGCACACAACTCAAAAAGGCTCCCGAAGAGCAAGGAGAAAGCCTCATAGAGCTGTCTCCAACACTCAATATGACAGAACATGTCCCTGTATCAATCCTTGAAAAAAGGATGGTTAAAATAGGTAATAAACCAGCCATACATGTGCTAGTCCAATGGTTAAAACAACAAGAGCGGCAACCCGATAATATCTATACGAGCTTCAGAAGAAATTCCCAAAAGTTAGTTTGGTGGACAAAAATCTTACGGGCAAGGGGATTGTTAGAGATTAAAAATAAGCAGCAACAAAGAAAAGAAGAGAACACGAGAAACGACATTGCAATATAAGAAGAGAGAAATGCGTCGTTTAGAATAAATAGTTGTAACAAATTGATATGTGTCAATCTTTACAAGAGCCTTCACCTGTATTTAAACGTTGTGTAACAAATATGGGGAGCGTGCATACTAGAATTTGTTATTTCTGATTCACTCTCTAAGCTGTCAAATATTCACATGTTTCTCTCTCTCTCCCCCTCACTTCTTTCTATGTACGTGCATTGAATTGAATTCAAACAACAGAACAAGTTATTCTATCATCAACAAAAGCTCCGATACAAAATGTGGAAATATGTTGGGTTTTTTGGGCTCTCAACTTTTGGGGAAAAAGTCCAAGACTAATGGGTAATGTCCTAAGGCCTATTAGAGATTTGTCATAGTTATTGAAGCACTGTTAAGGGGTAATTTTCACAGTTTTTGGGGTGACAAAAGTGGGCAAAATTTCGGCAGGAATTTTTTTAGCAAAATATAGCACAGAGCAGTTGTGATCAAACGAATGATCGGAAGTCTAAACGTTGTCCGATCGACCTAAAATTTTAACTGGAGGTAGTCGACATCCTAATCTACATTCTGAATAGAGGAAATCGGATTTTGACAGTTAGATATTTAGTAATAAATTTCGTAAAACTGCTGGTCTTTTGGTGAAGTTTTTCACAGGCTTTGTTATCTGTTTTGGGATTTGTCGATTTTATTGATTCTTAAAGGTTAAATCTCAATTGTGAACTTGCTGAATATTGTACTCTACTTTTGATTGGTGATATTACAATATTCAGCAAGTACACAATTGAAATACGGCCTTTAACAATCAACAAAAGCACCAAATCTCAAAACAGATAACAAAGTTTGTGACAAACTTCACCAAAATAGTAGGAGTCTTACGAAATTTATTCCTAAACATCTAACCGTCAAAATCCGATCTCCACCGTTCAAAATGTAGATTAGGATGTCAAATACCTCCAACTAAAATTTCAAGCCGATCAGACAACTTTTCAACCTTCAATCGTGCATTTGATCACAACTGCTCTGTGCTAAATCTTATTGAAAAGTTTCTGCAAAAATTCTGCCCACTTTTGTCACCCCAAAAACTGCGAAAATTATCTCTTAATAGTGCTTCAGTAGCTAAAGCAAAATCCTAATGAGCTTTAAGACATTACCCATTAGTCTTGGACTTTTTAAACGTAATTTGGGAGCCAAAAAAACCGAACAAAAGAATATGAAAGTTGAATGAATGAAAAATCATTCTGCAGTAACTCTGCCGCATGAGAGGCAAAACAAATACAATATACGGATAAATTCTTACCACACAAGAATGCAGCAGCGCGAACAAAATAACATCAGCTTCGGAGGGTGTGAATCCATTGCCCAAAATAACAGATCTCAGAGCCAATTCGTCATTTAACAGAATGAGCTTATCAACCGTTGTTTTAGAATCTGCCGGAAAGTTCTCAGCAAATCCAACCCATTTCATCACCTACAGCGAAAAGTAAGTTACGGAGGCCATGAACCAAAATTACGCTTAGCAGCGAGAATCAATCAAGAGTACCTCATCGTTATTATCCTTCTGCGGGGACCATTTCCCTGCTAACTTCAAGATGTGTGCCCACAGGCCGGTAACATCATTGATTTCCAAAATGGATTCCTGGGAAATATGAACATTAGCGAAACCACAACAATCTGAGAAGCAAGCAGCTGAAGTAGCAAGTGACTGAATAAAAAGGGGAGCATTACGGGGTTCAAAGAAACGGAAAAATGGTGGGACAGAGCTGATGCAATTAAATGCTTTCTCTTGAGACTAATGCTTTCATTCGCAGCAGCCATGTTACTTGATGCTCGTTAGATCTTCCGACTTATTTGTCGTGAAAGACTTGAAAGGAAAGGGAAGGACACGCTGTGACTTTAGGGTTGATTTGATTTAGCCATTAGCTCTTTTCTTTTCCGTCGTAGGTTCAATATTAAAAGGATTGGGCTTCATACGATGCCGAAAGTCCCAAAAATCTTACCAACTCACAACTCGGCCCACTGTGAGTTTGATGTTGTCGTAAGACTAGACACTCAAAATTGAACAAAAGCGACCCACTCAACGATCTCAACAAAAAAATGTTATCCACTAAATGTGAATTAACTTATGATATTATCAGATTGTTCGATTTGATCTAGCAAATAGTCATTACTAAGCATCATGATGCATGTTTCTCTCCAAAAAGTCCTAGAGGGGTGTGGCTAGATGGTTGAGAGCGGGGCTTGACTTCAGTTAAGTCTCAGGTTCGATTCCTTGCTAGCCCCTCTTGTAAGAGCCTGGGACAGCCGAGGTTTTATCTATGGGTGGAGAACTAGTGAGGCCCTCTATGATGGGGTGTAGCCGCTTGACCCTCTGCTGGAGTGTAGCCACTTGACTCTACGAGAGGTGAGCCCGCTTGACCCGCCTGTGAGGTTTCCTCGAATCAAAACAAAAAAAAAAAATTTATCTCCAAAAGTTCATTGCAATTTTGGAATTCATCAGATTACATCTCTATGGTACAAGCCATCAGTCACTGTAATATTAAGATAATTATAACACCAAATTAAGGTGAATTAAGTATTTTTAAAGAAAAAAAAACATCATTAAATTCTTTTAGAAGTAAATTAATAACCTTTAGCGTAAAGTACCTTTAATTATTTAAAATTAAAATTTCACTAAATAAATCTTTTAGCTTATAAATTGTGAATATTTAATACCTTATCATGCCACGTACAATCTAATTTTTGTTCGAACAATATTTCAAATATTTTTGAAAAAATTACTTTGACCTTACTTTAACTTAATATGTATCAATTTGTGCAAATAGATTTATAGGGAAAAAGATGCAAAGATATAAATTCTAATCTTATATACTTGTCATTGATAAAGAATAGCAATCCAATATTAAAGCTAAGATGTTGTGTGCTTCTCACTGTGACAAGAATTCTTACCTCTTATGACTTCAGACAAAACCAAATCACTTTATAGAAATGTCCAAAGAGTGCTTTTCACGACTTAAATGCCAAAAGTTGCATAGTGGCAGTAACAACAAGGAATGAAACTATGCCTAAAGTATTTTCTGTATTCATAAGTAGCACAAGTTAATCAAAAGCAACCAATTTCTTAATAGAATATGTAGGTAGACCAGTTGGAGTAGAGGCCGTAATGAATCGATGACGTTTATTGATAGGTCTGATGGTTGAGAAGATAGTGGAGTAATAGCTCTGTGATCAAAGGGCCATTTTATTTGCAAATGAAGTATGTAGATAAGCACAACTTCAGAGCCCTAAAAAATGAATCCAAGTATAAAGTGTTGTGTGTAGTGAGATTGGCTTCCAACTTTTGCTTAAAGGCAATATGAACATGTTCAAACTTCCAATCGGTGGTAAAGCAGGTACTTGAAACCTAAGCTATATCTCTAGGCCTACAGTTGATCCATCGAAAAGACTATGATACGACAAATTAGTTGTCTAAGTAGCATGCATAAGGAATTCAAAGAATGGGAGTCTTTTTGGAAGACATGGCTGAACCTATATAATTATGAATGTCAATTTTAGCTTGATCTAGTCTAATTTTGGTTCAGATTGATCGGGTCACGGACTAAGGTCGGGCCGAGTCCTAACTAGTCTGACCCAGCCTATGACCCTACCTAAATGACAAAAACGATGTCGTTTTGTCAAGGCTTGGCCTATTAACATCCTTATATACAATTAAAATTTAGAAGTAAACAACATACAATAGTCAAGAATGGTTGGATAAAGGAGATTAAAGAATATGTATAAAAGGAGAGCTCCTTCAAAATTCCAAGGATTTTAGAAGGCTTAAATGTTACACTATGGTGTGTAATAGGCTTTATTTCAAGCCTTATACTTTGCCTACCCAGGTTATATGGTCTCATTTGAAGTGCCTTATATATTGAAGGAATGATAAGCTATAAAATGTAGATCACATCAAGGGACCTCTAATTCAGCAAGTAAACTACTCAAATAAGGATACTATTAGCCAACGTTGAGAAGGGATACTTAAGAGTATGTGAAGAACATATAATCTAATATCATTTGCTAAGTGGAGTATAGATATCTTGAGCCCTTTTCCTCTAAAGGCGCAACATATTAAGTCTATTTAGTGGCAGTTAATTACTTTACTAAATGGGTAAAAGCTTAGACCTATGCCACCATTACCAATAGAGTTATAGAGCATTTTTTAAGACTAACCACCATTAAACTCTCGATCCCTAAACTATCAAAGTGGGACGTGCTAACTTGAAACGAAAATGGAACTCAAGAAAAATATACCAATTGAATAACATAACCTTTAAAAAAATTACAATGAAGGAGTTAGAAAATATATGAAAGTTTCTTTTATGGATTTCTAAAAAAAAAAAGGTTAATGTTCTACAATGAAATGTGAATAGGGTATTTGTAGGCATTTTTTGGTACTTATATTTATTGTTTATGAATGACCTAAATTTAAAGACATTTTTATTACCCATAGCATTTGAAAATCTTCCCTTTATTTAAAATCATTTTTCCCTCACTGAAATATTTACACACATTAAAGATATGATCAATGGTAATAACCAGTTAAAAATTGAAAAGTTTGTCTATATAATATTTATACAACATGCCTCTAACCAATGAGCCTTTACTTATCCTCTTAAAAACTAACTGATTGCATGTATGCGTTTCAAGTTTATAAAATTCATTAACAAGATTTAATAATGAAACTAGAGAAACAATTGATATTTCATAAACATAGACTCATTCTTTATAATTAGGAGACCAACACAAACAGTGACGGAGTCAGAAATTTAAGATAGGGGCCCAAGAATTAATTTTTTTAAATTTTGAGGGGCCCAGTACGCCACTAACCCTTAAATAACTCTATCTTT